>CAWUFW010012080.1:0-566235 GCA_963921515.1 Calotriton arnoldi
TCTCTCTTCTAACTTTGCCTCACCTCTTGTACCTCACTCTTCTCTTTATAGCTCTCCCTACAAATCTCTATGTACCTTTTACCTCTATCTCAACTCCCCCTACCTCTCCGAGGTCCTCCTCACCAATGAGCCATCACCTCTATCTCTCTACTCCAGCTCTCTGTATCACAGCTCTCTCTGCACCTTATAGCTGTTTTCATCTCACCTTCGTGTATCTCTCATCCATCAGCTTCATCTTTTTTAACTTTATTTATCTCATCAGTCTCCCTCTACATTTATCTATCCCTTTATACCTCATATCTCTATACCTCATTCTCAGCCTTCTCTATATTTCATCTCTCTCTACCCCACGTTTCTCTACCTATTTCTCTGCATCACATCTCTCACTACTTCATCTCTCTACGACACCCCTATCTTTACAGAGCCTCTCAAAATACTTCAAAATTTGGATGCTACATCACCTCTCCGCTTCCCCACTGTTCCATCTACCTTACCCCTCTTACTACCTTTATTCAAATGCTTCAAGACATGTTATATTCTATTTTGTGGCTTACAGCACACCGCCTGCTTTTCACTTGTCAATGTCAGTGTCTTTAAAAATGTCATGCTTGTAAGTGGTTAATCTTGTCTCTTTGGCCTACCTTTTAGTCAATTGTTGACTACCACAGAGTAGCGCCCCAGGACCTGTACTTGACAATTTTTTACATTTTCAACGAGCACCTCCCACAAGTGTGCCATTTCGTTTGCCTTGCTCAGCGCAAAGCCCGCTTCACATCCGCTGTGCTTCCTCTGCTCTCTATACGTATTTCCTTACCCTTGCTCATCATGTGCGGGCCTGGTTACGTGTCTTTATATGACTTCAGAGGATTTAATTTAAAATCTTTTACCCGCACTCCATACGTTCTGTCCCATTTGGGCTTCCTATCACCTCCCTCTTCCCGCTGGTATTAAACATGCCTGCCCACCTCAGGCTATCCCTGTTCCATACCCAATTCAGGAAGGATCTCAAGACCTGGCTCTTCAACTGAATCTCACCGCCCAGTAGGACCTGCAGCCCCCCAGCGCCTTGAGACCCTCGCAGGAGAGTAGTCAAGCTTAACAAATACTGATTGATTGAAACACACTCCCTTTGTTTACCACCCCCTCCCGCTAATCATTGTTTTATTTTGGCATATTTGACATAGTGCAAACTCCACCCAAAGGTTTCGGAGCGCTTTACACGAACACCAAGTTGCATTAGAGGGACACGGAGAGATTAAGTGATGTACCCTGAAACACAATATGTCGAGCCTTCCACCAAGACTCGAACCTTGTTCTCCAGCTTCAAGGTCTGCCACTCTAGCCCTTGCGCTACATCCTCTCACCTCGAGATCAGAATATAAGATGGCTGGCACTCCTTTGGAATGCACAATGGATTTCCATTATGCGTTCCAAAGCAGCACCGGCCATCTTGTTTTCTAAAGCTGCTACCAAATTCAGTTCACTCTTTTGCTGCAGCATCTCCCTGACTCTGACAACCGCTGGAGGTTTACATTAAGAACCCAGACCCGCCGCTCTTGGTGACCCGAGCATGGACCGGGTCAGTGGGTGTGTTAATACTGAAAGGCCCTTCTGTCTGGATATCTTAGCATTCACGAAACCATCTTGCAATCTGGACGCCATTTTGCATTATAATCGAAACTGCTGCTTGGTTATTTTCATGAAATGGTCTTTTGTAAGTTTCGTTTCCCAAGGTTGAGCTTTTCTTTCTGCAATTGCAAGTGTTCCCGTTAGTGCATGCCTTTCCCGTTAGATTGAGTCCTTCTCCCACCTGTCTGGTGGGGAGGATAGGGCAGACGACCTTGGGCAGTAGATAGCCTGTGCCCGGCTGCAGAATCGAAACTTATGTTCTGTACCCCCATTGTATTACGACACCTACTAGTGTTTTTCCATAGTAGGCGGGCCTTTGTGGACTCCGCAACGTACATAATGTAATTTTATGCTTACAGGGTCCAGTCCCTCGACAGCCATCTCAGGAGGATGGTCAGACTGGGCTCCGCTGCAGTGTAATATCAATAAATAATCTGGTTTGTATTTTCTACTGTCTGACCGACTCTTCATTTGTAGGAAGGCAGAGAAGGTGGTCGTGAGTGACCCGAGTGGCCCTTTTCGGGTCACTTCCTTCAGGTGGTCAAGGCCTCTTCCTAAGGGAGCTCTCCCACCTACAGTAAGGTACCAGCAGCTCTGCTACTGCCTTATGACCTGCCCAAGTATGAGGTGCTTAAGGTGAATGCAGCATGGGGTGAGTGACCCTTAGACATGCTTGTTGATTATAATTTTGCCTCAGTACTCAACATTGCTTGTACTTTTCCACAGGGGCGCCTACTCCGCTAAGGCAGAGGAGCGTCGCCCCACTACTTTGTGAGCAGATGAAAAAGGAAAATTAAAATTATAATAATGCATTATTATTATCATTTTATTTTTCCATCCTTGCTCAGCTGGTGAGGGGCTCAGTTGTGTCAGAGGAGCAGGGGGAGGTGTGGTGGCAGTCTGTAAGTGTGCATGACAGTTTGGCCAACCGTCTTGGGCCAGCCAAACAGTCATGCACACTTTGCATGTTCTCCACAGGCTGTATTGCATAGCCTGGGTGGAGAACATGCCCAGGCTCCCAGTCCCTCTCTGAGCACTGAACCACGGCGATCAGACCAATCACCACGCTGCTGTAACGCAGCTCCGTGATTGGCTAGGGGAGTCTGGAAGCTTGTGTGCTTCCTGTTCCTGCCCCTGTAGTCCTGGAAGCGGGAGAAGAGGACTGAGAGGCAGCAGGACACAGGTAAGTGATTTTATTCCATTCCCTCCCCCCGCGCCTCCTGCGAGCAGCCCCCCCACTGCTGTTAAGTAGCAGCCGCTACTGCTTTTCAAGTCACCATGTCATTCAGTTGGGTAAATTTCAAGTCATCTTCCCATGCTCTGTTAGTTCACGTTAACTTCATCTCCACCACCGATGTGGTAATCACTTCATACCCCTTTGTGCTTGGCAACTTTAATACCTGACTCCCGGCACTCATTTTTCTATTCCGTTTCTCTTTAGGTTATCAAGTCTTTGAGAGCTTAAAGAGACAATATCATAGTTCTTTGTACTTGGCTATGTGAGGTCAGTGTCTTGTGTCTCCATTAGTTGGGCTTGAGTGTGTGCACTTGTTGTGGCTTATAATGCCTTGGTTGGCTGTTATTTGTTCTGTTCCTTTAGGGGTGAGTTGAATGATAGTGTGTATTCGCCTTTGTGCGCCCAGGTGGTGTCATCAATAATTGTTCTAGTTTTTGAGTGCTTGGTATGGCTGATGATGCCCTGAACCTTGAAATTCATTGTATTCAGTTACCATTATTAATTGTATCTGGTTGTGGGTAGATAGTGTAACTCCCGGATACTTGTATAATATATGTGGTTGTGTATTCATTTGGGTATCTTTGTTCTTTCTATATGGTTATGTCTGTTTGATGTGGCTGACAGTCTTCTCTCATCGCATTCGACTGTCAGTGACCCTTGTTCTGTGTGTGGTTGCTGTGAATGGCAATGTCCCGGTACATCATATTAAGATATGTATTTGTTTTGGCTGAACGTCTACGCTTACTTTTGACAGTGTGTTTAGTATGGATGGCAATGGCCTTGTTCCATTTTTTCATTATGTGCACAAGATGAGGCAGGCATATTACTTCACTACATTTGGCAATGGGAGATTGCAGTGGTGGCTGGTGACATTTCAAAGTGGTGCGGCGTAAAATTATTGTCGTACTGCACTGCAGCGAGCGAGCGTATTTTGAAAAAAGAGAGGACAAATGGTGCATTTTCAAGCAAATTTGAGAAAGCTGGAAGGTTAATAAAGCAATTGTGAATCTGTTCTAACAAAGACAGTGACTGGCAAAACTGGGAGACCACTCCATACCAACCCTAGAGCAGTGCGTACAGGGACAGTGGGCCAGAAGACTCCACCCCAGCATACCTTGGGTTGCGAAATCACTGAGTCAGTGGAGACTCCTTGCCACCCTCCAAGGGTAGCCTCCTGCTCTCTCTTCTCACTCCTCCATGGGATGGCATACGTCACGACTCACCATCTCTCGCACCTCTCGAAAGGATGCCCACTTCCCCTCACCCCTCTATGTGTAGTGGGACGTTTCTCTCAACCTTTCATTGATGCCCTCCCCTCCACCCGTCAGTAGATGCTCACTCCCTCCGACCCATACCATTATATAGTAACAAACAACAGTGTCTCAAACAAGGGTATTATTTAACGTACAAGCAATCCAGCGACATTCACACCTACTTAGGAGTCTCTGGATATCACCACCCCTGATTGTGATAGATGGTTGATCAATCACCATCCAAACGAAGTCTGTTTCAGAGCGATTGTGTTCCTTAAAGTGTGCTACCAGGGGTGCTGTGAGCACGCCGCACCTAATCCGGCTGCAATGTTGTAGAATGCAATCTTTTGCCATCTGGGTGGTCTGGCCGATATACAGAAGGTTGCATGGGCAGCGTATACAATAGATGACGTTCTTGGACCTGCAATTGGTGAAGGATTTCAAGTCATATTTCTGTCCGTTATGTTCGAAGCATTTAGTGTTCAGTGTGGTAGCACATGCAGAACATCTTTGGCATTTGTAATGTCCAAGAAGTGGTGCTCAGATTTTAAAGCCTTTTCCCTTTCCTACTTTACCTGTCCGTCTTGGTCCACCAACCTCTGCGTATTTAAAGGAATACATGTATCCTTCTATCCCCAGCACTGCATATCAAATATTACGTAACCTGGTCCTGATGATGGCCTAAAACATCTACAGGCCGAAACGCCGTCGACTTCCACAGCGGAACTCTTGGCGCCTCCATCAAACGGATGTAACAATAACTGTTTGGTTACTTCAAATATAAAGAAACTGTTTTTACTTCACCTGCCCTGTGGCGCCCACCACAATCGCTGTATATACCACATCACGTGTCACTTGCGCCGTCACAAAAACTTCACGAGCACTTGTGCACAGTATCTCTATGGTTACATGTCATTCAATGTAACGCAGTGCTACCGCCTCATGTGTAAGTATATATGAAGTTTAATATGTCCAACATGTTCTTTGATTGAAATACAATTTACCTTCATAAGAAAATGTCTCCCTGGCTTTCTCCTCCTTTGGATTTAATCCATTGCCAATCCAATCCAATCCAATCCAAAAAGCTTTATTCGACGTGTTAGGTCATAAAAGCACAAAAAAATACATCTAAAACAATTCCATAAGACATCAGATAAAATATAATACACGCCCAGATGGATGGATAAATACAATGACCTTAAAGACACTATATACAATGTAAAAATACAATAAAAATTATTATGATAAAAACTTTGTAATTATACCATAGTGCAAGCTACAGATTTCAAGGCAAAGTAGATTAGGAATGACAGTTGATTCCACATGATATACGTTACAGCCTAACATTATCTCTTTTGATCTAAAGCTTAATCAAGGAAACGTGCTCTTATTGCCCACGCCCACCCCAGAATTTCACCATTGCTATGGCAATCACCTCTGTTGTGTCGGTTCTTAGGATTCTCTCAGCTTCACTTGACCTTCTTGTTCCCAAGAGCTTACAAATTGGTGACAACCAGACACGACGTGGGGCGTTGTATCCACCAGCACATACAAACAGTAAATGAGCCATTGATTCTTTACTATGCTGACATACAGGACACAAGTCATCGCTAGATTTGGTCCATCTAATAGTAAAGACTCTTAGTGGCAATGTACCCACCCTAAACTGGAAATATAATTTTCGCTCATGGGGCTTTGAAATAAGATCCCAATATTGTTCCAGCCTGGGTATAGGTTTACAGTCCAGGAATAACCCTGTTAGAGAAGAGAACTCACAACTTCTCAGTGTATTATTCTGGACCATTTCCCAATACTTGGCTTTCAAAATCATTTTTTGGGGAAAAGTAGAGTTTTTGGGATCCACCCACAGTGTATTCATACCGATACTCAATAGGATAGCTCTAAGCTCCCTCAACCATTTTATTTGGTTTGATGTATCTGCCCTTATTATGTCTAGGAAGCCAGCCGCCTACCCTGCAAGCTCTGGGGTAGACCAGAGTCTACGCCAATACAAAAGGAGACGTAGTTTAGCAGTATCTGCGATTGGCTTCCTTCCAAGATCATTCATTAACGGGCGTATCGGGGTACTCTGTGGCAAGTTGGTAATTTTTCTAAAGAACTTATTTTCTGAGAGTGTAAGCTTAGCTAAGTTCTCATGCCCCCGAAGCTCAGCACCATATAAGGCAGAGGTAATAACTTTCATGTTATAGATCTCGATTGCCGGGCTGATTGTCTTAGAGAATGAGGTGTTATATTCCTTGTGCAACACCCCCGCCAGTTGTCGGTGTTTTAGGGATGCTATATCAACCTGGTGAGCCCAATTTAATCCCTCCTGGATATTTACCCCTAGGTATGTGAACTCCTTAACTTGCTCTAGCAGAAGGTTGTTCATTTTAAAGCCCCCCTTGAAGGCCTTATGCGGATTAAAGGCCATCAGTTTAGTTTTTGACACATTGACCTCCAGTCCACGCCTCGAGCAGAACTCCTCAAAAATTGTTAAAGCTCTCTGGAGGCCACTCGGCGTCTTGGAAATGATCAATGTGTCATCTGCGAACATTAGTATGGGGACTTTTTCACCTGCTAGTGTCGGGGCATCCGTGGGGGTAGATCTCATGCAGTTCACTATTCCATTGATGTATAAAGAAAATAGTGTCGGGCCATCACACAACCTTGGCGAACTCCCTTCTCTACAGGGAAAGATTCCGTAACTTCGCCCTGCGTACACCATCGAATTTTAGCCCTGTTGCCCTCGTGCATCCTAATGATGAGTGTCAACAGGTCTGATGGTAGCCCCATTTCCTGTAATGTCCTCCATAATTTAGCTCGTGGTACAAGATCAAATGCTGACCTAAGGTCAACAAAAACGGAATACAAACTGCCCTTACCCAGGGTTACTGTTTCCAAAAAAGCAAGATAATCCGAAACACTTGATCAATAGTGCTAGTGAAAGCTCGGAACCCTGCTTGTAATGGCGATAGAATGCTAAACTCCTCAATCCATTCTTGGACTTTGTTGAGCACCAACCTCCCCATTACCTTTTGCAAAGAATCTATTAAGCCGATTGGCCTATAGTTCCCTGGGCACGATTTGTCCCCTTTCTTAAAAACTGGTATAATTTCGGCTCCTTTCCAGGAGTCTGGGACCGGCGCACCCTGGGCTATGGCGTTTGTCAATAGTCAAATATACAGACACCATCTATCCTTATCATAGAGGAATACATCCCCAGGTATTCCATCTGGTCCTGGTGCCTTTTCAGCCAAAATAGATTTAAGCGCCACCTCAACATCTGCCTTGCTAAAGACTGCATCCTGGTAAAAATGTTTAGCGATATCGCCCTCTATTTCATACTCATTTGCGGCATATTGGGGTTTGAAATGGTTTACCCACTCCAACTGTGAGACATGATTTTGGGGCTGGCAGGCCTGGCCACCTCTATCCCATTTATGCACATTCCAAAACTGTTTAGAGTTTCTCCTAACACATGCCTCTCTAAGTTCCTCCCATCTTTTACTGTCCCATTCTTTCTTTGCCTTTGCTTGGGCGCTTGATAGGTAGCCCTAGCTGCTCGTACCACTGTTGGGACTCCTTCTTTAATAGCCTCCCCTAAGGCTGCACGTGCCTTTTTACAGTCTTTGTTGTACCAATTCTGTGATTTAGGAATAACAGCCTTTTTAGTTCTGCCCTTTTTAATAAAATACATACGTAACTGATCAAAAAATGTATTGTGTATGCAGGTGGGTTGCTCTAAGGCCAACAAATTTACTACACTGGCCTGGAGCTCATTTATAGCATGGTCCGTATCCTTTTCAATGCTAACTAATACTTCGGGCAGCTCGATTATCTTAGCCCATTTAAGTCGTCTCAAGTCATTAGATGGAAAAACGTCAGCGGTGGACTATGTATCTCGTAATTCATTGGGAGCCTTGTGCCTTGTTAGAACCAAGTCCACACACAATGGGTTATGATCACTTTCTAATCTATCTTGAACCCTCATATCCTTAACAGCATGCCAAAGTGCTAAACTAACCAATACGTAGTCTATCCTGCTAGCACTATAACCATTGTCAAAAGTGTTAAACCCCCTTATATCTGAGGGTGTACGGCCATTGACTGCCTGCAATCCCTTCTCCATACAGATAGAATTGATTTGAATAACCGCATCGGACCATCTTTTTATCGGATCAAGCTCCAGCTTTGGGATACCCCACTTGATGTCTTCCTCTTCTGACAAATGACCCTCCTCACTCATTAGAGGCTCGAACGTCGCGTTCAGATCCCCCGCGACTATGATATTTGCATCTATCTGGCTAGTGTCAAGAAGATCATCAAGAGCCGCCAAAACTCCCGACTTCTTCCCTCTAGTGCCTCTCACATAGACATTATATAAGTCCATGATCCCGTCTGTTCCCCTAATCAATCTAACAGCCTGGATGTCCTGATTATATGTTGGAAGTACCTGGATATCTAACCCTAGGTCCTGTCTCACCCAGATTGTCAAGCCCCTGATGGCCTCCCTTTGCGCCTTTATTGGCCGGAATAAAATAGTTTAAATATCCTACACAAAAGAGGGGGACTTCTGCCCAAGACTCTTGAAAAAGACAGATATCAAATCCCTCGATAAAAGCATGCCAATCTGGGGAGCCCAATTTTGAACATAATCCTGCGATGTTCCAGGACAACAGGGTTTCCCTTAAGGGGATTGT
Source organism: Calotriton arnoldi (assembly GCA_963921515.1). Taxonomy (NCBI): domain Eukaryota; kingdom Metazoa; phylum Chordata; class Amphibia; order Caudata; family Salamandridae; genus Calotriton; species Calotriton arnoldi. The sequence goes on from CAWUFW010012080.1 coordinate 8,823, forward strand.
ACAAACTGTCAAATGACCACTTAAAACAGAGGAAATTGGACTACCCTCCCGCCTTCCTCCCTCATTCTGTCTGGCTGAAAGGGGTGTAGCTTCTGAAGTTTGATCTAGCTCTATAGGTAAGTGTTCAAAACTTGGTGGGCTGTCCCTAAGGGTGATATTAGCTATTTGGTGTTCCTGCTGCTTTAGGGGCAGTTTCGCCTTCAATCAGTCAATAGTTTCTAAAGTAGAGCTTCCCTGCATCCTAGATAGATTCTGGGTGAGAGAGCGGGCGCTCTCACTACTCAGAGGGGAGCGTCTAAACTGAATGGCTGACAGTCCTGGCGGACTCGTACGAAACTCTAGAGCAAATAGATTTTCTGCTATATCTGCCCTAGTCATAGTAAGCTCAATACAATCCAGATGATGAGCTGGTGAAAACAGCCTACGAGCTCTTGCTATGTCTTCCCTTATCACCGATCGGCATCCCCTGACATGCCGTATCCAATGAATAGTTTTATTTATTAGGGAATCCTCGTTTTCTGTGCTTTTGCTTGCATCGAGTTTAGGTACATTCACCAAGAAGATTCTATGTGTACTGGGTAAATTAATAGGACGATGATCTGGTTGCCCATGTATCTGCCCAACCTCTGGCTGAATAGGATGTACTGCGGTATTTTCGTTATGCAGTGTCGGAGCCCTCATAAGTGCTGCTTTATAAGAATTATTGTTGTTACTAGCAGTAGAGTATAAAGTGTGTCTAGGCTTTGATGGAGGTGACCTCCTATTATCTATCCTGGTCCTGCCCAAACTAGATGGAACCCTACCTGCAGTAGTTTTTGTTGTTTGGGGGGCAGTGACCGGTATGGCCCTAGGTGTTACCTGAATGGCAGGAGTAGCACCCTGTAAACATACAGGACAACTACTCTCCCTTACATCCCCACTTTGCGATGGAACAGATGTTAATAGCTTAACCATCGATGTTAGTTCCTCTATCTGGTTTCTCATTGATACCACTTCCTGTCTTAATGAGATGACTTGTTGTAGCATATCTTGATGCTCCATAATCATACCTGGCCCTACATCCTTCCTCTGCTCGGGTGAGGTCTGAGTCATCTGTGTTAACTGTAGTCCTTCTTCTCCACTTATTTCATTATCAAGTTTATCTAACAATGGCAGAAATCTATTAGTACAAGTTACCGAAGAGACGATGTACTCTGTATTGGCTGCACCCCTATTTCCCCTTTCCCCATCCTTGTTGTTATTAGACAATTTCTTTTTATGTGTTTTATGAAACATTGCAGGGATAGTAGGGGTGGTAGCATTTGGATGTTGAATCAAACTGGGGGAGTTGTAGTACAAATGGATTGTATGGTGGGCGCGGACTCTAAAATACCCTTGCACTCACTAATTAGTGTATCAATCTGATCTAATACACAGTTACTGCCTGCGTGCAATTGGACCTTCCTTGCCTTTTTACCCCTGCTACCTCGATTTGTTCCATTACCTCCAGCCTCACCCCCATCCCCGCTTCCACCTGAACACTTTCTTTTTCCCATAACTGTTAGTTGCAAATATATAATGTAACCCCTTCAGACAAACAATTCACCCGGCGTGTTTGCTCAGGCCCGACTTCGCCTCAATGTGATTTTGCCTTACGAACGCTATCTAGAATGCAACAACCTAGATAAAGAAATAATACACAGTAATCACTGAGGCCGACTATTTCAATCAGGCAGTATTATCAATGGCTTAATCGTTCAGTCAAGGTCAGGAGGGTATAAACAGTACCTTGGGATTTATAATAGTCTCCACGAGGTCACAACAGCAACTGCACAGCCAGGCCAAGAAAATGAAAGAGGGGTGGCCCTGCCCTGCCTCTTCCTGTCACAGACGGGCACGCCCTTGGCCCGGGCTACGCCCGCGCGCGTCCCGCGCTGCGGGAGCCCAGCCGCGATTTTAAAGCGCCTCCGGGCGCATGGTACGGGCGTTGGCGGCGTCAGCAGCAAGCCGTAAGGGAGCCTGGGACTTGGTGTCCTGTCCCGCTCCCCCTCAAGATGTGGCAATGTGGCGGCGTCACAAAGGGCTCTCTCGGGGCTTCCCGCGCTGCGGGAGCCCAGCCGCGATTTTAAAGTGCCTCCGGGCGCGTGGTACGGGCGTCGGCGACGTCAGCAGCAAGCCACAAGGGAGCCTGGGACTTGGTGTCCTGTCCCGCTCCCCCTCAAGATGTGGCAATGTGACGGCGTCTCAAAGGGCTCTCTCGGGGCTTCCCGCGCTGCGGGAGCCCAGCCGCGATTTTAAAGCGCCTCCGGGCGCGTGGTACGGGCGTCAGCAGCAAGCTGCAAGGGAGCCTGAGACTTGGTGTCCTGTCCCGCTCCCCCTCAAGATGTGGCAATGTGGCGGCGTCACAAAGGGCTCTCTCGGGGCTTAATCCATTGCAATCAATTGTGCCACGTGTACCTGTACGTTAAATAATACCCTTGTTTGAGACACTGTTGTTTGTTACTAACTACTGCCCCAGTCTCCCTGTGGTTTATGGGCTACCTCTTGTAGTCTGATACTCCATACCATTATATGCCGCTCGATAGTGTGCCCTCCCTGCATACCTTGAAGACATCCCCGTAGGTGCCGCTGCCCACCCTTACAGGTGAGGGGTGGAATGCGTGGGAGGTGGAGGAGGCGAGCGGAAGTACGCAGGAGAGTGAAAAGACGGTGCTGAGGAGGAAAGAGATGATGCGTAAGATGTACGCATGAAGTATATTCAGAAACATACGGGAGCAAAAAGAGTGCAAGCTGAGGCTGCTGCAAACAAAATATCTAGGAAAAATGCAATGCCTAATAAGAGATTCTCTCAGTCGTCGAGCACTGACGAATGCATGGTGGAGACTGCTGGCACTCCAAGCATGGCGCCTGTGAGCTGCACACACGTCTGAAGCAAGCACGGTGTCTGCATGTGCGGTTAGTTAACGTAAACCTAGCTGCAATGAAACGTGGTGCTGTACAAGGGTGGAGGCGGGAGGGTACACAGCAGCAAAGGTTGGGGAGCCAGCTAGGAACATACTAAAAGGGGGTGGTATCAATCCATGAAGGGCAGCTTAGGGTGCGAGGAATCCACTCGGTCACCTGTGGATCCTGCATGTCAGAGAGCGTGCCAAAAACAGCAGTGCAAAATGTGGTGTGCCCCTCCTCCTGGGCCAGTACCCAGGGAATACAGCACTTTACTTATCGTACGTAGTTCAACAAGTGCAGCTACACCAAGGCTAATGGGTACGAGCTGTCCATTGCACCAGCTGCCAGAGTCATAACTGCCAACTCACCCGAATTAGGTTGTCATTTTTTTTCTAGCTTTTGCCGGTTCGCTGGGAATTGATTTCAGTCTTTGCATTAAATCCTAGCTACACCACCAATCTAGCAATCGTTGAATGAAAAAGGACTAAACATACCTGCTGGCATCCTTCTAATGTTTTCAGAATTCGGAGAGAGTCGAGTACCTACAGTTGACTGTACAGAGCTGGAGCCCAGCTCTTACTTTGCCGAAACTCTGTGTGATCTCATCCGATTCCATTGCATCACAATCACACCCCGCCCACTATCAATCTAACCCGGCTCCCGCACGACCCTTCGGCTGACCTCAGACTCGCTAATCTGGACTGAGTCACTTTCTTTCCTCTTTAGGGAGGCGGCCTCGTGCTGGGCCTGAGAAATATACTGATAAACAGCTCAGCGCGGATAAAGGTCCTACTTAAGAATGGTCTGTGCAACCTGTAGACCAGCACCCCTAATTTTATTGACCTCAGAAGTTTGAAAGGCTGGGTTCCCACCCCATAACCTGCGGGTTTCGCACATATCTCATTATTAGGAACACAAATCAGCAGAGAAAGTGGTCTGCATTCAATCCCGTGGTTTTTTGGTTACAGACAGATCTGTGTAGCACGCACATTAACTCACAAAGCTATCTCATCAGCAGATTTGCTAATTTGGCCTAGGAATAGATAATCCCTGCGTGCCCCTCACCTCTAATTGAAATGACACTGCCAGATTATGGGATTTTAAATTAAAATAAAATAAAACTTACCATCCCCCGGGTCCCGTGACGCCTCAGCTCCTGGCCGGGTCCCGACCCCCGCGTTTTCCTGCTGCTCTCCTGAACAGGAAGCAGCCACCCTCCCCTCCCCTAAGCCAATCACAACGCTGCAATAGCAGCGTTGTGATTGGTGGGGACGGCGCCCAGCCGGGCGCCTATGGGGAGGCCATTTTCTCTATGTAGAAATATAGAGAAAAGGGAGAGTGTGCTTGACTGGTTTGGTCGGCCCCTAGAGGGCTGACCAAACAGTCAGGGCCCACAGCATTGGGCTAGCCATGCCTCCCCTGCTTTCCAGCAGACCCGCCCACAACCAGGCATTTCTGCTTTCTTGCAGTGCGAGAAGCAGAAACATAAAATGGTAGTTTTACCATTTTATGTTTCTGCTTCTCGCCCTGCGAGAAAGCAGTAGGGCGACGCCCCACCGCCCTATTGGAGGAGCCGCCCCTGGGAGATTGTGTGTGGTTGAAGATGTAAAAGTGTCTTTGTATTTGGAATGTGTAGTTGGGGTGCAGTAGATGTCCTTGCTCTGTCTTTTAGGTTTTGTGCAGGTGATGTGTTAGGTGGGATCTTCATTGCTTGCATTGAGTGTGTTTGTTTTCGCATTGTTATGTGCATTTGATATGGAGGAGGTGATGCTTAGTTTCATTGTGTCTGGTTGTGTGCAATTATACTTTATTGTATTGTATTGTAATTGCTGTGTACCTGGGAAGTTCTTTTTGCTTGCTGCACTCCCATGGAGATCATCATTTATAAACTGAGCTAGTGGGATTTCCTTAGGGCCTGGGTGTTTTGCAAGAACTTGCTGGCATTGGACAAACATCAGTAGGGAACATTTTGTGACTCTCTGGCTGCATGACAGTGCTGATACTTGTGACATTTCCGAGAGCAGTGCAGTAGTGGTATGTGTGACATCTTTGGGAAGGGCAGGGATGCTGCTTGTCTTATCTCTGATTGCCGGACTGTTTTGGTAGTTGTGGCAGCTCTGATGCCAGGTCGGTGTGGGTGCTTGCATCATCTCTGATGACAGGGTATGTTTGATGCCAGGGCCATCTCTGATCCTAAGTCTGAAATCAGGTTTAGTGCTTCTGGTATCTCGGATCGTAGGGCAATGTTGGCACCTTTGGCATCTCCTGGGCATGGCAGGGCTGGCAGCAGGACCTCTGTGCTTGTGGCACCTCTGGTCTCAGGGACAGCTGCATTTCTGGGGACAGGAATGTGGTAGAGCATGTGGCATCATCAGGGAAATGGTGAACTGTGGTATCCCCTACAGTAGGGAAGTGATGTGAGCTGTGGAAATGCTCAGCACCGGAGCTTATATTAATACCCTGCTTTTACATATCACGTCAAACTGCACTTCTGTGATTTCTACGCGCTGTACATAACAGGTGCTAGTAGTACCCAGTTTCATGGTGCTTTATTTACTGACCTTGGAGATTGAAGGCTGAATTGGCCTTGCCTGAGTACAAATGTATGTCCTGCAGTCCAAAGCAGATGCCAGCAGAGAGTGTTTAATCAGCCAGCCATCTTGTCATGTCTACCTTATGGCATTTGCGATGGCAGGGCATTTTTTTAGGATTTGAAATTTTTCATATTATGGCGGGTTGTTGATGTTTGTGACAGTTTCTGAAAGCAGGACATCTCTAAGTACAGTGCACAGTGGTGCTTGTGACATGTCTGACTGCAGTGCACTAGTTGTACATGTGAGATCTCAGAGTGCATTGTGCGGTGGCACCTGTGACATCTCTGACTGCAGTGCACTGGTGGTACATGTGAGATCTCAGAGAGCAGTGCATTGGTGGTGAGTATGGAGTTGCGTTAAAAAGCCTTGGAACGTGTCCATCCATACATGTTTCCTGAGGCATGCATGTATTCCTGAATCAGACTGCATGGCCCAGTGTGTAGTAACTGTATGGTTCTTCAATCCCTGGTGGCACAGCACCCAGGATAATGTGCTGCATGACTAAACACTTAGAAGGTCCTAAAGGCGCGACATATTGGCTATGCCAATGCTTGTTTAATGCATGATTAACTTCTCTCTCACTTGCCTTCTTCTTTCCTCCTTTGTCTCTACACCTACTTCTCTAGTTCAACTCACCCTCTATATCTCACCTTTCTGCACATTTCTCTATCTCACCTCTCTCTTGCTTTCCCTTTCTTTATACATATCTCTACCTCACATATCAGTGTCCATCTCGATCTGTACTTTATCCTCCATCTATTTCTGTGTCAATCTCACCTCTCTTTTTCAGCTGCACTGCTCTCACGCTACCTCTTTTCTCTCTACACCTAATCTCATTTTAGCCTTCACCTCCTGTCTTTAATTTTCACTCTGCCTCGCTTCTCTGCACATCACCTGCACTTTCTATATGTCTTCTTATTTTGCCCCTCTCTTTCTACCTCTTCACTCTCTCTAAACTTCACTCACCGTCTCACCAATCTAGATGTCTATTTCTTTGTCTCTCTCTGCCTTATCTCTCTCCAACCCACTTCTCTTTACACCTTAGCTCATGCTCTACCTTTCTGTGTACACCACTCAACATTTCTATCTCACCATCTGTTTACCTCAATATAAAGCCTTACCTATCTCTCTACCTCTCTTTCTCTACCTACTTCTTTGTCTTCCTACCTCTGTAGATTTATTTTGGGTTACTTCACATTTCTTTCTATACCCTATGTATCTCCCTACTTCAATCTATTTCCCTCCCTCGTCTCTCTCTCTCCCTCTCTCTCCAATTCAACTCCCTTGCTCTAAAGCTCTCTATATTTCTTCGCCCTCTCCTTTCTCAAACTCTCCTATTTCCCTTTATCAGCACATTTAGAGGTCACTGTGTAGTCTGAGAAGAGTACACATTAAAAGAGGAGAAGAGTGTTAGAAATGGGATTTCTGGTTGGCTAGGGTATGCACCTAAGTGGAGGGTTCTGCCTGTCTTAGGTGCATACCCTAGCCAACCAGAAACCCCATTTCTAACAAAGAGGAACAACGAACAAAGGAGAGTAAGAGAATTACGAAGAATAGTATACAATGTCACATGATTGAACGGTGGAAATCCTTGCACAGTACATTGATTTTCAGAGCTGCAGCGAGAATGAAGGGGGATTTATTTGTGATTCTGAATATCCAGGAGTTAAAGCTACAATTTCAGGCACTATGCGCATATGTCTTTTACTATCATACAATAGTCCACAAAACATTCACCAAGTAACCTTTACCATGTCTTTTCTAAGATGGGAGTAACAGACTAAGGCTATAACTACATTTTAAGATCTAATTTCCGATCCCTGTGCAAACAAGAGGTAGTACAGGGAGTGGAATTACGAATTTTGTGATAATTATCACACCCTCACAGTTGCCTCAGCCTTGCCAAAATTTATAAGGAGAAAAGTTCTGGACAAACGGCAAAACATGCTGAATTTCAAATGTTAAAACCTGATTCTGCATGCTATGCCTCTTTTTCTTGTTGTAAATACCTCACCTTTTTCTGAGCAACTTGCAATGAAGGCCTTTAGTCCACGTAAAATGTTGTGGCAAGATAAAAAGAAAATCTAGATCCAAGCACAAAATTAAATGGCTTTATAGCTTTATAAATGCTATTTAAAGGCTTCTTTTGGTGCTATTTGTTTGGCAGATGCAGATCAGCTAGAGCTTTCGGCTGTTTTCCATGGTCTCCTTCCTAAAATGTATTGTAATATTCAATATTGTTCTGCATCACAGGGCTTGAAGTTGCTGTAAATGGATGAAACATTCAAATTTGTTCTAAAGAGGAGACCCGATAAGATGTCTTGCCCAGGGTCATAAATATTCTTAAGATGGCACTGGTTGGACTGGATAGGTAAGGCGAACTGGGGTAGCCAACCACATGCAGCACACACCAGGCACTGTTACAGCCAAGACAGCAGAAAGGCAGAATGGCCAGACAGCAGAAGATAATAAGGAGGTAAGAGCTCGAAGCAGACAGGAACAGAGGAGTAGGCATGAGCTCCTCACTGAAAGAAAACTCTAACAGTGCTGAAGCATGGATATGAGGCCAGGTCTCTTTAGCTATGATGCGCATCGAAACATACAGAATTCACCCGAAACTGTGCGTCATCATGCTACCACTTTTTATGCATGCTTTACCCTTCCATGCTACTCTACTGATCTGTGTCCACATACATAGGACTTGGGCACGAGCATCATGGAATAGCAGACAGCAAATGAGCATGCCAGATCTGCAAACTGGGCTTCCATCAAACCCACTTCTTTTAGTCTCATTGGCTTGTTAGACAAGAACCCTAGCCTGCAAATTACCAGGAGAATGCCAGAATAGCAGACTGCCAAGTTCATCCATGATCGCTCCTCGTGATCTGCATGCAACACTCACCACTGATAACCCCTGAGACTGCCCAGTCCATCCATGATCGCTCCTCGTGATCTGCATGGGACACTCACCACTGATGACCCCTGAAATCCACGCCTCCGTGGGAATCCACCAAGACATCTGAACATAGGCAGTGCATTGGAAATGGATTGTTAAAGAAGGTGGTTTCAACACTTATAGCGCCTGTAGTTGCCTGCTCCACTTATACAGGGTGAATTCCCAGTTTAGTCAGTTTATTACATTTTGCACTGTTGTGACGCATGTAATGCAAATGCATGCATATCTAATAAGTTGTAATAAGATGCAAGTCACATAGTTGAGAATCATGTAGGTCAATATCTCTTTTAATGGATACCCTTGTCAATCGCATGCACAATCATCACATTTTTATAGCCATTCGCACATTTGATCAGAGGTTCTGAGGCTTTAAAATTGTAACTGTGCTCTATGGTGTCACAGCAGACACTGAGTAATCTAGTACCCGTGTTTTTGACTTTTTGTTCTAACAACAAACGTACTTTTCCTCAAAATAAATAACTTTTAATACCCAAACCAATAGCTTTTTACACTTTCGTGTGTTTATATCTGTGTCTTTTATATGCCTCTAATAATCTAACTGGTCTCACTGTGAATAACTAGCCCGCCATCCCTTTGACACATATATTATGTTCCCTTTCAAACAAAATTTAACTCTATGCTTACAATGTGGCTCTCATGTGTAGGATATAAACCTCCATTTACACTCAATTTCGCTGAAAAAATATTAAATATACTCTTGTGATCTTTCACAAATATGCTTCCTGTTTTATATATATTCCACTATGAAATCTAAGTTTTCTATCCGTTGCAGTACTAAAGCGGAGAACCCTTAAGTGGAGAGCGTGGGGCTGATGTTTCCCAAACCTTGGTAGACTATATGAATGATTGAATATGTCTTTATGTGGTAAATAAATATTGGAATGAGTATTTGGGAATCTTAGTACCAATTACAATAGATTATTAAAAGATGACAATACACCTTTGTATTGTTCTCTAGCAGGCCTTGCATCTAGGCAAGCAGTGCACTGCAATGCCATTCGATTTAATATTGCACAATCACATTCCCCTCTCCCTCTTCGTTCTGTTCTCGAGTATTGCTGTGGCTGGTTACCATGGAAATAACCAATGTTTTCTCAGATTCCCATTTCAGACTATTTGAGGATTCGCTGCCAGAAACACAAACATATTGCTAAGGTATACATTTGTCTCTAATTTAATGAATTTGTCCTTTCTGGTATGAAATGAACATTTATATACACTTTACATGGGTATGCCTTCCAATTGAGTGTTTGTCAGTGGTTTCAAATCTCCTGTTACACCTGTCATCCTTGGCGTGGTTTCCCCTGATGTTTTGCCTTCTGAGCTCCTGTTTTGCTGACTTCCTTTTTGCTGGCTTTAGGACTCTGAACTCTTTACCACTGCTAACCAGTGCTAAAGTGCATGTGCTCTCTGCTTGAAAAATAGTTACATTGGTTTTGCACTACATGTGCCCTGGGCATGTAAATTAAATGCTACTAGTGGGCCAGCAGCACTGATTGTGCCACCCACTTTTGTAGCCCTTTAAACATGTCTCAGGCCATCCGTTGCAGAGCCTGTGTGTGCATTTTTAAACTGCCATTTCGACCTGGCAAGTTAACCCTGTTGCCAGGTCCAACCGTTCCTTTTTAATACACATAAGCCACCCCTAAGGTAGGCCCAGGACAGCCCAAGGGCAGGATGCAGTGTATTTAAAAAGGAGGACATGTTCTTTTAAGTTTTTTACATGTCCTAGTAGTGGAAAACTCTTAAATCAGTTTTTCACTACTGCATTGAAATGAAAAGAAATTATAATTTATAAAGAACACTCATGCCCGGGGGCGTCTAGGCACTGACCCAACTGAAGAAAGAACCGTAGTGCAATAAGGGATTGACGTGATGAGGGATCTAACGGCTATAAAGCCATGTTTTCAGACTTTCCCAGAAGGGAAGCAATCCTGTCATTTTTTTCAGATCAGGTGGGAGAGAGTTCCAGAGTTTGGAAGCACAAGTGACAAAACTTCTGCCTCCCCATTTGACCTTCTGTCTTTAGGAACAATTTGGTTATATACAGAAGATGAACATAAATGCAAGGGGAGAGTGTACCAGCAGAAGCTTTGCTTCAAGTAGTCAGGGCCAGAGTTGTGCAATGCTTTGAAGGCTATACAAAGTGGTTTAAAGTCCATCAGGCACATGCATCAAGCAAAAAATGCCTCGCAAAAATTGCGAATCGCAAAAAAAGGCTGTTTGCGAGCGCAATTCAGCCCTTCCCAATGCAGGAACCCAATTACCGAAAAACAAACAAATTCGCAAAAATAAGGAATCGCACATATTGCGAGAACCAATTATGCGAATCCTTATCTGCGAGTCCCTTAACAGCGTTAGCAAATAGCGATTCGCTAATAAAGATTCGCAAACCAATGCATGTAAACTCGCAAATAGCGATTCACAGGAAAATCGCTATTTTGCAAGTGCAGATTAAGATGAATCACAATCAGGTGGTAAAGTGGAGAAAAAAAAATCACACAGGTGCAACCACTCAGAAACCTATTTAAACTGACCCAGAAGGCCCCTGAAGCTTTTCACAATGGCAGCGCTCTACGTGATGGCGAGGAGGATGAGGATCCATGCAGCAGCCCTGCTCAGAAGGAGAATACAGGAGCGGATTTTCAGAGTGCGCATCACATTGCTGGGACAAACAGAAGATGAAATCTACGACAAGTACAGGCTGAACGGTGCAATGATCCTACACCTAATAGCAGAATTGGAACCCCTAATGCAGCGCCAGACCCATAGGACCCATGCCATCCCCGCTCATGTCCAGGTCCTATGTTGCCTGCACCTACTTGCCTCAGGCAGTTTCCAGGGGGTAGTAGCTGTAGCTGGAGGGGTATCACAAAGCTCCCTTTCACGTTTCTTCAAATCCTTCCTGGACGCCATGATGACAAGGATCCACACCCACAACCCAACAGGAATTGAACAAGACAAAACTGGACTTCTACCAGGTAGCACAGTTCCCTCATGTGATCGGTTGCATAGATTGTACGCATGTTCACATTTGTCCCCCAGCAGCTAATGAATACATTTTCAGGAACAGGAAATCCTATCATTCAATCAATGTGCAAGTAGTGTGCAATGCAAACCATATCATAACAGACATTGTGGCGCAATACCCTGGAAGCACACATGACTCCTATATATTTCGACACAGTGGCATCCACATCCGTCTGCTCAGGGGTGAATTTGGCGAAGGACATCTGCTTGGTAAACACATATACTTATTCTCAACCCAATTAGACAAAATGTCAATGCATAACTGTCACTAACCCTTTGCTTACTACCCAGTAGGTGACAGCGCATACGCCGTGCGGAACTACATATTGACGCCATACCTCAACCCAGCCACACCACATGAGCAGAGGTACAATGCAGCACACATCAGCACACGGAATGTAATCGAACGCATGTTTGGACTACTGAAAAGTCGCTTTTGCATCCTACACAAAACTGGTGCAGCGTTGCAGTACCGGCCAGAGACCTGCTGCCGGATTGTGGCTGCATGTGCCATGTTGCACAATATTGCCACCAGGAGAGGTATACCCATTGAGGTGTCTGACAGTGAGTCTGAGGGGGACAACCAGCCACCGGCACAACTACAACAAGCGCATGGGGAAAGCTCAGCAGAAGGGCAAAGGAGACGTGCAGACATCACACAACATTATTTCTGAGGTATGTAATGATGAGACAAGACACTTAAATTTCGAACAGAAAAGTTTTTACTAACATGAGCCCATGTAGTAATGTGTAGCCACACAGAGAATGGTGCTAAATAGTACAGTGATTGCATTAAAAAAACAGCAAATTAAACTATTCCAGGACCTGGAACTCAATCACTATCATGGTTTTGTCCATGGTTACGTCACCATGGGCAAATGAAGAGGGACATGTCAGTCTAGCGCTTCCTGCCACGCACCCCCAAACGCCTTTCGCCTGCATCTGCAACATCCCCCTGGTGTGCACCGGAAGGTGTTGTGCTGCGGGTACTGCACCTCCTGGCAGTGGTCACTGGCACTGACAGGCTGCTAAGGCTGGATGCCTCCTCACTCCCCCGTTACATTGCTGCCACCAACAGTAGCAGCCTGGATCTGTGCCACGGCAGTGGTTACTTGGCCAAGGCCCCTGGCCACATCCCCACAACAATGGCCCATTTCAATTTGCATGACCACGGACCGACGTGACAGCAGTGCAGTGGTGTTGCAGAGGTTGTTGTTTGATCTGGTATAGCCAGCCATGCGCATCATGAACTGCCGATGCCTTCTCCTCTGTGTGTCGCGGCCCTCAAGCATCACCCTGGTCAGCTCCTGCATGCTTGCGTTGGTCTGCCTATTTCCATCCACCACCGCTGTAGTTAGTTCCCGCACACTATCTGTCATGACCGTGATGTTTCTGGCCAATTTTGTTAGTTGCAGCTGGATTGACCCCATGTGTCTTGCTTGCAGGCACTGCACCCTCAACATCTGGGACTCCACGCCACCCCCACACATTTGGAGCCTGGTCATCCTGAGCAGCAATGCGGGCCCTTGAGCTGCGCCTCCATCTTTGTCGGACCTGTGCCTGGGGTGTAGGTGTTGTGTTCACACGAGGCTGGCTAGTCACAGGAGCGGGTTCAGGAGCAGGCTCAGATTCCATGGGCTGCAGTGATGGAACCTGGGCCCTGCGTTTTGTGGGTGCGGGGTGTGCTTGCTGGGGCAACAGGTGTCTCCACGTCAGTCTCTGCAGGAGTCTCCGAGATGTGTAGACAGCCACTGTCTTCAGAGTCTCCTTCTGCTGCATCTGTGATGTGAAACAGTGCAATGTTTTGTGTTAAGGCTACTGTTGTGTGACATTAGGCATACTTGGCTCACATTAAATCACTGACTGCAATCACTGACTGCCATGCAGTGTTGGCGTGTTTTACTTGCCATTGTTGTGTTTGACTACCCAGTTGCCTGACATGCCTACAACTCCCATAATGCATTTGGCGTATGAGGGAAAATGTGGACTGGAGTTTGACCTGTGCACTGGGGTTGGACTGAGGGGATGTGCACAATTGAACAGTACTTTGAAGTGTATGGTTGCATGCATCTTACCTTGTGAGGTACTGGCCGCTCCGGATGTGTCCAGCTGGGTCACTCCCACCACTGCTTCTGGCTGGATTGTGGACTCCACCAGGTCCTCCAGGGCTGTGTTGACGGGAACTGTAGATGGGCCCCCTCCAGTACTCCTGGCCTCCTTCAGCCTGTCTGCTATTCGCTCCTTGGCACGGCTACGCAGGTCGTACCATCTCTTCTTGAGGTCATCTATACTGCGGTGTGTGACCCCCACAGCATTGACCTTGCTCTTGATACAAAGCCATATCCTGCGTTTTTCAGCCTCTGGCACTTTCAGTGAGTTTCCCAAAGAGCTTGTCATGGCTCTTGGCCACCTCCTCTATGAGGTTTTCCAGTTCCCTCTCGCTGAATTTCAATTTGCGCTTCCTGGGCGTGGCACTCCCCCCTGATGTTGTTTGATCCATTCTGGTGCACTGAAAGTTACTGCAAACAAAGTTGGATGGTGAATCTGCTCAGCTCCAGCACTCTGCTTCCTCCTCTCACTTTCTCTGGGCACTGAATGAAGCATGGGCTGGATGACTTCCTGGTTGTGATGTCATCAGCATGCTTCCAATGCGACGCGCTATTTGCGATATCGCTATTTGCGATTTCGCTATTAGCGATTTCGCTATTAGCGAAATCGCAAAAGGTCTTTTTCGGGATTTGCGCGTCTCTATTGTCAAATCGCTATTCACGATTGCGATTTTTACCGATTCAGTAAATATTCGCAAGGGGTTCATGCATTGCAGATAGCGATTTCTAAATAGCGATTCCTTAAAAATCGCTATTTAGGGATCGCTAAATCTGATTTTGATGCATGTACCCGCATGTGTTTCTTCATGGGAAGCCGGTGTAGTTTTGTCAGAGCTTGGGAGAAAGATTGATATTTAGGGATGCCTAGCAATAAGTGAATAAGTAAATCATGTTTACCAATAATGATAAGAGAAACTGATCATGACACTTTTTGAAAGAAAAATGAATAAACGGGCTTCAAATACACGTTATAGAAAAGATAACGAAAACAAAGAATTTTAGTCACTGTATCTAAAAACATGCAGAAAAAGAGTAGTTTAAATGATATCATACGTATAAGTAACTTAGGTTGTGATTTACTAAAGAAACAGAACTATATTTTATGACCGTGTGCTAGAAAAACGTGAAATGATGAACTCTCACGTTTACCTCTAATTGTTTCTAGATGTCATTTATATGGAAGAATAACGAATGAGATTTATCAAATATTATGATGAATCCTAATTATGACAGTGAATATTACTAAAATATACTTCTTTGTATGTGTAACCGTGTGCACCGAAAATGACAAAAGAAAAGTAGGTGCTACACATTTCTATTTGATGATGCTGAAACTTATAGAGAATGCACTTCCCCTATATAACAATCTTATTTGTCTGAAACAATATTAAAATTATGTGATTTGAAATGTATTAACATGTTGGTTCTAACAAAAAGTTATAAGTACTATATATTGACACATAATATTTGTAATCAAACTAAATGTTCCTAAGTGCATCAGAAGTTATATTAAAACCATTACATTTTCATGTTTTTTTTTATGAATGCATGCTTATAATTCTATATACTGCGTTTTAGTAGCCTAAATTAATTATGGGCCTGAATACATTCATGAAGTTTTTCTACATTGCTAAGCTCACTGTCTGTGAGAAATTTCGCCAGTATAACCAATTATGTGCAACACTGTTTTTCCTTACTGAGTTCACATATATTGAACGAAAGATTTTGCTACAATTATGTTAGCATGTCACGACATCTGCCTGGGAAACTGTCCTCTTGAACTTTCTCCTATGTTCTAGCTAAAGGAGCATTGTTGTAACGTTTCACATACTGGATGGCTGAAGGACTACGTGATTAACCCAAATATTTCTATGTATTTTGTGTCTTCTTTATGTCACTTGACACTCACTCCATACAAACTGACCAATGGACTAAGTGTTCTTACCAGATGAGGTGATTTCAAGAGGCGTCACCCTCGGAAACGCTAAAAATATAATATTGTCTAACCTAATGGATGGATATAGCTCTCTGGCTGGCTCTCTCTCTCAATGGTGGTGGTGATGGACGATTTGCTGTTCTGCATTGCCTGCTGATTACGAACTGCTAACGATGATTTTGCAGAACTTACCTGACAAATTAACTTGCCTGATGTGGACTCATCACGCTTTCCCGAACTGACGCATATGCTATATGCGATTGTGGTCTCTTCCTTCTGGGACCACTCGACTGGCACAATTATCCCTTTTCTGAACTCTTGAGCTTTTGCTACTTATTTGGACCTTTCTTTTTGTCTTATTACCCTGTGTGGTCTATAGATGCACTTATCTTTCTAATATTTGATAAACTAAACTAAATGTATTACTTTGACTCAGTTGTAGCCGCCAATGATCACCAGCACTTTACCTGGGCAGCAAGGGAGCTAAGCGTGCCGGATTCTTCCTTTACCGCACTGCTGGGGACTCAGTGTCCCGTGAGCCCTTGCTTCAACACACGCGCACAAAAAGCGCCAGCAGTCCAGCGGCCTGTGTGGCTGCCAATGATCACTAGAATCTTACCAGGGCAGCAAGGGAGCAAGCTGTGCTGGATTCTTTCTTTACCGCACCGCTGGGGACTCGGTGTCCTGTGAGGCCTTGCATCAACACACGTGCACAAAAAGCGCCGGCAGGCTCGCGGCCTGTGTAGCCACCAACGATCACCAGAACCTTACCTGGGCAGCATAGAAGCAAGCCGTGCCAGATTCTTCCTTTACCGCACAGCTGATTACTCGGTGTCTAATGGACCCTTGCATCAACACACACGCACAAAAAACACCGGCAGTCCCGCAGCCTGTGTAGCCGCCAATGATCACCAGAACCTTACTTGGGCAGCAAGAGAGCACGCAGTGCCAGATTCTTCCTTTACCGCACCGCTGGGGACTCGGTGTCCCGTGAGCCCTTGCATCAGCATGCGCACAAAAAGTGCTGGCAGTCCCGCGGTGCGGGACGACCGCTGGGCCGCGCACGGGCAAAGCCCGGGTCAAGGGCGGGCCTGTCCACGCCCATCAGAGCCCGGAGGAGGCTGGGCCCCCCTCTAACAACTGGGATCTGCTTGAGGTACTTTTCAATATATTTGATTGAGGAATGGTTAAGCGGAAGGGGACAAACAACCAATCAGGAGGAGTGGTAATAAATACACTCAATGCATTCTTAACAAGGGCAGCAAGCGTCCTCTCACATGAGATAGAACTCACAGAGCGACGTCTATCACTGGATCCCCCGCTTTCCCAGAAGCGATGTTCTATAGGGGGAGGCAGTCTAGACATCGATCTTAAGCAGCCTTCACTATCAGTCCTATTAGATCATTTGGCAAGCAGGGACCCCGAAACTCCCGTTGTAAAAGTCATTAGGCCTTTAGTACCCATGACTGGCTTTGCATCTCTTCCTCAGTCTGAACAAAATATTGAACCACCAGTTAAGAGAAGAAGGGGTGGTGGGGCACAAAAACAAAAGCTGGTAAGAACTACCCTAGTGACAAAAGTGAGGGCAACTACAGTTTTGGAAAATACTAAGAGCTATTCTTCGCCCTTGGATCCGCTTCCTTTGATGAATGATGAGGCCAGGTGGAAAAGGTTTGAAAATATGGTGAGCCTTTTATTGAACCCTCTCCTTCTCAAATGAACAAAGATTGAAGGAAGATTATCCAGTCTCGAGGATCAGGGTGTAAACACTTTGTAACCTTTAAATCACCCACACTCCGGGATTACTTATCAACTGCAAGCGAGGAATCAATTAGGGGAAGCTGA
This sequence comes from Calotriton arnoldi, assembly GCA_963921515.1. Classification (NCBI taxonomy): domain Eukaryota; kingdom Metazoa; phylum Chordata; class Amphibia; order Caudata; family Salamandridae; genus Calotriton; species Calotriton arnoldi. Next base: position 26,238 of record CAWUFW010012080.1, read on the forward strand.
TGCACACTACTCATATACTTCAAATTCGGTGCTGGTCACACAATCTATAGAACACACTGAATCAGGATCACAGCTTCCGGCACCCTTGATCCCCTCCCAAGCTACTATACAACATGTGAAGCCAACGGAAGATCCAAAGCTGACTTCACACACCATAAGCTCATCAAAGAGACCAATAGACTCACGGATAGGGGGCTCAAGGAGGGATGTGGTCCGGAAGTCAGAAGAAGATAAAGAGGGGAAGCACTTTTATTCACATCAGACACTGGATCGCCCTCCAGCAGCATCCCCTCTTGTACTGGTTTTGGTGAACGTACCGGTTTTGCGGGAGGGGCAGGGAGAATCAACAACTCAATTAATGGCCAAAAGATTACACTGGTTGTCAAGGCACTTGAACAATTTTGAAGGGGGAGGTGGCCCTTGGTAAAATCAGATTATTATGGCCAGGAGAGTGGGGTGGTTGGGCACTACTAGAAAATCTTTATCTGGTGACTGTGTAATAATAAATTTCAATAATACATTTGCAGTTAGGTCCCTCCTAGGTCAGCTACATAAAGTAGCACTCCATGCCACACAGATTTCTGCCCTACCTCTGGAGTATTTCAATAGCCATATTTCACCCTTCTCTAATGAGCACAGAAGACTTCAGATGGAAGGAACAATAGGAAGCTGTACAGATAGAAATATGGGTGTCTCAGGCTGAGATTGGAAAACAGATTCGCCCCCTTGACAGACCTAGAAGCATGTGATTGACTAACCCCAGGTGGTAACGACTTTGTAGGGGGAGTGGTATGTTCGGATGTTGACATTCAAGGGAGCGTAAAAACTACTGATTCCCAGATAATGATACATAATGAATGTATTAGACTAGCCTCATGGAATGTGGCTGTTATCGACACAAAGCTAGGCAACGCATATTGGCAAACACAATGGCAAACTCAAGTTAGCATATGCCTACAGGAAACATGCGCCACGGATCATGCTTTTATAAATGGTTACCGCTCATTCCAGGCAGAGGCAACATCATCGTCGTCAGGTAGAGCAAAAGGGGGCCTATTAACTTTAATCTCAAACACCCTACCAATAAAAATAAAGATGGTTGAATGCCCGAGCGCCCAATTTAATTCGCTCCTGGTACAGGATGATAGTGATTGTGCATGGCTCTTAATAAATTATTATAATAATAGTTTTGGGGGAACATGCACTTAGTGGTAGCTGAAATGGACAGGGAGATAGATACTTGTTAGGTATGCCGGTAATGGAGCACTTAGTATTATATGGGTGGGTGACTTTAATGCACACCCGTGTAAATATACACAAAATCCTGTTTGTGGTCTTGAAGATATAGCGGGAGACCCTATTTACCACTGTGTTCACAATGAATATGGAAATAGTTTAAACAGGATATTATATACTAGGAATATGGCAATAGTTAATAAAACGAATACATTAACAGGCAACCTAGGAAAAACTTTTAGACGGAATGATCATGAGACCACTATTGATTTTATATTAGTGTCTAACTCTTTTATTGATAAGGTTACCCATATAGATAATCTATTTACGAGTTTTAGCGATCACGCAATTCTATTTATTCAGTTGACTCTGGAGATCAGCAAAGGGAGGCAGCCACAGAAAATACAAAACCCAATCCTGGCCAGAAAGAATGGTTACTAATTAAAGTGGTCCCAAATCGACAAGTTGAAACTGATCCAAGTGATTATACCGAATATACTGGAGAATATTCTCAACTGTCTGGAACTGGAGAGCACCCCAGCATCATTATTATCGCAGTTTGTAGATTTGCTGGGAAAAGTAAAACTGGCCGTTACTTGCTACAATCAGCAGATAAACCTACATTAAATCGATGGTTTGATTCCCCTTGCACAAAATCTCGAAAAGCTCTTCACAAAGCCCTGAAAAATCAGCCTAGGAATGTAGTCCAAATAAGGGTATTGCGTAGGGATTACAAAATAGCAAGGAAAAAAAGAGAAAGGGATATGAGGGAGGAGGCCTGGGCTGAACTTGATTATGCAGCCAGTACGGGAAATAGTAGAGACTTCTGGAAGGTAATTAATGCCCCCTTTTTTAAAAACGCCAAGGATCCCACGCTGGACATCCATGTAGGTGAAGAAGCATGGGTGGCACACTACGAACATATCTTTGCCTCCAGTAAGCTCCCTCTGATACCTCCAACCAATATAGATACCAAAACGGTGGACAATTTATCGTTTTCACTGTTAGAAGTAAGAAGAGGGCTGGCTGCCTGTAGTGCTGGGAAGGCTTTGGGCCCTGATGGGGTACCGATAGATTTTTTTCAGGAAAATCAAGATCTGTGGGCCCCTTTAATAACTAAAGCCTTCAATAGTATAGCTAAAGTTGACACTCTGCCTTCTTGGAAGACCAGTGTAATTGTCCCTATTCATAAACAAGCATTGGCAAAGCCAATAGCTCTTGCCTTTGGGCCCTTGTAAGTGCTTAGCCAGAGCTATTGGCTTTGCTAATGTGTTTAAGCTATGTTGTAGAGTAGTGTGGCTTGTGTGCAGCATCTTGCAAGACAAAACCATGGACACTTAACCAAGATACCTGCAGAATTGGGTGGAAAAATGCTTTGAGGTAAAAGACAGCAAGTCCGGAAACCCCAGCTCTCAAAGAAAAGCTCTGAATGGAGAGTAATAGATGCCTACCAGATCCCATCAAACTGAGGGAAAGGAAACCATTCAAGAAGATAGGCCAATAGGAACAAGGCAGAGCAGAAAACCCAGTTTCGACAATACGTGATACCAAAAAAGCTCCAGATCTGACATTGTGTACCAAAGGAAGCCAGAATAGTCAAAACTTCATACCACAAGCCCCGAACCAAGAAGGAGCAGAAGAGAAAACTAAAAGGTCAATGGCTGTAAGTGTAGCATGGAGCATAGTAGAAAGTCGGAGTGACTACAGCTTAATCCAATCTCCAACCCTAATAGGGAACACAAATGTTCACCAGAACAGTCAAGATCCAAATCAAACAATCCAAGCCCATTATGAAATCGCAAAAGGAAAGCAGAGTGGCTAATCCCAGGGAGCACCCACAGAAACCACATTGCTTCAGACTTAATCAAGCAGGCCAGGGCCAAATGCTGTATTTCCCAGGCCCAGATAAAACGTCTAAAGGGGCTTTATGGTGCTTGAGCACATACCCAGTCAAGTGAGAAAAGAAAGTTTAGCAGACTGAGCACCCTTAGCTGCTGTCGAAGTCATCAACTTTGACACCGCCATACCCAATACAACAGGACAAGAGTGCGCATGATGGAGAGAGTGCAAAGACAGGACCTCTAGTTTTGTTGGAACCTCTGATGAAATTAGTCCAGGCCCAGGCATAATCATAAAAGCTCAAGCTGTATGCCAAAACCAGACCACAATTCCAAGCAAGAGGCACCTCTTAGGAAACACTGGGGTCCCCTTGCTACAGAAGAATACAAACCAATCACAGCTCCATTACAAGGCTCACCCAAGCCTATGGTCTGGAACCTGAAAATCAAAGACCCAAAACAAACTATGACAGAGTCATAGAAATCCAAAAGACAAGGAAGGTATTGACATAGCAAACACCCCTAAACACAGAATTATAGGCCTGAAGGGTGCAGATGGAAGTGAAAGCCAACATTCAGAAAGGGAAACATGAGGGCCTAAAAAACCCAGTAGTTTTCCAAGACTGGAAAAACCCAAGTCATGAAGCAGTATAAGACAGCTCCAGGACTGGCTATAAAGAGGACAGCATACCACAAACCATGTTAACATCCATATTTGTAGAGGCAAGTGAAGAAATAATGTAGGGCAATGCCAGGATAAAGGCAAACCAAGAACACTTGGTAACCGCCTCCACCTCAACTATAACCCCAGAACCCAAAAAGGGATGAGACATACCACCATACAGAATTAAAACATCTGATTCCACATAATAAGCTCCAAGCCCTGTAGACATCCTTAGGGAAACACCTAAGGCAGCATCAATAGAGCCGCTCCATCGAAGCCCGGGACCCAGTGAGTTAATCACCAGTGTTGAAAAGCAATTTCTAGGCCACAGCCTCACAGGAGAGAAAGAGGCAGTCTGTCGAGTACACAGCCTTCACAGTGGGCCCTCCAGGACTCAGAAAACTGATACTTACCGCCACACCCAGCAGGGAGGCAAGGAAGTGAAACTGGAAAAGTCCTAAACAGTCTCCAAGCTCAGCAAGGAGGCATAGAAGAGGAATAGACTTGGAAATAGCTCATATGCTGAATACAATGATGGGGCAGGCCCAAAGCCGCCAAAGGAGAGGCAGCCCCACAGGCATCAACACTGTCACCAGACACAGAGTAGCAGTAAACCAGGGAAGAACAGGGTATCCAATAAATAACCTCACATTTTCTAAAATGACTGGAGGAAACAAGAGTATGACCACAAACAAGAGACTATGGGGCAGGAATAGGGTATTTAAAAAAAAGTCCCTTTAACCAGCAGAGAGCTTAAATGGCCGAGTCCTGGGAGAGTGAAAAGCCAGGGAGAACACTAAGGGGGGTCACAGATACCCTAGAACCCTACGACTGCCAAGACCTTAGGCCTCCCCTCTACTGTAATCTGTTAAATGCTTATTCAGGTTTTAGCCATGATACCACCTGCATACTTCAGAACATATTAAGATCACAGGGCTTCGAATGGAAGACATCCCAAGTGTTTATGACTCTCTCAAAAGGGATGATATTATGCCAGACCACCAACTGAGTAAAACAGGAGCTATTCAGATGCAACCTTGCCTAACTTTTAGGGTAACAAAATAAATGAGACAGGACAGGAATGTCCCATTAATGATAAACATGCATGTACCCCTGCCCAAAATGTTTGACTGCATGTGAAACAGGTATCCTGACGTTTTGTTTGCCACCCGTGGTACAATAATCTAGGCCTGTTCCTGGTAATGCGAGGTCCAGAATCTGTGTGCCATCATATGAGGCATAGGACTACTGTCCATGCCCATGGTGATTTACATAAAGCAGTGGTGGCAGCGTACTGAAGTTTTGTGAATCATTAGTGTGACCAGACATTTTTCTGTGCTCTCAGGAGAGTGCAGTCTATTGACCCCACTCGTGTAAAGCTCTGCTGCTGTGTTAGTCCCAGATCCTTGCGCTATCACAAGAGTGATAGCGCAAGGAGAGTGGTAGTAGGACTTTGTGTGGTGAGACTGAGTATTGGGGCAAGTAGGGTCCATTTTGGATGGCCTGTGGTTTGCATGACAGGAGATGGAGGGTAGATGCAGCTTGCCCAGAAAGAGGAAGTGTAGTAACTACATTCCTGTGGCTGGAGAAGCAGAAGTTAAAGTGAATGAGAATACAGACAAGGCTCCCCTTGGAAATTCAGCAAGGGCAATGTTAGCAAAGGGCTGCTGATTAGCTCTTCCTAAGCACTGCCATTTGGCAAATGATAGGGGTCAAGGGCTGGGACTGAAGTTTCTGTAGTTCAAGGTGAGAAAGGGTCTAGGCAGGGCCTATCCTTTTGTCTGATCCTGATCACTGTTTCCAGGGCCGGCTCTAGGGCGGTGCGATCGGTGCCACCGCACCGGGCGCTGACTTGGGGTGGGGGCGTCATTTTTACAAGTAATATTATAATTTTAAAAGCACCAACCTGCTGGCGCGTTCCTGGCCTCAGCAATTTTCAGGCAGCAATTAAAACGTCAAGATAACTCCAGTGATTTATCTTGTTCCTGGAAAGAGGCCGGAGGTTTGTCTAGTGGACATTTTGACTCATGCAAAGGGAGCACAGATGGTTAAAATGCCTGCTGCTAAGAACCTGTACCATGCAGATTACAAAGTGCATGTAATGTAAATAAGTCAGTGGGTTACTGCTTCTGTAAGAGAGCTCCTTTTGTTACTTGTCATTTGTAAGTCAAAATCGTAATATAGAACATTGAGCTATTAACTGTCATCAAAGAGCTGTGTGTAAACTGCAAGGTATATGTTAGAGCTATATGTTTTTTGCCCAGTCTTTCATTATCCTAATCTTGCCAAAAGGGTTCATTTGGGTGGAAAACAATTCTTGTTATTAAAGAGAACCCCTAACAATGGTGTTACATTTTAAATTCTGAATTTGTGCTTTTCCAGAATAAGGACTCTCAAACTATATTGCCTACTAGTATCGATGACGTTACTCCTACACTACACCTTGTAGGCCTGCCTGATGTAACATTTCCTATACACTGATTTACACACCTATGATTGTCTCTGTGCAATGTGTGTGTGATGTAAAGTGCTCTGACACCTTACACTGGTAGGAGTGGTGCTATAAAACTAAATGAATCCGAGAGACAGTGGTTCTGGAGACTTGAGGGGCACTGTTAAAGGGCGGTGGTGAGGGAATCCGTGGCAGAGGTGGTCATTGGGGGGGCGCCAACAGACATTGTCGCACAGGGCGCCACCAGCGCTAAAGCCGGCCCTGACTGTTTCAAGGAGGCTGATGACTGCTAGGTGCCAAGATGTCACACTTCTTTGCTGTTTAGATACTCCCGCTTGGAGCCAGCATAATTGCTAACTGCTGTGAGAAGCATCAATATGCATAAAGGCTGTGACCGAGGAACAAGCAGATCATTGCATTTGGAAAAGAACCTCCTCAAACTGATTCTGAAACCTTAGACAGCGTATCCACATCGCCTATCTGGAAAGTGTATACATATGGAAGCCAAACCTCCCCACTTGGTTCTAGTTTAATGCTCTTCATGACCAAGGAAGGGAGTACTCCTCAGAGTCTTTGAATGACTTCTGTGTGCCCAGGACTGGTGGAGGAGCTGAGGTTCTGCCTAAGGCATAGAAGTCTGACTGCCTGCTGAGAGAGATAAGGTGTGTGTCTGGACCTGCAGGAGTAAAAGTTCAATATGTCCCCAGTGTGGGGAATAACCAGAGAAAGTGAGCAACTACCAGGGAAAGAATCCAGGAGCAACAGTTGTTAGGTGGAGTCTCCTGGTCTTTGTGAGCAGTTCTTATCATGAACTTCATCAAGAGTTTTACAAGTAACATTCATCCTGTGACTGGCAGTCCACTGTGTGACTGAGAGACTAGTGTTGCCATCGCTGACATCAGAATCAGAACACTTTATCACCACCAAGATGGGCGCCCTGATCGATCCGGGAGCCCCAATGGCTTAAGACATCCACATGGTAAAGATTGGCCTTGAGGCTGCATCTTTCATTCCATTGTCTACACCCGGCCTAGGGAGGTACTACTGCAGATGATGTAGGCTGCCATGTGAATCGCCATGCTGATAACTCTCAGCTGTCAAGTTCCAAGCAAGGCTGCAGCAGCAGCTCATACAGTTTAAGAGCTGCAGAAGCAGGACCACTGCATGTATCTGACCCGCACCACCCAAACCTCAACAAAAGAGCCCATTCAACTGCGGGGCCAATGTTTGCGAGTGGAACCAGAATCTAAGGAAGCAGGCCGAAGTCTACGCGGTAAACTTAAAACCTTTACCAGGTAAACATACAGTAGTTAATGCTAGCTGAAATGTTGGGTGAATCTATGCCTTAGGGATGTTTTTACTGAACAGCACCTCTGCCTAGCCAATGTCTTGTTCCGAATCATGTGCAAGGGATTATAGATGATGGAGAAGTCCCTTAATTGGGGGGAATCAAAAGGCTTAATGCCTCATGAGAGATTGCAAATAGGATTACAACGCTGTGTCGGAATCTCTGAATAGGGCTGTGTAGTATTACGTGTTTCTGTGTGATTAAAGTACATTATTTTAATCCAAACTTCAAGCACTGAGGTGATCAATACCTTATTGTGACTGTTGGTTGACTGTTCTGAGCTCTTGCCCCCCCACCACATGCTACCTCAAGCATAGAAAGGGTGTACTTGGCCCAGTTTCCAGAGCTATAGTAGGATGGACCCCCAGAACACCAGTGGCAATTTATCTCAACCACCACAGTTGGGATCCAGTTACCAACGGCCCTCAAATGGGATCTGATAGATACAGTCTTGCAGTATGAAGTCTACTGACTTTTCACTTGCTTCAAATTACTTCAGATAGAGCAGACATTTAAACAGACCAAAGCAAGTGTGGGGCCTAAATTCCTGGCTTTAGACAAGGAGTCATGGACTTCTACCACAAAACCATTAATGACACTCTTATAATAGAAAACAATTTCTGTTTTTCAATCGATCTAATTTAGCACAATTGCCTAGCAAGTTGTTGGGGTCTCGAACTATACACTACACAAACAAGTCATCACAGCTGAAAATATGAATTCAGGAATAGAAGGATTCCTACCAGCAGCTTGGTTCCGACAGCAAGACCTGGTCAATATTGTGAGCTGAACCAACACCAACCCGTAGCACGGGGGAGGTCAACTTAACAAAGTCTGAAGCAACAGATATAAAAACAGGAAGCAGTGTGGTTTTACGGCTCACTTTATGGATTTTGAGAGAGTAAGGCCTAATGGGAAAGCTGGGACTGGGAGTGGAAAACAAAGAGATTCTTATTGTGGTCTAAGGAGATGCACACATCAGTGCTTCTTTGTGCTGTCCATAAACACTGCAGTTCACGAGCAGAGCCACAAATCCCCCGGAACACCTGCCTGCCCGATCTGATTGGATGATTGGCCATAATTCATGTCTCGCGATTTGAACTGGTAAAGGCACCGTTCAGCAATCACTTCAAAAGCAATTTTCTTTTTATGAAGAATGATGTTCATTGCTTTAAATGGAGCTTAAATGTGCCACTCACATGGTCTTCCAGTTCAAAGTGGCAGAGCTGTAATTTCTCCAAATACGTCATCCGAGATGCATTATCGACCCAAGGAAAGTAAAAATAGAAACACCTCTCATCTGTTTAGATCCCTGAGACATATCTTGATTTTACTCTATTTATGACGTGCTTCCCTCCTTCAGTCACAGAAATATAATCCAATTCCCCTCTAAATAGATGTGTTCAGAAGATTACCCACACAGGTTATTGCAATAGCACACATTAACTTGTCTGTCATTTCAGTGATGACAAGATTTTTAGGCTCAATATGGCAAATATACTAACATTACCAGTAACTGCGCAATGCTGTCACTGAGCAGCATTGTGATGTGACAGCTCACTTTGTTCGCCAAGCATTAGATATGCAAAGGCAGCACTGAGGGGAGGGGAGTGAGCGACGAGCAAACAGACTTGTTCCATTCTCTATTCATTAGGTCACGAGGCAGCATCAGCCTCATACAGTGCATATATTCCACATTCTCCTATGTGTACGTTTGATTCACATTCCCCTTCCAGAGTGGTGTCCATGGTTCTGAATGAGCAGTTGCCACTGGTCGTTCAGAGCTAACGGATGCTTTCCTTGTCGTGGGGGTTGATGCAGCGGTAATTTCACAGTAATTTCTCAATGCAAACCTCATTTACCTTCTAATTTACCGCTGCAAAGGTACTGGACCCTTCCCACTGTATATTACCTTCAGGAGACTTTACATAAACATGAAAAATCAAAAAATATTTAAGCCAATATTTAAGCCAATAAAGAGAGTTGTGAGTATTTTAAAGGGTTTTATTTTCTAGTTAAAAGTTAAAGTTCTCTGACCCTTTATTCATTAGTCAAATATCAATCAGGTTACAGAATTGAAAATAGGAAAAATAGAATTAATACAAAACATATTATAGGTTGCATACAAAGCACTCCATTAGGAGGAAAAAAAACCTAATTCTATGTCAGTCAGAACACTTTGAAGAGTTCAGGAAAAATATAATTCAAGAGTGAGTTTTGTAAGGCTAATCAATAATTAATAAGTGGCAAAATCTCCCATAAAGAGAAATAAATGCATAAGACAAATAAATCTTTTCAAACTAATTAGTTAGTCAAAGCATAAACTTAGAGTTTTAGCATTTAAATCTGAACCTTTTCTATCAGTTGCACCCTCTGCCCTGGTCTGTTCATCTGTCCTCTCTGTGTTCACAGAGAGACGCTGCTCCTGAAAAGGCCCCTCCTTCACAGACCACAGAGGAATGTGATCTGCCTTGCCAAAAATATGACCTGCAAGGACTCTCTAAAAAAATATGAGCAAGAACCCACACCTCTCTCTGTCTCTCCTCGGACGCAATCTCCTCTCAGGCTGCACCCCCTAAAGCTTCTAAAGCCTCTAAAGCCCCCCAAAGAGGTCATTATTTATACTCTAATTCTTGGCTGACTACACTAATAATGTTGCAGTCTCAATAAAGCTTGCACCGTGATTGGTTAGGATAGATGACATGAGGGTCTCACCATCCTGTTCTCATTGGCAAATCCAACCCATACCAGTTTTAACAAAGGAAGCGTTAATGCTTAATACAGTCTTATTGTTTCACCATCAATAATTATACAAATTTGCAACATTAAGGCAGAAAAATGTATCAGTCCATTTCCTCCTTCCTTTCACATCACACGCAGGAAGGATACTTTCCACAAACACTGGTACATTGGCACGATAACAAGAATTTACAGTTCACTGTGGCCTTGACCCATGTGTCTTCACTTGAGGCACTTGGCAGTTCTGCGCATGCATCTCTCATTCAGTACAATTCTCAGCCAGGCTGTATTCACAAGCAGCCATTTTATCTTAGACCCAAAACAAAACAAACACAAAGAGTATTAATTTATGAAATGAAACCCATTATGTTTACCTTCCCCCCATACTAGTACCCTGTATTAATTATTACCTAGCAAAAGCTATTAGTTTAAAGCAGCTTTTCTATTATTTGTGCACATCATGCAAAAATGTGCAATGTACAACATAGCATAAAAATGCTTTAATACAAATTTTCAAAGCGCAAACAGTTAATACATACTCATAGCAACATGCTCTAATGTTTTAGATAGCTTTTCATGCCAAATGCGTTTGCCCCATGTGTAGTGTTGGTGCATGGTTGATTAATTAATGCACATTATAAGAAGATGTGTTATGAACTGAATATGCATTGTCTAAATATGCAACAAAGCCAAAGTCTCTTGAGACAGGAACAGGAGTGTAGATTATAAGGGAAAGGAGCTGGGAGGAGAGAACACATTCCATTTTATCTTCAAAGCTAAAAAGGAAAACTGCAATCACTAGTTTCTCTACACTGCAAAAACACATGTTAATACAGCACAAGCATTTCAGACTGAAATCATTTTGACCAGGCCTCATTTTATATTTCATGTGCCATGTGTTTTCTCTTGCACCAAAATCTGCGTGCCAATTTAAATGCAGTCTGTCTGAAACACAAAACAGAGCAATGCTTAATTTGAGAAATCTAGCTCTATCAACTCACCCTTTGATGATAACAAATCATGATACCTCAAATGATTTGTAGATCATCACACTTATTTATTTTCACAAGTGACATTTTTATTGCAAAAGCTGAGCATATAACAATTTTACCTCTATTTTCTAAGGCAACACAAGTTTTTGTCTGTAATCAGAACATATATAGCCAAGCTCGAAGTTTAGTGCAGAGTTCTGTAAGTAGCTTCTTGGAACTGTTAGTCTTCTCTAAAATAAGTAACTAAAATAATAAAAGGAAAATTCAACAGGACAGTTCTCTTTTCTATTTTCTTTTCTTCTTTTCTTCTTTTTCTTTCATCATTCAAAGATTCTTTTCTCTTCAGCTTTTGACAATTCTCAGTTATTGTTTCAGCCTTTCTTTTTCTCTTTGTCACCAGCTTGCCATCAGGGTGGCTCATACAGTTCATTCAAAGTGGCATTCTGTACTTTTTCCATGCATTTTGACCACTCAGGTGCTGAGAAACTCTGACAGAGCACCATCAATTCTTTGCACTTTTTCAATCCAAGCCTTTCACTTTTATTTTCACTTTGATCAGATTCAGATGTTTCAGCTATGGGTGCAAATGATTCTTCAAGGGACCACTGTAGACTTTTTGGATACCCTTTCAGCCAGCTTTTTCCTACCTCCACTCGTAGGCCCACAGCACTAATTTCTTCTTTAGAGGCAGCATCTGACTCTTTCACCCTTTGGACACCGCTTTCATCTGAGTCAGTTTCCACTTTTTGCTTTTCCAGTGCCACTTCAGTTTTCTCTAGTGCTGCTTCAGACTCTGTGTGTTCTCTTACAGCTTGACTGACCCTCTTCTGTGGACTTTTGACCACTGCTGGCATCTCTTCTTGAAGAGGAGCTGTTTTATCAGGGGGACACAGGACCATACGTGTGTGAGAGGCATGCACCCAATTTGGAAGGCCACCACATTTCACAACAGTCTTTGCCAGGATCCTTTGGAACGGGCCTTTCCATTTCACAGCATCTCTCAGATCAAAGTTTTGGCACCATTCATTATGTAGATCTTGTGTAGCAGCTGCAATCTGGTGAGAAACTGCACGCTCCACATCAGTCAGACCTTCACAGCAATGGCTAGTCTTTTCATCTGTGTTTTTCACAAGTGCATTTGCATGTATATATTCAAGCCACTTCAGTGATGCTGAAACACAGTCTTTTGCAAAGTGTGACTCTGTGCTGTCTTTGTGTTGCTTTATTATGCTTGAAACTTCAGGCAGAGAGTTAAAATCCAATCTTTGTCCATTCTGTTGTTCTGCACACATCATCTTTGAGACCTCATTATGATCTGATTTCAGAGAAACTGGCAATCTATACCTGGGCATCAGTTTTTGCAATAACACATTTGCTACTATGCAGTTGTCACTTTTCTCAAAAACAGTTCTGATACAACCCTGTTGTTCTGCTTCTGAAACAATTTCTTGAGCCTCTATTAATTCACCTGTGAAGATTTCATTGAATGTATATGCTAACAGAACACAATTTTGTGCAACTGAATTAGCATTTCTCTCTCCCATGACAACAGTGACTCCCATTTGAGCAGCTATACTGCATGTTATGGTAAGGCCAATCAATTTCGAATTTTGGGCTGAGGTAACTACTGGAAACCATGAAACTTTGACAACATAATGTATAAGGAGCACAGCATGTGCTGCTCTTAATGTGTCATTGTTACCTTTCAAATATGGGCCATCTACAAAATGGACATTGTTGGGCTGAATCAGACGTTCATCCTTAAAGTCTGATCTTGGCTTTATGCATATTTTCATGACATCTAGACACTCATATTCAGTTTCATAGATGTTGAGATCAAAGGTCATTGGGAAATACATCACAGACCCTTGAACACATTCATGTTTTTGAACAGGCACTGAGAGAGCACAGCCCTCCCTCTCACTGCAAATTGGTGTATTTTCTTTTAAATAAACTTTCATTCCTAGTGATGGGGCGCAACACTTTTTCTCTTTCAACTCTAGGAATGCTTTTGTGCAATTGTTGTCCAATGGAAGAGGATCAGACACATCCTTGTGTGTCAGCCTCAGTAAAGGCTTAGCCACCAGGGAAAGGTTTAGTAACCACTCTCTACAGCAGCCAACCATTCCCAAACATTTCCTGACTTCTTTCTGAATTTGAGGTGGATTTATCTGGTGAATTATTTCCACTCTCTCTGGTGACACCTTTCTACCTCCCTTTCCAACTATGTGTCCCAGACATTCATCTTCTTTTTGACAGTACTCCTGACTATCTTCATGCAATGGCACTGTTACATGAACTTGACAAAAATCAATAACAGAAAGCCATTCTTCAGCACATGGAATGTTAAAAAATATATTGGCTGGATTCGGTACCACAGGACAACATAGAAAAGTTATGCTATTAATCTCCTGCACTAATCTGTTCTTTTCATTTAGTTTCTGTGAACCTGTGATCAGAAAATTACATAAACTTCCAATCAATTCCATGAAAAATCTTTACTCAGTTTATCTCCAATTATGGGTAAAATTTCTGCAACTGATGGTGTTCTTGAATACATGTCATCTGGTTCTAATTTGAATAAGACATGTTCTGCACATTTTATTAATCTGACATCTTTCTCTGTGAACTCCCTTACTTCTGTGTTTATTATTTCTTTCAAATCAGAAGGTAATTTTTCAACTGTCTTTTCTGAAAACAATGCTATAGCTGTCTCTTGTTGGGCCATTTTAAAATGTACATCCTCATCAGGATTCTGAAAATTAACATTATCTGGTGTACAGTAATCTGTGCTGTTTAATTTGTAAAATAATTGTTTTCCTGCCAGGCCTGAGTCACAAACAACAAATTGGTAATTTTCCTCAAATGGGCCTATTTTTGGTGCAAATTCTTCTAAAACTGGGTTTGTAATTTCTTTGTTTAAAACTCCTACAACTAAGTCTGGACCTTCCACTGCTTTCACAATTGACTTGGTAAATTCAGAATTGTTAGGGTTAAAATTCTCATTTTCAAATACAGCAACCTGTTGAACTGGGTTCTGATTTTGTTTCTGAAAATAATTCACATTTGCTCTGGACAACTTATTTAAATTAATTTTAGCATTTTCCATATTTTGTGGGACCATTTGGGCTTGAAAAACTCCTGCCATTGGTACCTGTTTCTGAACTGACATTTGCATTTGCTTGGCTGACACATCTTGCACCTGCATTTCTCTCTGTCTTTGCACATTTCCAACTGCTGCATCATGTTTAAATTTAAATTTCTTCTTCCAATGCTCAAATCTGTTATAAAGATGGCAAAAGAATACTTTTTCCAGCAGTGCAACATCCATACCTGAATTTGCACTGAACCAAAACACCTTTACTTCCATCCTGTGATCTTTTAATCTGTACCCAATTAACATCCTTTGCTGGCACTCTGCCCTTCAGGAAAGTAATCACTGCTACGTTTTCCCCATAACAACAGAAAATGATGGTGCATTCATGCAAACCCTTTTCATTGTCTCCTCACCTGGCCTTTGCACAACAACTTTAGATTCAAACCACAATTCAGTTTGCATGGCAATGTCAAAGAACATTTCCAAATTAATGCACAACTCTTTTAAATTTTCAACAAATTCATCAACTTGTGGGTACCACAGCATAGGTTTGTCTCTCAATTTTGAGAATGTGTTCAGAAATGCTGCAAGTTCACTTTTGTTCCGTGGCATATGAACATGCACTTCTCCCACCTTTTCTCTCAATGAGTAAGCAAAAGCTTCTCCCTCATTCTGCTTATTATTTTCCTCAACTAGATCTGGTGGTTTCTTTTTCTTATCCAGTTTCCTTGCTAGGTCTGGTGGTTTCTTTTTCTTCTCATGTTTTCTTGCCCACTTGTCTCCTAATTTCTCAAATCCATTGCATTTAAAAATATATTTCATTTCTGCAATGTGCAATTGCATTCCTGAAGAACACATTGTCTCATTTGCCTCATCATTCATATGTACCCTGAAGCTTTTCTGAAATGGAAAACTTCCTGAAACATTAATTTCATATTTTTGAGCCAAATCGGTCAGTCTACCATGTGTAGTTACTGCACATGTATTTCTTTCCTTACTCGGGGAAATTAATTCTTTTTCCTGACACTGGTTCACATTTTCATGATTTGAACAGCAGGGACTGTTAATTTCTTCATGTTCAAATGTTGAATTGAAAACACTAAGGGGCCGATTCCGATCTCGGTCGGAGGCGCACCCAACACCATTCGGTCGGGAAAAAAGCCATGCGAAAGCCTGTTTCCCGACCGATCCGTACAGCACACCGAACGAGCAAGTACGATGCGCACAACAGCAAAGAATCCGGCCGAGCCGTACTCACCCAAACCAGGTCCTGTTCTCCGACCGAGGCAAATCCGGAAACGCCGAATCGAGTCGCACGGAAGGAAAAATGCAGCCCCGTCCGGCCGGACAAGTACGATGCGCTTTCCGTACGCGCCGAACCCGTCGCTACGCACGGCACGTCAAAGCATCCGGGAGAGGCGCACATAAGCTCCGATTCGCGCCACAACACGATCCACGGCTACGAGGCGAACACGGCAGCGACGAGGGCGGCGCGAAGCGGCGAGGACGAGGCGAAGCGGCGAGGACGACGCGAAGCAACGAGAAGGACGAACGACACGAACCAACCATGAATCCCTTCGTCCCGATCATACCAATATTCTACATATACTACCGGAACAGGCACGGACGCGTACGGTGCAGAAGGTAAGCCAGACACCAACCACAAAACACATACAACACGTACACGACACATCACACACACACAGAGGGATGCAGAATATACTTACACCAGCAACAGCAGCACCATAGGGGCGGGATGCCCATCACCAATGCCACATATGCACACAGGGGCCTGAATGCGCACCACCACCCCTACCCAGGGGGCAGGATGCCTACCACCACTACCACCCTTACCCAGGGGGCTGGATGCCTACCACTACTACCACCCTTACCCAGGGGGCTGGATGCCTACCACTACTACCACCCTCACCCAGGGTGGGCTGGATGCCTACCACTACTACCACCCTCACCCAGGGGGCAGGATGCCTACCACTACTACCACCCTCACCCAGGGGGGCAGGATGCCTACCACTACTACCACCCTTAGCCAGGGGGCAGGATGCCTACCACTACTACCACCCTTAGCCAGGGGGCAGGATGCCTACCACTACTACCACCCTTAGCCAGGGGGCAGGATGCCTACCACTACTACCACCCTTAGCCAGGGGGCAGGATGCCTACCACTACTACCACCCTCACCCAGGGGGCAGGATGCCTACCACCACTACCACCCTCACCCAGGGGGGCAGGATGCCTACCACTACTACCACCCTTAGCCAGGGGGGCAGGATGCCTACCACCACTACCACCCTCACCCAGGGGGGCTGGAAGCCTACCACTACTACCACCCTCACCCAGGGGGCAGGATGCCTACCACTACTACCACCCTCACCCAGGGGGCAGGATGCCTACCACCACCCTTAGCCAGGGGGCTGGATGCCTACCACTACTACCACCCTTAGCCAGGGGGCAGGATGCCTACCACTACTACCACCCTCACCCAGGGGGCAGGATGCCTACCACTACTACCACCCTTAGCCAGGGGGCAGGATGCCTACCACTACTACCACCCTCACCCAGGGGGCAGGATGCCTACCACCACCCTTAGCCAGGGGGCTGGATGCCTACCACTACTACCACCCTTAGCCAGGGGGGCAGGATGCCTACCACTACTACCACCCTCACCCGGGGGCAGGATGCCTACCACCACCCTTAGCCAGGGGGGCAGGATGCCTACCACTACTACCACCTTTAGCCAGGGGGCAGGATGCCTACCACTACTACCACCCTCACCCAGGGTGGGCTGGATGCCTACCACTACTACCACCCTCACCCAGGGGGCAGGATGCCTACCACTACTACCACCCTCAACCAGGGGGGCAGGATGCCTACCACTACTACCACCCTTAGCCAGGGGGGCAGGATGCCTACCACTACTACCACCCTTAGCCAGGGGGGCAGGATGCCTACCACTACTACCACCCTCACCCAGGTGGGGCAGGATGCCTACCACCACTACCACCCTCACCCAGGGGGGCAGGATGCCTACCACTACTACCACCCTCACCCAGGGGGGCAGGATGCCTACCACTACTACCACCCTTAGCCAGGGGGCAGGATGCCTACCACTACTACCACCCTCACCCAGGGTGGGCTGGATGCCTACCACTACTACCACCCTCACCCAGGGGGGCAGGATGCCTACCACTACTACCACCCTTAGCCAGGGGGCAGGATGCCTACCACTACTACCACCCTTAGCCAGGGGGCAGGATGCCTACCACTACTGCCACCCTCACCCAGGGGGGCAGGATGCCTACCACTACTACCACCCTTAGCCAGGGGGGCAGGATGCCTACCACTACTACCACCCTTAGCCAGGGGGCAGGATACCTACCACTACTACCACCCTTAGCCAGGGGGGCAGGATGCCTACCACTACTACCACCCTCACCCAGGGGGGCAGGATGCCTACCACCACTACCACCCTCACCCAGGGGGGCAGGATGCCTACCACTACTACCACCCTTAGCCAGGGGGCAGGATGCCTACCACCACTACCACCCTCACCCAGGGGGCTGGATGCCTACCACTACTACCACCCTCACCCAGGGGGGCAGGATGCCTACCACTACTACCACCCTCACCCAGGGGGCAGGATGCCTACCACTACTACCACCCTCACCCAGGGGGCAGGATGCCTACCACCACCCTTAGCCAGGGGGGCTGGATGCCTACCACTACTACCACCCTTAGCCAGGGGGGCAGGATGCCTACCACTACTACCACCCTCACCCAGGGGGGCAGGATGCCTACCACCACCCTTAGCCAGGGGGCTGGATGCCTACCACTACTACCACCCTTAGCCAGGGGGGGCTGGATGCCTACCACTACTACCACCCTTAGCCAGGGGGGGCAGGATGCCTACCACTACCACCACCCTCACCCAGGGGGGGCAGGATGCCTACCACCACCCTTAGCCAGGGGGGGCTGGATGCCTACCACCACCTTTAGCCAGGGGGGCAGGATGCCTACCACCACTACCACCCTCACCCAGGGGGGCTGGATGCCTACCACTACTACCACCCTCACCCAGGGGGCAGGATGCCTACCACCACTACCACCCCCACCCATAGGATGGACAATGCATGACACAACCAGCACACCACAACCTAGGGAATGCAAGAAGAAGACATCCCCCCAACACCATGACAAGCGTGTGTAGACTGTGTCAAATGCCTACAACACCGAACATGACTTCGAACATACAATGTGACCCCCTAGCACATGTGCCACACAAATATGTGTGTGGCACACACAACGCAAGCAGGCCAAAAGGCAAGTGTGGGGTCCATAGCTGCAGCACATTTTGAACATTGTGGCAATGGGGTCCAAACCCCCATCATCACAGTGACCAAAAGGCAAGTGTGGGGTCCATAGCTGCAGGACATTTTGAACATTGTGGCAATGGGGTCCAAACCCCCATCATCACAGTGACCAAAAGGCAAGTGTGGGGTCCATAGCTGCAGCACATTTTGAACATTGTGGCAATGGGGTCCAAACCCCCATCATCACAGTGACCAAAAGGTAAGTGTTGACAAAGTAAGAGGTGCAACTGCCAAACTGCATGGATGATTCCTGGTCACAGAACAACAAACACATCAGTGGCAAAGTAGTGTATGTGTCCCATTGCATTATAAATTGGGGGAGCCAAATCCTGCAGTGCAAATAAGACATAACTTTGGCCATGTGCAGACAAACAACACCCATGGGGGCTGACACCGTCAACAATCATCAATGACACAATGACAGAAGTGACCATCCGAATGCAGACCCACATATTTGCACCAATGGGCACACACATGCAGATACCCTGTGGAGACTGCAGATGTGAGGTGAACAGATACCATACCATGGCAGCAATGGGACACACAATCAACAATTAGCACCAAATGAGGGCTCCCGTCCCATCAGCCTGGTCATGGAAGTGCCAACGGAATCATCAGCACAGATCCAACACACTTGTATAGCAATGTTGCACTGACAACACAGATGAGTCCTTCCCCATTGATGCCCAAACCTGCATGTTCACTGGAGATGGCCACACGGTCAGGGAAGTAGACGAATAGAACAATGGCAGGCACAACAGATGTGCAGGGGTGGAAGCCACAGATGTGAAATTGCCAATCTAAGTAGGAAATCCCATTGCCAAATACTGAACACATGACACCCTCAGATGCTGCTATGGATGACATGGATACACCACAGGATAGGACACATTCCCCTGGACCACATGGGTTCCTGCACAGTAACACTTCATTATCATGAGACCAAATATCACCATCACTGCAGCAAGGGCATGGTTAGCATCATCAACATCATGTACATCAGAAGCAAAAGCACTAGAGAACAGAAAGTTGCTTTATTCAGCATATGTGGCATTAAAAGTAGAAGTCCGGTAGAACATAAACAAAGGCCAATGGCCAGTCCATCAACAAAGTCACAAGTGGGTGACAGTGGCAGATGCCACCCTACACATGCCTGCACAAAACCAGGGACAATCCACTAGGAGGGGCAACCGGGGGGTAGGCCAGGCACCGCAGGGACAGGATCAGGGCTCACCAGGAGGAAGCAGGGAAGGGGTGGTGGGTGCTGGAGAGCCACTGACAACTGCAGTGGAGGTGTCTGACATGGTGTGTGCCAGCACAACTGGGGGCATGGCTCAGATGTTGTGGGTGCCGGCACGACTGCAGTGGACCCTGCAGATGGAGTGGACAGGTCCGCCACTGCAGTGCCCAAGTCAGACAGGGTGGTAGTGGACTCCACTGCAGTGCCTACCACCAGGGGAGGAGAATGGGGAACAGGCAAGGTGGGCTGGACAGAGGGGGAGGACACCCTCACCACATCAGTGGCACAGACAAGCGCAGCGGGGGTGTGGTGCCGGGAGAGCAAGTGGCAGGGGAGAAGGCCGGAGCCTCTTGGGGATGGTATATCTGTGGGTGGGGGAACCTGGGGCAGGGTGTGGTGGGGGCACCTGTGGAGTGGGGGCCTGAGGGATGGAGGAAGGAGACCTGGTGCTTGAGCTGCAGGGCGGCGGCGGGGTCTTGCTCTTAGCACTCCGGGGGACTTGCGGGTGGGGGCCTCAGTCTGTCTGCGCCTGGGGGAGGGTGTCCGGGGGCGAGGGGCACTCTGCTCCGTGTGAGGGGCTTCCTCTTCCCCCTGGATGCTGGGGCAGCTGGATCGGAGGGGAAGAGGCCGAGGTCACTGAGGAAGAGGCGCTGGGTCTTTGGGGTTGCAGGTGAGGCAAGGGAGGGTGCTTTGGAGGGAGAGGCAACTGAGGACTGCGCAGTGCCTGTGGATGCGTGTGTGTGTACCAGGGCCCCATCCCCTGTGAGTCTGGTTTCAGTCCCCTCACTGTGCGTGCGTGTGCATTTAGTTTGTGGCGTGTGTGTCTGTGTGCTGGACGTGTGTGTGCTGGTGTGTGCCTGTGCCGGTGTGTGTGTGCTTGGGACGGGTAAGGTGCTGGGGAGTGTGGATGGAGCAGAGGCAGGAGGGGTGAGGGACTGTCTGAGGAGGGACACTGCTGCCGTCAGGGAGGAGTCCATGGACCTGTTGCCCCTCTGTAGGTCAGACATGCCCGATGAGATGCCCTCCATGAACGACACCAGCTGAGTCAACAGTGCGGTGTGCGCATGGAGGACACTCAGCATGGCTGTCTGCCCTACATGGAGCTGGCGAAGGAGGTACACAGACTCCTCACTCAGGGCAGCAGGGGACACAGGGGCAGGGGGTGCGGTGCCTGGGCCAAAGGAGACACGCTCCCGAACATGGGAGCCTCCACGGACCTGGGGAATGGGAGCCGATGGGAGGGCGGTGGTGGTGGTGGTGGTGGCGGGGACAGCAACACTAGCTGGCGTGTGGTGGCTGCTGACACCCGCCTCCACAAGGGAGTCATCCTCCGAGTTGCTCTGGTCCTCAGCTGAGGTGGATGGTGCTGAGGACTCCTCGGTGTGGCTCCCCTCGCCCTCCGTGCCACTGGGTCCCTCCGACCACTCCTCGGCTGCTGACCCAGTCTGGCTCTCTGGCTCCTCCTGGTCCGTGGAACTGTCCCCTTCCGTGGCCGTGGATGTATCTGCAAACAATGGGGAAACAGACAGACATCAGTCACCTGCACCAAACGCACACACCACTGTGAGCACAGCACATTACAGAGCAAGCCCTGGCATCATTAGTTGTACATTGCTAAAAGTGCCCTAACTGAACAGGAGAAGCCAATTGTCAGTCTGATGCCAAGCATGGCACTCACATCCCACATGGCCTTGCACCCATCTGTCTGGTGTCTGTTGGATTGCAACACCCCAGTGTGGACACATGCACCAAGTACACAGTAGTTGGACAGTGCAGAGGACACGGTGTGGCATGTGGACATGCACACATCACAGCTCTTGCCACTGAGTCAGTACAGGTTTCCGGATGAAAGGGATGCCCAGACTCAAATAGGAAATGCATGTGATGCATACCAGCGAGAGACACCATGATGCACCCATGTCCTGATAGCCAGCGCCACTATGGTGTGCATGTAGCACATGTCACTCCCCTGCAGGACCACCAATAAGTTGACACATGCCATGGCAGAGGCATGACTGCTAAGTCATACATCACTGTCTCAGTGATGTATGACTTGGCAGCCAGACAACAACACTATGCACTGTGTCACAATAGTAGGTCATGGGGAATGCAAGTCCTGGAGCTGCACAAGTGCACATGTACATCCCCCACACAACACATCATCTTAACCCTCATCTGTCCAGGTCACACCTATTGGACACATGGGAGACCTGTGACACTACCCTCTGAACCTGAGCCCCTCACAATTTGCTGTGAATGGGGAACAGCTGCCTGAACTTCACATTCGCATACCCCAGTCTGCACGGGCAGCTGATCAAACACCTATGTGACACACAAGTATCGTCTCCTATGGTCACATCTCCAGGGGCATGCTGAGCCCCTACCAAGAAACACCCCAGCAGTCCTGGCAACTAATCCACAGCACACTGACACAGAGGCAGACACCTGAGGGGTCAAATCACTGTGCACAATGTGTCAGCTGATACACGGGAGTGGGAGTACAGAGTGCATTGCATGGCCTGGAGTAGGCATGACTGTCCTGCTCCACATGAATGAGGGATGTGCCCTGGACAGTGGATAGCTGGCTATGTATGTGTGACACACGTAATCTGCACACTCCTGGGGCCCAAACATTGTTCCCACCCGCTGCATGGGCGTGTGCCACATACCCCAGGCACATGTGGTGGCTCAGCTCAGCAAGTGGACCGCATATCAAAGCAACACGCAGATCACATGTCCAAACCCAGGCGTTGTGTGAACAATGGACCCACCCATGATGCCCACAACAGAGTTAGGGAAACAGATGCTGTCCCCCACCTTTAGTGAAGCAAACTGCAAGGACACAGTCCCAAGTGACACAATTCCCTGAATGTAAGGGCCACACCTGGGTAACAGATGAGCAGTGGGCAGTGCACAATAGAGGGACATGGCTCCTGGACAACATGACTGCTGCACTGTGGCAGTTGAACCAGGCCAGAGGAGGGCACAAAGCATGTAATACAGAGTTCACAGTGCAGTCTTTGACTCACCCCTCCTTGCTGCTGTCTGGCCTTCAGCTGCCCATCCAGGTCTGGAAACACCACCGCCAGGATCTGGAGCATGTGGGGGTCAGGGTCCGTGTTCCGCCCCTCCTGCGAGGAGGCGACAGCTGGACCCGTGCAATCTTCCGGGTCCAGCCCCGAAGGTCCTGCCACCTCTTCTGGCAGTTGCGGATCCGGCGCTTGTAGACCCCCACGGACCGGACAGCCCGGACGATGTCCTTCCAGATTTCCTGCTTCCGATGGGCATTAACCTGTCAGGATGACAAAGTGAAAAGGCCATTACCACACATGCAACATATCCGTGCATGACACAGTTGTATATACATGTCTCAATCACAGGGGCACATGATGTACACAGGCAGTGCAAAGCAGACCATGGACAGTTTGCCAGACGTCACTACATGGTATCATTGCATGGGAAGTAAAACCATGTTCAAATGCACTGTCACTGCATCATACCTGTCCAGTGCAAGTCACTACACACTATGGGGGTGACAACTACTCAGTGAGCCTGCTAGCCAGTGGCGTGCAGACTCTCAGCCTTGCTAGTCACACAAAATGCACATTCAGAAAGGCAGTGCACAGAACACTCACCTGCTCCCCTGGTGTCCCATACAGCTTGCTGTACTGTGGAAGTAGGCTGTCCAGCAGGGCCTGGTTCTCTTCAAGGCTGAAGGCTGGGGCTCTCTCCACAGTACGTGCCATTGCAGGGTCCAGAGGGGCAGAGACAGCAGCAGTGCAGTGGCAGATGTCGTCCTGGAGCATGTAGTGCAGGCAAGTGAGCTCTCAGGGGAACAGCCAGCAATATATATGTGCTGGAGAGGCAGATACTGTCCCTTGTGTCCAAAGTGATAGGTCCAAGTCATTTGCATCTTCTGAATCTGGCCAATCCATGGAATAGCAGCACCAAAACACGCCCACAGCATCCTTCAAATCTTCAACTTCATGACATACATGATTTTGCAACATTGTTGTGGGTGACCAACTGAATTTACAGCAACCGACTCGTTCGAAATTCAAAACGCGTCCGTTGCCATGCAAGCCCATTGTCAATGGGTGCGCACCGATCGGTCCATTGCGGTACAACGCGCACAGGGGTACAACGCGTACTCGCACACATTGAATGCAATGGGCCGGCCGGAGGCACCGATCGGTCCATTGCGGTTCAACGCGCACAGGGTACAACGCGTACTCGCACACATTGAATGCAATGGGCCGGCCGGAGGCACCGATCGGTCCATTGCGGTACTAACGCGCACAGGGGTACAACGCGTACCCGCACACATTGAATGCAATGGGCCGGCCGGAGGCACCGATCGGTCCATTGCGGTACAACGCGCACAGGGGTACAACGCGTACCGCACACATTGATTGCAATGGGCCGGCCGGAGGCACCGATCGGTCCATTGCAGTTCAACGCGCACAGGGGTACAACGCGTACCCGCACACATTGAATGCAATGGGCCGGCCGGAGGCACCGATCGGTCCATTGCGGTTCAACGCGCACAGGGGTTCAACGCGCACCGCACACATTGAATGCAATGGGCCGGCCGGAGGCACCGATCGGTCCATTGCGGTTCAACGCGCACAGGGGTACAACGCGTACCCGCACACATTGAATGCAATGGGCCGGCCGGAGGCACCGATCGGTCCATTGCGGTACAACGTGCACAGGGGTACAACGCGTACCCGCACACATTGATTGCAATGGGCGGCCGGAGGCACCGATCGGTCCATTGCAGTTCAACGCGCACAGGGTACAACGCGTACCCGCACACATTGAATGCAATGGGCCGGCCGGAGGCACCGATCGGTCCATTGCGGTTCAACGCGCACAGGGTACAACGCTGCACCGCGACACATTGAATGCAATGGGCCGGCCGGAGGCACCGATCGGTCCATTGCGGTACAACGCGCACAGGGTACAACGCGTACCCGCACACATTGAATGCAATGGGCCGGCCGGAGGCACCGATCGGTCCATTGCGGTACAACGCGCACAGGGGTACAACGCGTACCCGCACACATTGATTGCAATGGGCCGGCCGGAGGCACCGATCGGTCCATTGCAGTTCAACGCGCACAGGGGTACAACGCGTGCACCGCACACATTGAATGCAATGGGCCGGCCGGAGGCACCGATCGGTCCATTGCGGTTCAACGCGCACAGGGGTACAATGCGTACCCGCACACATTGAATGCAATGGGCCGGCCGGAGGCACTGATCGGTCCATTGCGGTACAACGCGCACAGGGGTACAACGCGTACCCGCACACATTGAATGCAATGGGCCGGCCGGAGGCACTGATCGGTCCATTGCAGTACAACGCATCACTGTACATGTGACTGGCATAGGTCAGCATGCCTGTCTCAGATGGACATATGCCAGCCACAGATAGCTCCCAGGGAGTGAGGGGCACACCTACATCACGACAGCCTGTCCAAACTTTATCATAAGGCATGTAAGGATGCATTTCCTATTGTGTGTATGTTGGTGTACATGTTGTCCTGTGGGTGTCACCTGTTGGCAGCCACCCCCAGGCTGTGCACGTGTTCATGGGGACAGGATCCTGGGTGTTACGTGTACATGACCACTGTGATGTGCAACTGTTCATATCTGTGCATGTGCCATGGTCACATTTCACAGTGGTGTATGTGTATGTCATGTCACATACCCCGTGAGTCCCATGTGGGACGGTATGTTTGAGCCAGGGTGTCCCAGTGGCACAATAGTGATGGTCCTCCACAGTCTTTGTGCATGTAGTGTTTACAATGTCTCTGATTTCATGTGCACAATGGGAGACAGTCTCCACATACACGTTGTGTGTGCATGGACTCTGATGTTGTGCGTGTGTGTCACAGACGTCCATGTCTGTCCTGCCGTGGCAAGTGGGGCCACTACCTGTGGGGGTCATGGTTGTTTTGCTGTGGTGTATACATGATACTCCATGTAATGCCAGTGTCCATGTGGCATTACAGGGTCCCTGGTAATGTACCTGTCGTTGAGCTGTGGTGCCTGGGGCACATCTGTCCTCACATGTCACTGTGGGGGTTATTGTGACACGGCAGCAGGAGATGGGAACTGTGACACGGCCTCATGATATCCAATGGGCCAACCTGGGACTAATTGATGCCACCTGTTGGACCGTGTTGACAGATGTTGGCCATGTATGTACCATACATGTCCTTCCGGTACTGCACACTTCATGTAGTTGTGCCTCATAATGATGTATGTTGGGATCTTGAGTGTGTTCAATGCCGCATATGTGGGGTGACTGACAATCTTGCTTACTTCTCCTCTGCACTGCAGGGCTCCTGCTGTCCATCGACCATTCCCAGACCTGGCAACGATGGTGGAACGGGACAGCATCCGACGGTACCGCTTCACCAGGCAGCTGATTGAGGATTTGGCAGTGCAGTTGTCCCCACATTTGCAGCCTGGCCGGCCGTATCCTACAGCGCTGACCCCCAAGGTGAAGGTGATGGCAGCCCTACACTTCTTTGCCACTGGTACCTTCCAACATACTGTGGCGACTGCTGGTGGGATGTCACAGACCATGTTCAGCCGTGTACTCCGCGATGTTTTGGCGGCAATGTTGCTCTTCCTGAACCGGTACATCTATTTCCCTAGACTGCGACGACTCACTGACGTGAAGAGTGACTTTTATGCCCTGGGGAGGATGCCGCATGTAATTGGCTCCATTGATGGGACACATGTGGCTTTGGTACCACCACAGGCCCAGGAGCAGGCCTACAGGAACCGCAAGCACTACCACTCGGTCAATGCACTGGTGGTGTGTCTTGCAGACATGACCATCACACACGTGTGTGCCCGTTTCCCTGGTTCAGCACACGATGCCTTTGTGATGAGGAGTAGTCGCATCCCCAGGATGATGGCACAGATGCAGAACCAGCGTGCCTGGCTTGTCGGTGTGTACTGACTTTGTGCCATTGTGTGTGATCTGATCTGTAGTATTCCGCCCACTTTTCCAAGTCAGCTAATGTGCACTTGTCTGACCGTAGGTGACTCGGGATACCCCAACATGCCGTGGTTGCTGACACCCCTCAGGAACCCTGTGACACCAGCCCAGATGCGCTACAATGAGGCACATGGTCGGACCAGGAGAGTGATTGAGCGGACCTTTGGTCTCCTGAAGAGCCGCTTCCGCTGCCTGGACAAGACCGGAGGGTCCCTCCCATATGCCCCTGCGAAAGTGTGCAAGATTATCATCGTCTGCTGCATGCTCCACAACCTGGCAGTGTGGAAGGAGTTGCCTCTCATCCAGGATGACAATGACCAACATCCGCCACCTGTGGAGGATCCTGGCCTGGACCACGATGCCAGTGACGATGATGATGATGATGGTGATGGTGATGTCCGCACACAGCTCATCACCAACTTCTTTAGCTGAATGTGAGTATCCTGAGGTGTCATGTCAATGATGTGAGTTGGCATGATGTGTGGGTGGTGCTCTGGTGCTGTTGGAGTGTGTCCATGGGCTACTTGACTGGATGTGTGTTGCGATGTGTGGTGACAGGTGGGCTGTACTCCCCAACAGTGTTGACATGCTAACTTGGTTCTGGGTGGGTATCTTGTAACATGTATTGTGCATGAGTTTTGCTGTTCTGTCCTGTACTCCATTGCTTTTGACTGTGTGTCATTTCTGTCCTTCACAGGGTACTTTCAGATTCGTTTGGTCAACTGTGTCCACCGACGACGTGATTGCACATCCAGGCTGGTAGCTGTTGTGTCCCTACAGGTGATGTGCGCCACACCCATGGACTTCCTTCCGTCTACAGTTGTTGACTGTGTGCCCGCTGCCAGGTGGGATTACCTTGCATCTGTAGTGGTTACGGCATGTTGCAACTGTGTAATAAACCTGTGCTTCACTTTGTGTTGTGCGTTGTCTGTGGTCACACATTTGACTGCCATTTGCTTACTGCACCTGTGGGCTACTTGACTACAACTGGGAATGGGTGTGGTGTCTGTGCATTGCACCGTCTTCCCTGGCAACATCAGTGTAGGCAATGAGTCAGATGGCCTAGGTGTGTATGTGTTGTGTAGCCCTGGTGGTGTGTCTCCCTCATGTGTGTCTCGTTGCCTGTACTCACATGCCTGTGTTGTCCTTGCTGTTGCAGTTCGCATACACAGTGTAATTTTGCAGTTCATCATCCCCATAACAGCACCCACGTTGGAATCACGACAGAGGCAAGTATGGTGTATTAGTGTGTTTATTGTGATACATTTGTGTTAATAGTGCATAGGATGGGTAGTGCTGTACATAAATCTTGCAATCCCAAGTTCCTAGGTGAATTGAAAGTCCTGGTAGACAGGATCCCCAGTATCAGGGCCACAGTTGTCTGACACATTGGTCCAACTTGTACTCCCCATGCAATGTGTGGGAGTAGTGTTGCCGTCAACAGGGTGAACAGTCTGTGCACAAAGGCGGACATCCAGAACAGGTTCAGGCTTCCTGGGAGTTGCGCTTGGCCATCGGCCTCTCACTATTCCCTCCTCGGACGACCCCTCTTCTTGGGGGGCGGCCCCTCAAGCTACAGGCTGCTGCGGTGCAGGGGACTCTCCGCCAGAGTCCTCCTCCCTCCCTGTGGCAGTTGCAGTTTGTTCGGCACCAGATGTTGTTGGCACACAGGGAGGTGTGGACTGGTTGCTGTTCATCTGGCGGAGGCATTGTAAAATGTCCCTGTGCACCGCCGTCATCTCATGCAGTGCATCCCACTTGGACTCCACGCGGGACATGTGTGAGTCCACACGGGACATGTGTGAGTCCACACGGGACATGTGTGACTCCACGTGGGACATGTGGGAGTCCAAGCGGGCATGATGGGCAGCCTGCTGCTGTTTAATGTCTCTGAGGAGCCCCACTACCTGGCTGAGGTCTCCGGTGCTGGACTGGTACGCATCAGCTATGCGTACCAGTTGTGGGTCATCATGCACACCAGCAACGTCTGCAAGCAGCGACCCCTGTCTCCCACCCCTCCCACCACCCCTGCTGACATGTGCAGTGTGTGCAGTGGCACGCACAGATAACCCTGGTCCACCTTGGGGGTTGGTGGTGGTGGTGGTGTCCATGGCCCCAGGTTGGTCCAGGGTCACTGTGCTGGTGTTGCTCCTTGTTCTGTCCATGTCGGCAGGGATGGTATTCGTGGTGACAGTCGTTGGAGGGGTGGGTGCAGGGGGTGCAGCTGGTGGTCCTGCTGGTGCTGCAGCTGGTGGTCCTGCTGGTGCTGCATGTTGACTTGCACCGGATGTGCCAGGTTGTTCTTCATCGTCCGAGGAGGACAGAGGCTGTACGACGCCAGTGAGCTCGGCATCCTCTTGAGCCTGGGACTGGGACTCCTCAGCGTCTGCTGCTGTGTCCCCATCATCACCTGTTTTTGGGAGACACAAACAATGTATGTTATGTTTCTGCAGGCATCAATGGTTGACACACATGACAGTTGTGACTGTGCCTCTGGGTGCGGGCCTGTACATTGCATTGTCCTAAGTCGTCACAGTCAGGGGTTGATATTGGTGTGGCACATTGTCCTGCATTATTTGGGCATTTCTATGTATTTTCTGGGGTGTGAACATGGTCTGCATTGGTTGTGTTTGGTTGACAGCCGGCCCTCCTTCCCACCCACCCAGCCAGTCAGTTATCCCACCATGGAACATGCTTGCGTTGCAGGGAGTGTAAGTTGTCTCTCAGGATGTCAGTCAGTGGTGTCCTGCTGTTTGTTGGTGCACATTTGCCAGCAGGGCCTTGTGCTCCCCACAGCAGTAGCCAGTGTCAGCCATCTTGTGAGTCCTTCTCCACTTCCTGTGATGTGAGCATGGTTCAGGGTGGTGTTGATGGGACAGTTGTGGGGGTGACCAATATCAGTGACTACGACTCCCATCATGCTATTGCCTCCACCCCCTTCCCAGCATGCCCATGCTTCCTTCCTTTTGATTCTGCTTCCCTGTGGGGTGGGCTGGCTGTGCTGACAGGATGGCTGGGAGTGTTGTCCTGGCAGTTGTTTGGCTAGAGGTCCCAAGAGTGTCCCTGTGCTTCACACAACATAACCCAGGGTGGTGGTTCTTTGTGGGATCTTGTGTTAGGATGGGGGCATTGCATTCTACCAGGTGGGTTCTGTGGAGTTTGTGTTGGGGTGTGTGTGAGGGGAGGTGCTTGTGACTATGGTCAGTGCTGCAAGTCCCCCTTCCCACCCAGCTAGCCAGATATCCCAACATGGAACGTGCTTGCATTGCAGGGAGTGTAAGTTGTCTCTCAGGATGTCAGTCAGTGGTGTCCTGCTGTTTGTTGGTGCACAGTTGCCAGCAGGGCCTTGTGCTCCCCACAGCAGTAGCCAGTGTCAGCCATCTTGTGAGTCCTTCTCCACTCCCTGTGATGTGAGCATGGTTCAGGGTGGTGTTGATGGGACAGTTGTGGGGGTGAGCTATGTCTGTGACTACGACTCCCATCATGCCATTGCCTCCACCCCACTTCCCAGCATTCCCATACTTACTTGCTTTTGTGTGGAGTTCAGTGTGTGTGGGTGTGAGAGCAATGGCAAGATGGCTGACAGTGGTGTCCTGCTGTTGGTTGGTGTGCAGTACCCAGCATGCCCTTGTGCTCCCCACGACACAGCAACAGTGTCAGACATCTTTGATGGGCCTTTCCACTCTCTGTGGGATGTGCATGCGTGAGTGTGAGCTTGCTGGGCCATGTGGTGGGGGATGTAGAGCTGTGACTACGACTCCCATCATGCTATTGCCTCCTCCCCCTTCCCAGCATGCCCATGCTTCCTTCCTTTGACTCTGCTTCCCTGTGGGGTGGGCTGGCTGTGCTGACAGGATGGCTGGGAGTGTTGTCCTGGCAGTTGTTTGGCTAGAAGTCCCAAGAGTGTCCCTGTGCTTCACACGACATAACCCAGGGTGGTGGTTCTTTGTGGGATCTTGTGTTAGGATGGGGGCATTGCATTCTACCAGGTGGGTTCTGTGGAGTTTGTGTTGGGGGTGTGTGAGGGGAGGTGCTTGTGACTATGGTCAGTGCTGCAAGTCCCCCTTCCCACCCAGCTAGCCAGATATCCCAACATGGAACGTGCTTGCATTGCAGGGAGTGTAAGTTGTCTCTCAGGATGTCAGTCAGTGGTGTCCTGCTGTTTGTTGGTGCACAGTTGCCAGCAGGGCCTTGTGCTCCCCACAGCAGTAGCCAGTGTCAGCCATCTTGTGAGTCCTTCTCCACTCCCTGTGATGTGAGCATGGTTCAGGGTGGTGTTGATGGGACAGTTGTGGGGGTGAGCTATGTCTGTGACTACGACTCCCATCATGCCATTGCCTCCACCCCACTTCCCAGCATTCCCATACTTACTTGCTTTTCTGTGGAGTTCAGTGTGTGTGGGTGTGAGAGCAATGGCAAGATGGCTGACAGTGGTGTCCTGCTGTTGGTTGGTGTGCAGTACCCAGCATGCCCTTGTGCTCCCCACGACACAGCAACAGTGTCAGACATCTTTGATGGGCCTTTCCACTCTCTGTGGGATGTGCATGCGTGAGTGTGAGCTTGCTGGGCCATGTGGTGGGGGATGTAGAGCTGTGACTACGACTCCCATCATGCTATTGCCTCCCCCTTCCCAGCATGCCCATGCTTCCTTCCTTTTGACTCTGCTTCCCTGTGGGGTGGGCTGGCTGTGCTGACAGGATGGCTGGGAGTGTTGTCCTGGCAGTTGTTTGGCTAGAAGTCCCAAGAGTGTCCCTGTGCTTCACACGACATAACCCAGGGTGGTGGTTCTTTGTGGGATCTTGTGTTAGGATGGGGGCATTGCATTCTACCAGGTGGGTTCTGTGGAGTTTGTGTTGGGGGTGTGTGAGGGGAGGTGCTTGTGACTATGGTCAGTGCTGCAAGTCCCCCTTCCCACCCAGCTAGCCAGATATCCCACCATGGAACGTGCTTGCTTTGCAGGGAGTGTAAGTTGTCTCTCAGGATGTCAGTCAGTGGTGTCCTGCTGTTTGTTGGTGCACAGTTGCCAGCAGGGCCTTGTGCTCCCCACAGCAGTAGCCAGTGTCAGCCATCTTGTGAGTCCTTCTCCACTTCCTGTGATGTGAGCATGGTTCAGGGTGGTGTTGATGGGACAGTTGTGGGGGTGACCAATATCAGTGACTACGACTCCCATCATGCTATTGCCTCCACCCCCCTTCCCAGCATGCCCATGCTTCCTTCCTTTGATTCTGCTTCCCTGTGGGGTGGGCTGGCTGTGCTGACAGGATGGCTGGGAGTGTTGTCCTGGCAGTTGTTTGGCTAGAAGTCCCAAGAGTGTCCCTGTGCTTCACACGACATAACCCAGGGTGGTGGTTCTTTGTGGGATCTTGTGTTAGGATGGGGGCATTGCATTCTACCAGGTGGGTTCTGTGGAGTTTGTGTTGGGGGTGTGTGAGGGGAGGTGCTTGTGACTATGGTCAGTGCTGCAAGTCCCCCTTCCCACCCAGCTAGCCAGATATCCCACCATGGAACGTGCTTGCATTGCAGGGAGTGTAAGTTGTCTCTCAGGATGTCAGTCAGTGGTGTCCTGCTGTTTGTTGGTGCACAGTTGCCAGCAGGGCCTTGTGCTCCCCACAGCAGTAGCCAGTGTCAGCCATCTTGTGAGTCCTTCTCCACTTCCTGTGATGTGAGCATGGTTCAGGGTGGTGTTGATGGGACAGTTGTGGGGTGACCAATATCAGTGACTACGACTCCCATCATGCTATTGCCTCCACCCCCTTCCCAGCATACCCATGCTTCCTTCCTTTTGATTCTGCTTCCCTGTGGGGTGGGCTGGCTGTGCTGACAGGATGGCTGGGAGTGTTGTCCTGGCAGTTGTTTGGCTAAGAGTCCCAAGAGTGTCCCTGTGCTTCACACGACATAACCCAGGGTGGTGGTTCTTTGTGGGATCTTGTGTTGGGATGGGGGCATTGCATTCTACCAGGTGGGTACTGTGGAGTTTGT
Organism: Calotriton arnoldi; assembly: GCA_963921515.1. NCBI lineage: Eukaryota > Metazoa > Chordata > Amphibia > Caudata > Salamandridae > Calotriton > Calotriton arnoldi. Next base: position 59,232 of record CAWUFW010012080.1, read on the forward strand.
GTTGGGGTGTGTGTGAGGGAGGTGCTTGTGACTATGGTTAGTGCTGCAAGTCCTCCTTCCCACCCAGCCAGCCAGCCAGTTATCCCACCATGGAACGTGCTTGCATTGCAGGGAGTGGAAGTTGTCTCTCAGGATGTCAGTCAGTGGTGTCCTGCTGTTTGTTGGTGCACAGTTGCCAGCAGGGCCTTGTGCTCCCCACAGCAGTTGCCAGTGTCAGCCATCTTGTGAGTCCTTCTCCACTCCCTGTGATGTGCGCATGGTTCATGGTGGTGTTGATGGGACAGTTGGGGGGGCAATATGTGTGACTGCGACTCCCATGATGCTATTGGCTACACTGACTTGGCCAGCATACACAGAATTCCTTCCTTTGAGTGGTCTTCACTGTGTGTTGGTGTTGTTGTGGTGGCTACATGTCTGGATGTGTTTGTTAGTTCTATTTGTGCCACTGCCTAGCTGTAGTTGTAGTTGTGTTTGTACATGTGTTGGCACAGTTGGATGTGACTTTTTGATGGCATGTGTTGTGTTTATCTGACTGACATACACATTTTGGGATGATTCTGTTCTGGTTGCTGTGTAATTGCTATGAGTGCATGGTTTGACTCTCCCCTTGACAGTGATGTGTGTGTTTTGTGGCAGTATATTGTGTACATTTGTTGTGTACTCACCAGGCTCTGGGATGTCCTCTAGTCCATATACGCTCACTGGCGGAAGGATGGCCCGCACCTTCTCCTCCCAGGGCCTGAGGTATATTGGCTTGGCAGGAGGGCCACTGCCGGTGTATTGGCTGTTGATGTAGTCTTTCTTCAGCATGTCCCGTACCCTCCTGCGCACGTCATACCACCTGTTCTGGATGTCGGTCTTTGTGCGCCGACATGGTGATTGGGCGTTCACCCTGTTGATGATCCTCTCCCACATCTTGGTTTTCTGCGACATGGGGGTCTGTTGGACCAGTGTGCCAAACAGCTGTGGCTCCACCCTGAGGATCTCGTCTACCATGACTTCCAATTCACTATCTAGGAACTTGGGATTCTTCTTGGGGGCATGGTGATGGGTGGTGATGGTGGGTGATGTGTGTGTTGGTGTGCAGGTGTGGGTGTGTGAGTGTGTGTTTTGCTGGGTGTATGTGAGGTAGGTATTTGTTGGTGTGCTGATGGTGTGTGGCTTGTGTGAGGGATGAGCTGTGGGTGTGTGGTTGCTTTCTCTTGGGTGCTGGCAGTGGAATGGCATTTGCAAAGGCTCATGGTTGTGATTTGTGTCCTTTATATAGGTGGAGTTGTGGGTGTGTCTTTGTTCTCTGTCCCCACCCCCCAGTATTTATTGGCTTGGTAATTGCTTGTTTGGCCTTTTTGGGGTGATTTTTCCTTTGTGCTGTTTGTGTATGTTGGAAACGTTCTTGTGACCGAGTCGGACCCTGCATTGGTCTCGTACGGTGTTCTCCGTTTCGTACACGCTGTGTTTGTGCAGTTTTCTATGCTGCGTACGCGTCGGTCGCGGTGTATTGTGTTGCTTCGGCTCGGTTTTGTATGCGTGTCGGTCGTACGGCTTGTCCTCCGTCCGTCTCGCTCGTGGTTTTCGCGCCTTGCATCGTACTTTGCGGTTTGGAGTTCGCGTGTACGTTTCGGTCGGATTTGTTCCGGGTGCGTGTCGGTCGGTTGGATTCGCGTGTTTTTCCAGCCGGATTGCTGTTTTCCGTGCGGCTCGGTCGGTCGACTTGGTTTCGGTACGTGTCGGTCAGATTTTTCGCGCCTTGCATCGTACTTGGCGTGTCGTGCGCCACGGGTACGTGTCGGTCGGTATTATTTCCGGATCCGAGTCGGTCGGTGCTTTTTCCGGCCCGAATCGGAATCGACCCCTAAGCTGTTTCTCTTTTCCATGGTCTGGGTTAATTTGGTCCCCCATGCTCTCTATCTTTTTAAGCACTGCTGCTTCCTCACAGCAGGTTTGAAAAATCCCATCTTCAAATATATTCATTTTTCCCTGGGCTATTGGTGTTGTAAAGACTATTTCTCCCCCACCTTTCAGTGCTTGGACTGTCTGGGGTAATTTCTGTTCAATAATCTGTGAATTCTGAGTTTCTGAAATAAACCCTGCCATAATCACTCCTTCTGCAGCTCTTTGAACCTTTTGAGTAGGGACCATATTAATTGGGACAGTCATAATTTTTCTAGACATTGCCTGTGCATCTGCAGTTTGTAATTTTTGGACTGAATCAGTCACATTTGAAGCAGTAACACCTGGAGATATCACTGTCAGTGCTGAATCAACATGTAGTGGGTCAATCTGAAATGTCTGCACAGTTCTTTCAATCTGTGTTTCTCTCTGTTTAACAGAAGCAGTAGCCACTGTAGTACATACTGGTACACTATTTTCAGTATTTTTAATGGGAACCACATAAAGTGGCGGACACTCAGTTAACAATGCATCCATTATTTCATCCCCTGAATCACTATTTATTTGAAACTTTTTGTCATCTTTAATTTCCTTCTCCTGTATCTGGTGCTTTACCTTTTTATCCTCCCTTGCTTTGTCTCTTGCTACCTTTTCCCACATGCTTAAAGCCTCAAATTGTGCAGCTCTAGAGGGTGTCTTTATTCCGCATAACACTTCCCTTAATTTGTCAATAATTTGCAATTCAAAAGTACCATCTTTTGGAAACCTCAAAGGACCTTCTTTTTCAGTAATCTTGCACCATTGGTGAACCCACATACATGAATTTTGTCCCAAATTGGTAGACATAAAATGCACGGGTGTTCCTTCAGGAGCATCACCAATTAAAAACACATTTTTCACTTTACCTCCCAACAGTTTCTTTAAACCTTCAAACATTTTCATTTCTGCAACAGTTCTATGCAATTTCTTTTCTCCAATGCTGTCAGTTTCAATTTCAGTCAGTTTAACTCCTACTACTGACTCCTCCTTTACAAAATCTTACGGCAATATTTTTCTGAGTTTTCTTAATCAAAATTCTGTTAATAACAACATAAAAACATTCGCGACTCTGTCTGCTCCACTAAACAAAGGATAGATTTCTTTTCACTGCAAGTAACACATTCCGCTTACTCTTCACAAAGTAAGAACTTCTGTTTACTCTTCAAACACTGCGAGTAAATCCCTTCCGCTTACCCTTCACTCAAGCTCCAGATAAGACCTGTTACTTGGATACCCCTTTCGGGAAGTAGAGCCAGTGACTTCGCAGGTAAAATCCTTATGCTACCATTCACACTCACTTTTATACGATATATGGTCCCTGTTGTAACACTGCCAGCCCTACGTAGCTTCTCAGTATTACTTCCAACAGACGAGTAACCTCCTGCAGTGTGGCTTCCAGTTACCACCCGCTATTCCTTCCCGGGATTTCCACAGGTGTACATACCTGTTTTTTCAGACAACATAGAACAAGACACTAACTTACTTAACATGAAGAGTTAAAACATGTAATCAATAACCAATAAATCCTGTCCTATGAAATTACCAATATAATCAATAAAACCATCAATTCAAAATGAGCAAAATTTCACCAACAGTCAAAACCCTTACTATTTTCAACACTTCAAAAATACATCCTAGCACATTAACAACATTTCACAACCCTATTGATACTCACACCACTCCAACAATCGCCTTCTTGCATCACCTTCCAGTACTGCTCTGCCAGTCTTCAGGTTCTGAGCATTGGAGTCAGGAGTCAGGACTTGGACATTTATCTAACTTGGGCAATTATTTTCTAGAACTAATTTTCACAGATCAACTCTCCTCCTAAGGTCAATGGACCATTAGTCAAATAGTTGATGGTGATATTAATAATCCTTAATCACCAAACTAATTGATAATAACCTTCCTCTTGCTACCAAAAACTGATGCAGTGGTAATTTCACGGTCATTTCTCAATGCAAAACCTCATTTACCTTCTAATTTACCGCTGCAAAGGTACTGGACCCTTGCCACTGTATATTACCTTCAGGAGACTTTACATAAACATGAAAAATCAAAAATGCAATTAATATGTAAGCCAATAAAGAGAGTTGTGAGCATTTTAAAGGGTTTTATTTTCTAGTTAAAAGTTAAAGTTCTCTGACCCTTTATTCATTAGTCAAATATCAATCAGGTTACAGAATTGAAAATAGGAAAAATAGAATTAATACAAAACATATTACAGGTTGCATACAAAGCACCCCATTAGGAGGAAAAAAACGAATTCTATGTCAGTCAGAACTCTTTGAAGAGTTCAGGAAAAATATAATTCAAGAGTGAGTTTTGCAAGGCTAATCAGTAATTAATAATTGGCAAAATCTCCCATAAAGAGAAATAAATGCATAAGACAAATACATCTTTTCAAACTAATTAGTTAGTCAAAGCATAAACTTAGAGATGTAGCATCTAAATCTGAACCTTTTCTATCAGTTGCACCCTCTGCCCTGGTCTGTTCATCTGTCCTCTCTGTGTTCACAGAGAGACGCTGCTCCTGAAAAGGCCCCTCCTTCACAGACCACAGAGGAATGTGATCTGCCTTGCCAAAAATATGACCTGCAAGGACTCTCTAAAAAAATATGAGCAAGAACCCCACCTCTCTCTGTCTCTCCTCGGACGCAATCTCCTCTCAGGCTGCACCCCCTAAAGCTTCTAAAGCCTCTAAAGCCCCCCAAAGAGGTAATTATTTATACTCTAATTCTTGGCTGATTACACTAATAATGTTGCAGTCTCAATAAAGCTTGCACCGTGATTGGTTAGGATAGATGACATGAGGGTCTCACCATCCTTTTCTCATTGGCAAATCCAACCCATACCAGTTTTAACAAAGGAAGCGTTAATGCTTAATACAGTCTTATTGTTTCACCATCAATAATTATACAAATTTGCAACATTAAGGCAGAAAAATGTATCAGTCCATTTCCTCCTTCCTTTCACATCGCACGCAGGAAGGATACTTTCCACAAACACTGGTACATTGGCACGATAACAAGAATTTACAGTTCACTGTGGCCTTGACCCATGTGTCTTCACTTGAGGCACTTGGCAGTTCTGCGCATGCATCTCTCATTCAGTACAATTCTCAGCCAGGCTGGATTCACAGGCAGCCATTTTATCTTAGACCTTAAACAAAACAAACACAAAGAGTATTAATTTATGAAATGAAACCCATTATGTTTACCTTCCCCCATACTAGTACCCTGTATTAATTATTACCTAGCAAAAGCTATTAGTTTAAAGCAGCTTTTCTATTATTTGTGCACATCATGCAAAAATGTGCAATGCACAACATAGCATAAAAATGCTCTAATGCAAATTTTCAAAGCGCAGACAGTTAATATATACTCATAGCAACATGCTCTAATGTTTTAGATAGCTTTTCATGCCAAATGCGTTTGCCCCATGTGTAGTGTTGGTGCATGGTTGATTAATTAATGCACATTATAAGAAGATGTGTTATGAACTGAATATGCATTGTCTAAATATGCAACAAAGCCAAAGTCTCTTGAGACAGGAACAGGGAGTGTAGAGTATAAGGGAAAGGAGCTGGGAGGAGAGAACACATTCCATTTTATCTTCAAAGCTAAAAAGGAAAACTGCAATCACGAGTTTCTCTACACTGCAAAAACACATGTTAATACAGCACAAGCATTTCAGACTGAAAGCATTTTGACCAGGCCTCATTTTATATTTCATGTGCCATGTGTTTTCTCTTGCACCAAAATCTGCGTGCCAATTTAAATGCAGTCTGTGTGAAACACAAAACAGAGCAATGCTTAATTTGAGAAATCTAGCTCTATCAGGGTGATCAGCACAGAAGTCTGTGGGCTCACACTTGTCATCAAATGTAGCTATAAAATTCAGTAGACTCCAGTATATTTTCAGACTAGATGTTTATTACTACATTTGATGACAAGCGTGAGCCCACAGACTTCTGTGCTGAACCCTCGGACTTCCTTTCTGCAGCTACTATTAAACAGGGTAACTTTTCATGCATCGTTCTGACACCGCTACGTGTCAAATTGCTCAGACTTTTGAGTTTAGGTCTGTATTGTGTTCCGGTAGCTGCGAATCAATTTGGAGGGTTTTTGTTACTTTGCTGGCTCTTTGCTTGCTCTCTGTATTCTGGCAGTTGGGTGCCTTGCGAATCAGCGCAACATGAGTGCTGTGTAAAGCCTTGAGATACAACTTTATTCCAGCGCGCTGCACCAAGCCTCAAGAACAGTCTTCTTCGCAGCGCACCACCTCATGCAAGGCTGTTGAATGCAAGACTGTCCATCAGTCGTTGGCAGGCTTTTAGCGCTTCTGCATGTGGGGAGCCATCCGGCATGTATGGAATTTGTGTGCAGCCATCTTGCTTTGTTTTGGTTCCTCGTATTCAGTCAGAGCTGTTTGTCGTAAGTACAGCTGACTGAGTAACGTTTTAGTTTGTTCATTCTCTTGCGCACAGCCAGCTGAGGAGTGTTTGCTTGTATCGTTGGAGAGCTCTTTCCATGATAATATATTTGAAAAGATAAAATCAAGGATTTTCTGACAGCATTTTGGATATTGTGGTTTTGTGGAGCTTACCCAAAGCAGCTCCAGACTATTGTACACTTTACGTTTTCTTGGTTTTATTCACAGACAGCAACTTTTCTCCAAATAAGAAAATACGCATTACTTGACATAGTCCTCATTCAGTTCATATTTTTATTGTGGGGTTGTGTATTTTTATTATTCCTGGCCACTTTTCAGCAAGTACCTCAACCTCCACCTTTCTTACAGTTACCAGGCAAACCTAACATAAGATGGGTAGAGTGGTTACGCATTTTTGAAAATCATTTAGTGGCCATTGATGCAGCTAAATTTGATGCTCCAAGGAAAACAGCGCTAATGTTTAGTCATTTAGGACACGCGGGTCAACGAGTTTTTGACAATCTTCCACCAGCTCAAGTGCACCAAAGTGAATCTGGAGATTACGATCTTTACTTGGAAGCTAAAGAAAAACTAAGGAAGCATTTTTCAGAGGAACCAAGTGTGCTTTTAGAGAGACACAATTGTTCAAAAGGAAAGAAGGCAGTGAGGAGAGTGTAGATGAATACAAAGCAGCATTACGCATTATAGCATCTACCTGTGAATTCATATACTCTATTGACATTTATATTAGAGATCAGTTTATTTTCAATTGCTTTTCTAAAAAGATTCAAGAGCGTTTACTTTCTTGCAGGAATCCCATTTGGGCTGAAACGGTTGACATATCCAAAAGTATTGAGAAGTCAATGGTTTCAACCAAAGCATTGTCTGTGGCAGATAGACACTCACCGGTTAGTTTTTTGAGTGAGTCTGAGTTGGTAAGTATGGTGTCAACCAAAGGAAAATTTTCCAGGAACAGTTTGTAAAAGAAAACTACATTTTGTTATAGATGTGGTACAAACACACACTTGGGAAATAACCCAACATGTCCAGCAGCATGAAAAATGTGTAACACCTGCAAGAAGATTAGGCACTTTCAGTCTGTTTGGAAGAGTGCTAGAAATAATACCAAAGTTTGCAATGTGGAGGTCAATGAGTGTGACAACAGAATGAATGATTTAGTATTAACAGTGAATTGTGATATTAATATGTTGGAATCTGACTTGGCAGACTCAGGAGCACCCATAACCATTATAGAGGACACAACATTTCATAACTACTGGCTTAAGGATACTGTATTATGTGTTACTGATGTCAATCCCAAAGCTTTTGGGGATTTTGATATTGATATGTTGGGATTTTTTGTCAGTAATCTAGATTTTATAATGACAAAGACACAAACTAAAATATTATTTGTGGCAGTCAAAGGTTGAGATATCATAGAATGGATGGATCTGGCGAGGTTAGGCCTTTACCTTAAACCTGGCTCTGACAATCCCATTATTGTGGGTGATCTTTCTGTGTGTGCGCCAATAACTGATTCAAATGATTTGAACACCTTGTTTACAAAGTTCCCTGAAGTGTTCAACAGCAAATTGGGAACTGTGAAAGGGTTTGCTCATGACATCAAATTAAAAAACGATGCTATACCGGTCATCCATAAAGTCAGACCAGTACCTTTGAGCGTTGGGGATAATTTAAAGGTGCTGTTGGACAACCTGTATGCTGTAGGGCTCATAACACCTACATATTCATCTGAGTGGGTTTCTCTCATTGTTTTAACACAGAAAGATTCAGGGGATCTGCGTTTATATGTGGACTTACGCACTGTCAATAAGAATATTTTGATTGACTGGCATCCTCTGCCTCACATTCAGGAGATGCTAGTACTGGCAAGTATTTTTCCATCATTGATCTTCATTCGGCTTACCATCAAATTCCTTTGTCCAAGTCCTCACAAGATTTAACAACTTTTGTTACACCTTATAAATACTTATGGCTACCTTTTGGACTTGCCTCAGCGGCAAGTATTTTCCAAAAAATGATGGATAACCTTTTTGGCAGCATTCCTAATGTACAGGCCTTTTAGGATGATATATTAGTATCCACGGATGATTCATAACAGTATTGTATTATCCTGGAGACGGTACTCAACATTTTGAGAGACAAAGGGATGACAGTCAGGCCAGGGAAATGCTATTTGTTTGCTTTGAAGGTATTCGTCCCAAGTCTTGGTTGCTATCCAGGAAGCACTTTCTGAGAGACTGTGTTTTCTATTGAAGGTCTGCCTGAGTATATCATCACAGACAATGGTACCCATTTCTCCTCATGGGATATGCATGACTTTTTACTCTCACAGGATATTAAACACATGCAGGTAGCACTCTATAGCCCTTTTTCTAATGGCCTAGTAGAAAGGGCCAACAGTTTGTTGAAGGAGGTATACAAACCATTATGTCAGCTGGTTTAGGTGATGACAAATTTCTGAAGAAAAAAGTTGGGGCATATCTTACTACACCTCACTCTACCACCAGTAAGACTCCATTTAGGGTGTTAAGGGGGAGAAATGCAAATGCTCCTATACTTCCAAATTGGCTGGGGTCTACACATGAGTTTACTCTTGAGGACGGAGAGTTGCTTGATAGTAAAATTCATAGTAATTTATTAGGGAAACAGGAGAAAAATACAATTTACGCGGTCAATAGGAGATAGGCTAAAGAAATCGAGTTTGAGGTGGGACAATGGGCTCTCGTCAAAAAACCCATGAAGATTACAAAAGGGGAATCTACATTTTTATCACCTGCCAAGATTGAAAGAGTTTCTAAAACATCTGTTCTTTTGAGCGTTAAAGGTTGGGGAAATAAAAGTAGTGTTTTACCCACCACAAATTTGCAAGCAGAAATTATTATGCGAACACAAAGTGATGTGAAAAACAAGAACTCAAAAACTGCTGCTGAATCTGGCTTGTACACATATGTCAGTCTCTGGACTGGTTTAGATTAACTTGGTAGTAACACCAACCCTGCCACAAGCACTAATATGTGCATTCCTTAAGAAGTAAGTACTAGTGATGTAAATTTGGGGAGTGATGTTTGTTCTTCTTTGCACAGTTAAACTAAGAAGTTTTTAAGAGTCCTAATACTAGGCTTGGACGTAAAGTCAAATACCTGTCAAGCTTGCTAATTATGATTTAGCTTGATTTAATTCTCACCTGTGTGTATTTCACATTGATTTAGATCTCTTTGTTTGTTTTAGGAAAGGGGGTGAGGTTAGTGCTTTATTTCATATAGGAATTTATTTTCTTGTTTTGTTTTAGGAAGGGGGTGATGTTCCATTCTCCTTTCATTAGGTCATGAGGCAGCATCCTCATGCAGTGTATATGGTCCACATTCTACTGTTGTGTATGTTTGATTCACATTGCACTTCCAGAGTGATATCAATGGTTCTGCATGAGAATTTGCAGCTGGTCGTTCAGAGGTACCAGATGCTGTCCTGGGCTCATTTTCCAGTAATAAACATCTGGCTTGAAAATATACTGGACTCTACTGAATTTTATTACTGCAAGATTGTACGCATCAAGTCGCAGTTGGCCAATATAATTGGTATTCATTAGGCCCGAATTTGCAGGAGTACATTTAGTACTCTACTAGGGACATAGATAGGGCTGCAGGGCTCCGCCACTGCACTTTTTTTTTTTTTTTAACCCTACAGAGACAAAGGGTGGTTAAAGGTGTACTTCTGCTAGTACTGCAATTATTTTTTTTAATCCTCAGTATGTACACGTGAACCAAGCACAACTCACATGATCAGTATTAGCTTACAATGGGCCTAGAAAAGGAGGAATACTGCAAAAGGTGATTTGACACAGTCTCCACTGCAAAATTCTCAGTCAGTGTGATTCACTGTCAGTTCGCATGTAATCAGGGCTGGCTTTAGGGCATTGCGACCGGTGCGAGGGAAGTGGGGCCGTCTTTAGCTACAATTTACAATTTAAAAGCACCTGCTGCAGAGTTCCTTGTGCGGTCAGTGTTCAGGCAGCAATAACAATGTCAAAATAACTCTTATGATTAATGTTTCTGCTAGAGAGAGAGATTGGAGTTTTGTCTAGTGGCAGTTTTGACTAGCAGAGTGTTAATATGCCTGCTGCAAAGAACAGATCTGTATTTTATGTGGATAGCTGAGTAGATTAGTAAAACTAGATTTTCCCTGCCCTTTAAAACAAATGAAATGTATGTGAGAGAGGGGCTATGAAGAGGTCAGGGGCATTTTTGTCAGGTGATAGTGAAGGAGTCAGTGGAGGAGGCATTTAGGACACGCGGGTCAACGAGTTTTTTACAATCTTCCACCAGCTCAAGTGCACCAAAGTGAATCTGGAGATCACGATCTTTACTTGGAAGCTAAAGAAAAACTAAGGAAGCATTTTTTAGAGGAACCAAGTGTGCTTTTAGAGAGACACAATTTTTTCAAACGGAAACAAGGCAGTGAGGAGAGTGTAGAAGAATACAAAGCAGCATTACGCATTCTAGCATCTACGTGTGAATTCATATACTCTATTGACATTTATATTAGAGATCAGTTTATTTTCAATTGCTTTTCTAAAAGATTCAAGAGCGTTTACTTTCTTGCAGGAATCCCATTTTGGCTGAAACGGTTGGCATATCCAAAAGTATTGAGAGGTCAATGGTTTCAACCAAAGCATTGTCTGTGGCAGAAAGACACTCACCGGTTAGTTTTTTGAGTGAGTCTGAGTTGGTAAGTATGGTGTCAACCAAAGGAAAATTTTCCAGGAACAGTTTGTAAAAGAAAACTACATTTTGTTATAGATGTGGTACAAACACACACTTGGGAAATAACCCAACATGTCCAGCAGCATGAAAAATGTGTAACACCTGCACGAAGATTGAGCACTTTCAGTCTGTTTGCAAGAGTGCGAGAAATAATACCAAAGTTTACAATGTGGAGGTCAATGAGTGTGACAACAGAATGAATGATTTAGTATTAACAGTGAATTGTGATATTAATATGTTGGAATCTGACTTGGCAGACTCAGGAGCACCCATAACCATTATAGAGGACACAACATTTCATAACTACTGGCCTAAGGATACTGTATTATGTGTTACTGATGTCAATACTAAAGCTTTTGGGGATTTTGATATTGATATGTTGGGATTTTTTGTCAGTAGTCTAGAATTTATAGGGACAAAGACGCAAACTAAAATTTATGTGGCAGTCAAAGGTTGAGATATCATAGAATGGATGGATCTGGCGAGGTTAGGCCTTTACCTTAAACCTGGCTCTGACAATCCCATTATTGTGGGTGATCTTTCTGTGTGTGCCAATAACTGATTCAAATGATTTGAACACCTTGTTTACAAAGTTCCCGGAAGTGTTCAACAGCAAAGTGGGAACTGTGAAAGGGTTTGCTCATGACATCAAATTAAAAAACGATGCTATACCGGTCATCCATAAAGTCAGACCAGTACCTTTGAGCGTTGGGGATAATTTAAAGGTGTTGTTGGACAGCCTGTATGCTGTAGGGCTCATAACACCTACTTATTCATCTGAGTGGGTTACTCTCATTGTTTTAACACAGAAAGATTCAGGGGATCTGCGTTTATATGTGGACGTACGCACTGTCAATAAGAATATTTTGATTGACTGGCATCCTCTGCCTCACATTCAGGAGATGCTAGTACTGGCAAGTATTTTTCCATCATTGATCTTCATTCGGCTTACCATCAAATTCCTTTGTTCAAGTCCTCACAAGATTTAACAACTTTTGTTACACCTTATAAATACTTATGGCTACCTTTTGGACTTGCCTCAGCGGCAAGTGTTTTCCAAAAAATGATGGATAACCTTTTTGGCAGCATTCCTAATGTACAGGCCTTTTAGGATGATATATTAGTATACACGGATGATTCATAACAGCATTGTATTATCCTGGAGCGGGTACTCAACATTTTGAGAGACAAAGGGATGACAGTCAGGCCAGGGAAATACTATTCGTTTGCTTTGAAGGTATTCGTCCCAAGTCTTGGTTGCTATCCAGGAAGCACTTTCTGAGAGACTGTGTTTTTAGGTCTCGCCTATGGCTGCATAGGAAAGAGACCTCTTGAAATGGATTCAGCTTTGCAGGCAAAACGTGCACGTGTTGCATTGCTTTCAATGCAACGCGTGCACGTTTGGCGATTCCCTTGCGGGAGCGAGCGGCGCCATATGTTGGCAATTATTGCGCTCGCTCCCGCAAGGGAAACGCTGCCTGCTCTCGGCCGCACTCCACCCACCCCCTACTTGCGAGGCGCGCGCGCTTGTTTTTTTTGGTTTCCGGCACGTTACGTGTTTGTGCATGTTTACAAAATGTGGCTTTACTTCCTCCTTCCAGGATGTTGCTTCCGGGCTATGGCGTTAGATGAACAGTGCATGTTTGTTTTATTAATAATTTCCTGCACGTATGTGTTTTTACATGTTTTCGAAATGTCTCTATTCTTCTGGACTGTCGCGTTAGAGTAACAGTGCCTTTTTGTTTAATTTTTGCTTTCCGCCCGTCGATTTCTGTCAATCAGAGTAGCCAATCATTTCGCGTCAGCACTACCGTTCCTCCAATTAGAAGCATAGCAGCTCACATTGTGGAAAATACCTGCACATTTTACTTTCATAAAGATGAAACTTGCCAATATAAAGTACTTGGCAGTGAAATTGAGCTTTTTCCTTGCCATTCGCCTCTTGGCTGTCACCTTTCACCTCCTAGTTGCTTCCTTTCATCTTGTCACTGCTGCCTTTTACCATCCTTGCTGCTGCCTTTCACATCGGGTTCGTCGTGGTACTGGTGTTTCACTGTCGCTTCTTAAACATCTGAAGCTACCCGTAGGTAAGTTTCTGCATTGTACCCACTGCTCTCACTGCCCGTTTTTTAACCTTCGCCAAACATAAACTAAGTTTTGCCCCACGTCACATGACAGTCGTACGCACATTCTTAGTCCCCGAAGCTCACACTCTCCAAAAACAGACTTTCTCGCACACACAATTATTAACAGACTAAAAAACAAACGCATGCACATCCGACATAGACACAGCTAGTGTATCCTGTAATTATTTGCGGACTTGTCTCCTTTATTGCTCTTTCTCGAGCATGCATGTCCTAATTTCTAAGAATGACACAGCGCTCACGATGATGGTAACCGTGTTGGGCCTGCTTACATTTCACATGCTTTACTTAATCCTACATTTCCATATACGTGTTTGATTTTTCCCAGGATGTTATTACTTTTGTTAACAGTCAGCATATATTACTCTTATGTCCCCTTCCTCATAACTTATTTCCAATTTTCTAGTTCTCCAGCGCAGCCAGATCATACAAATAGGAATAGGGCTATGCATTTATCATCACTCTACTGCAAACCAAAATAAACAACATTTAAAAAAACAGGCATTATTTCTTTCGCAAACTCAGTTTAAAAAAATGTGGATCACTGTGCTTATGGCTGGGAGATTATTCATGTTCAGGGCACACAGAGTGGGCGCCGCAGGGCAGATTAGCCATGAGGAGCCTGGCATACCAAAGAGCAGTCAGCAAAGCAGGGGCCGCGGCCTTAGGGAAGGGTTCGACCCCCACTGCTCTGACGTGCTGTATGTTCTGTCTGTGAGGCGTGAAAGCAGAGGGCACGTCGCACTCTGGGGTAAGGTTTACACAGCTTATGGCCAAAACTCCCTGTAAAACGAGTATTGTGTGCAGTACGGGTTTACAAGGGTTTGAAACATTAGTCTCATAAGCTCATTACCAGGTTAAAATGTGACCCTATCTCCAGAACTGTCATGCCTTTTCTTATCTCTCATAATTTCATATTAGTTGCCTGATTTGGTATATCATATTTTGCTGTTTGCTCGTCATTCTTGACCTGATGTACCTCATGACCATCTTTTATTCGTTCTGATCTTCATTTCATTTCATATTGTGCCATGTATAACAATACAAATGTATAGTACATTCTACCTGCCTATCCTACATGCGTTATGTACTACTGCAACATGCAACCTTTCTGTTTGTTCTTTGTCATAAAAACCAATAAAGTTTTTGAAATTTAAAAAAAAAAACTGTGAAGACCATTCAGAGCTAAAGGCAGGCCCTGGTGCATCTGCAACCCATTGTTAGCTGACAAATGGTCAACGAAGCACCGGTTCTCTTGGGTACACATATGAAGTTGAGGGAACTAGCAAGAGAAACCCTGTGGCTGGCATCTCTTCAGACGGTGATAGGTGGAGGAAGGAGAGGAAAATAAGCAGATCTAGACATTCATCCTCCTCTGCACCAGTTACCCTTCCCCAGGTATGTGGAAAGAGGCAGATTTACAGCACTTAGTGGATGAAGTCATGGCTAAGGCGCTGGCAGGAGGCAAAGCATTGAGGAGGGATGAAAACAAAATCAAAAGAGGGAACATGAGTTCCCCGCTTCCTGTTCTGTTTCTCCAAAGGAGACAGACCCTTCTAGCAGGGGAAGGTTTATTACCTCCTTGTCTGTCTTCCTCACCGCAGTCTAGTGTGAATATAAGGACCCCCTGTTACTAATTAACGTTCACAGGAGAGGGAAAATGCAATCGTTAATATGAGAAATCCCTAGTTACTTGCTGCCAACCCACTAATTCAGTGTTTGGGTTTCCTTGGACAGAACCATGGAACTTTGCCATTGGTTAAAACAATGTTACTTTTACCTTCTGTTTTGGCTTCTTTTGTACTGCTTGCATCTCCCCTTTAAATAGTAGAGTATTTCTTGTTTCTATTGAAGGTCTGCCTGAGTATATCATCACAGACAATGGTACCCATTTCTCCTCATGGGAAATGCATGACTTTTTACTCTCACAGGATATTAAACACATGCAGGTAGCACTCTATATCCCTTTTTCTAATGGTCTAGTAGAAAGGGCCAACAATTTGTTGAAGTAAGTATACAAACCATTATGTCAGCTGGTTTAGGTGATGATAAATTTCGGAAGAAAAAAGTTGGGGCGTATCTTAGTGCACCTCACTCTACCACCAGTAAGACTCCATTTAGGTGTTAAGGGGGAGAAATGCAAATGCTCCTATACTTCCAAATTGGCTGGGGTCCACACATGAGTTTACTCTTGAGGACGGAGAGTTGCTTGATACTAAAATTCATAGTAATTTATTAGGGAAACAGGAGAAAAATACAATTTACGCGGTCAATAGGAGATAGGCTAAAGAAATCGAGTTTGAGGTGGGACAATGGGCTCTCCTCAAAAAACCCATGAAGATTACAAAGGGGAATCTACATTTTTATCACCTGCCAAGATTGAAAGAGTTTCTAAAACATTAGTTCTTTTGAGCGTTAAAGGTTGGGGAAATAAAAGTAGTGCTTTACCCACCACAAATTTGCAAGCAGAAATTATTATGCGAACACAAAGTGATGTGAATGACAAGAACTCAAAAACAGCTGCTGAATCTGGCTTGGACACATATGTCAGTCTCTGGACTGGTTTAGATTAACTTGGTAGTAACACCAACCCTGCCACAAGCACTAATATGTGCATTCCTTAAGAAGTAACTACTAGTGATGTAAATTTGGGGAGTGATGTTTGTTCTTCTTTGCACAGTTAAACTAAGACGTGTTTAAGAGTCATAATACTAGGCTTGGACGTAAAGTCAAATTACCTGTCAAGCTTGCTGATTATGATTTAGCTTGTTTAATTCTCACCTGTGTGTATTTCACATTTATTTAAATCTCTTTGTTTGTTTTAGGAAAGGGGGTGAGGATAGTGCTTTATTTCATATAGGAATTTATTTTCTTGTTTTGTTTTAGGAAGGGGGTGATGTTCCATTCTCCTTTCATTAGGTCATGAGGCAGCAGCCTCATGCAGTGTATATGGTCCACATTCTACTGTTGTGTATGTTTGATTCACATTGCACTTCCAGAGTGATATCAATGGTTCTGAATGAGAATTTGCTGCTGCTCGTTCAGAGGTACCAGATGCTGTCCTGGTCGTGGGCTCATTTTCCAGTAATAAACATCTGGCTTGAAAATATACTGGACTCTACTGAACTTTATTACTGCAAGATTGTACGCATCAAGTCGCAGTTGGCCAATATAATTGGTATTCATTAGGCCCGAATTTGCAGGAGTACATTTCGTACTCTACTAGGGACATAGATAGGGCTGCAGGGCTCCGCCACTGCACCTTTTTTTTTTTTAACCCTACAGAGACAAAGGGTGGTTAAAGGTGTACTTCTGCTAGTACTGCAATTATTTTTTTAAATCCTTATTATGTACACATGAACCACGCACACCTCACATGATCAGTATTAGCTTACAATGGGCCTAGAAAAGGAGGCATACTGCAAAAGGTGATTTGACACAGTCTCCACTGCAAAATTCTCAGTCTGTGTGATTCACTGTCAGCTCGCATGTGATCAGGGCTGGCTTTAGGGCAGTGCGACCGGTGCGGTCGCACTGGGCGCTGAGCTGGAGGGAGGGAAGTGGCCTGGGGGGGGGGCTGTCTTTAGCTACAATTTACAATTTAAAAGCACCTGCTGCAGAGTTCCTTGTGCGGTCAGTGTTCAGGCAGCAATAAAAATGTCAAAATAACTCTTATGATTAATGTTTCTGCTAGAGAGAGAGATTGGAGTTTTGTCTAGTGGCAGTTTTGACTAGCAGAGTGTTAATATGCCTGCTGCAAAGAACAGATCTGTATTTTATGTGGATAGCTGAGTAGATTAGTAAAACTAGATTTTCCCTGCCCTTTAAAACAAATGAAATGTTTGTGAGAGAGGGGCTATGAAGAGGTCAGGGGCATTTTTGTCAGGTGATAGTGAAGGAGTCAGTGGAGGAGGCCATGGGGGGTGCCAAAAGAGATTGTCACACCAGGCGCCACCAGCGCTAAAGCTGGCCTAGCTTGTGATGTGTTCTGGTGGGCTGCCAGCAGCAAATAAGACTGGATGTATTGTGATTGGTTGAAAGGGACCATGGGTTAGGACCGTTCCCATGCTCACAGCTAGTTGGAATCCCTGTAGGCAGTCCACTACTTCCTTGACCAAATTTTGTGGACTAGGGATGTTGGGACAGCCCAAACACAGGCTTTTTTCTGTGTGTGGTCAGTAAATCTACCCATTTTTAGGTCTCGCGCCTAGTGTTGCAGTGCGCAGCACGAGACTTATTGTAGGGGCTTCAGAAACCTGACCAGATGCTCGTGCGTCATGGCCTTTTCTGTGTGGTTACCCGCATGGCCGACATCTGTTTTGCATTATCGTGCCCAGACTCGTGCGCCATAATGCAAAACAGACTTTGTCGTATAAGAGTGGCAGCAATAATTTGTATAGCTGTAGGAAGGATGTAATATTAAAATGCAACAGTACGCAATAGGCAGTCGTCTCTGTCTCATGACTTTTTAGTTATTTTCTACTTTGTGTATGACATCTTTATTGATGAGCACTTCCTTGTCATAAGAATCCTAAATCCCTTTCTTTTTTTTTAAATTCTCTTTTTATTGAACAAAAGTGATGGTACAATGGCGGGTCACATAACCACATAATGTTAACAGATAATAGTGAAGCCTCACAGGCATGTACACATATACTATCGTGTCTCCATACCACCTTAAACAGTAGGCAGGTCAATGTCCAAAGCATGATTCCGCAATTCAATCGAAGGAGATATACAGATGCCCCCCGTGATGTGTTCCATTTCGCCCATTTGCGGTCCCATTTGGCAGGACAACCTCTATGTTTGAATACATCTTTTTCTGCAACCATGGCATTGTCCATATCTTTGGCCCATTTTGAAAACCTGGCTAGGTCTCTGACCCCCACCCCTGAGCAATATTCCTTTTTGCAAGAACGAACCCCAGGGACGCCCATGTGCGTTCTGTTTGAGTCAAGTCTGTGGCCTCCCATACATTTAGCAGACAAAGACGTGGAGAGTGAACAATGGTTTTCCCACATACCCGCTCTAGTGTAGAGACAATTTTCACCCAGTAGGACTGGAGCTGCGGACACTCCCAAATCGTATGGAAGAAAGTACCCTCGTCAGTGCACCCTCTAAGGCACCCAGGATCCGGGCGCCTGCCCATCTTGACCAGTACATGTGCTGATAGATATGTCTGTGCAGGGTTTTGAGTTGGATAAGGCGTAGGTGCATTGGGATGGCAACTTCCCTGGGGGAGGAGAGGGCCTCTTGCCAGTCATCGTCATCAAGGTACCCTAAGTCAGTCTCCCAAAGTTGTCGGAGGCGCACCAGTGGGTCGGGTTTATTGTTCATCAGTTTGCAGTAGGTGAGTGAGACCGCTTTGTGGGTCAGTCAGAAGTCGATCCTCCAGCGGGGAGGCCTCGGGCAAAGCCCCATCGCTGGCAATGACAGAGGTGAGTGCATGGCGGATTTGGAGATACTTGAAAGTCTCAGACTCCGCCAGCTGGTATTCTTTTTGGAGAGCTGCGAAGGAAACCATATCGTTACGTTTCCAAAGGTCCCCCACTGAGGAGATACCGATTAAGTCCCATTTGTCAAAGCCCGGGCACTTGCTCAACCTGCCGAGTTGTTCGGATTCCCATAGGGGAGTGAGCAGTGTTAGTTTCTTGTGCCACCCTAGTTGTTTCGTAGCATGGTGCCAAAGTGTCACTGTGTGGGCCGTGGGGCCAGTAAGATGTTGCCGATTCGGGTTGGAGTACAGTGCACGTTGATAACCTCCCTTAGCCATGACCCACCTGTCCGTTTGGTATGCCGGCTCGGATGGCGGGGCGAAAACCCATTGGTTGACTACCGCTAACTGGGAAGCCCAATAGTATTGTTTCAAGTCAGGTAGCGCGATCCCACCATCGTACCACCCTCTAGTCAATTTATGCGTTGCGATGCGTGGGTTTTTCCCGTTCCATAGAAGTGTTCTGACCTCGCTTTCCACTCTGATAAAATAGGCATCCGGGACCCTATGGGGGTATTCTGTAGCACATATAAAAACTGGGGAAGAGCTAGCATTTTAAACAATGCCGCTCTTCCAAGCAAAGTGAGGGGCAGCGACCGCCAATGTGATACGTCGTTACGAAGCCTGGCCAATGGGGCTTGGAGGTTGGCATCGTAGAAGCGAACTGGGTGCGGAGTGATATATATGCCGAGATAGCGGAAACCATCAGATGCAACAGTGATATAGGTACCCTTCGGCATCCGCGGTATAGGGCCCTGTAACATAAACAAAATGGATTTTGTCCAATTAATGGTATATCCCGAATGGGCACTAAAAATGGCAAAAATGTGCAATATTCTATGGATTGAGGCCGAGGGGGCTGCGACGTAGAGCAGGACGTCGTCACATAGAGGGATATTCGGTCCTTGTGATGGTCAGTCCACTTCAGACCCCTGAACATGGGTTCGCCCCTGACAACCCAGGTCACCAGTGGTTCCAATAGCAAAGCGAATATGAGGGGTGACAGGGGGCAGCCCTGCCTAGTTCCCCTCTCTAAATGGAAGCTTTGGGAGGTATGTTGGTTGACTACCACCTGAGCGGTGGGACCTGTGTACAACAGCCTGACCCACTGAATAAAGTGGGGGCCGAACCCCAGGCGCTCGAGGAGTGCGAAGAGATAGGGCCACTCAAAAGTGTCGAACGCCATTTTAGCGTCCAGTGACAGCAATGCAGCGTCTTCCAAGATAGTATGGACTCTCCCCATCACCCCGTGGAGTCTACGACGATTAAGGGCTGTGTTACGGCCAGGCATAAAGCCCGACTGGTCAGGGTGCACAATCTTGCAAATAACTGGCATCAAGCGATTGGCCAATACCTTGGCCAAAATTTTTACTTCGGCAGTTAACAACGAGTTGGGACGGTAAGACTCACATCTCGTGACTGGTTTCCCCGGCTTATGTATGATGACAATGGAGGCCAGCATCAAATCTGGGGGCAGCGATCCAGTCTGATAACTCTCCAAGTACATAGCCTGGAGAGCAGGCGTTATCTTGGCGGACACTAACTTAAACAGCTCTATGGGGAGCCCATTGGGGCCCATGGCTTTGCCCGATTTAATATCATTGATGGCGGTCGCAAGTTCCTCTTCTGTGAGGTCGCCCTCCAAAGAGTCACTGTCTTCTGGGGCAAGTACAGTCACTGGGATAGTGGCCAGGAGGTCTCTTGAGTCTTGTAGAGTGGTGTGGGTTGTGGAGGAGTATATGTATGTGAAATGGGAGGCAAATGCCTCGGCAATGCGCTGTGGGTCCGTCACCAAGTCGCCCTCATCCGTCTCGATAAGGGACACCCATCGCTGGGAGGCCTCCCGCCGCTCCAACCAAGCAAGCATTGTACCCGTGGCTTCACCCAGCTCATAAATTCTATGGAGAGTCGCAGTATGTTTCGCCTTGACAGTCTCTGTCGCTAATTGTCAGTCTAGACGCTTGATACTCAGAGAATGGGCGAGCCGCTCATCGTCGCTGACTGCCACCTCATCCTCCAACTCCCGAATCTCCTGCTCCAGGGACTCCAATCTAGCCGTTCGTTCCTTCTTGTGTCCCGTCATTAGGGAGAGTGCCTGACCCTTGATTACCGCCCCAAAAGCCCCCCATAGCGTGCAATGGGATTGGACTGTGTGTGTGTTTTCAGCAAAATAGTGGTCTACTCCTTCAAGCAGAGCACTCTTGACCTGTGGAATTTTCAAGCACCAGGGATTGATGGACAGGGCGAGGCGGCGGTGTGCCTGGGGCAGAGTCAGCTGAATAAAGACTGGGGAGTGATCTGAGATACCACGTTCCAGGGACCTAGCGTCAGTAAAATAGGAGAGGTCATTGGTGTGTGTGAGAAGATGGTCAATTCTGGATTGACTGCCATGTGCCCCGGAGTGAAAGGTAAAAGTCCGCGCCAAGGGGTGAAAATGACGCCAGAGGTCCACCAACCCAAATGCCAGGAGAAAGTCCATTAGGGGGGAGGTGTCATGTGGGTCCCGCCGAGGGGGACGGCGGTCGACCTGGCCATCCACCACAAGATTAAAGTCACCGCCCAACACCAGGAGGCCAACCGGGAGACCCAACAGGAGGGTACCCAGGTCCGACAACGTGGTGGTCTTAAGCGCCGGGGGGACATAATTTGAGAGCACGTTGAGGGGAAGCCCCTCCCACGTCCCCGCAATCACCGTGTACCTGCCCTGGCCATCAATCCAAGTGTTATGTATTATGAATGGGCATTGTTTATGGATAAGGATGCCGGTCCCTCTAGAGCCAGTTGTAAACCCCGCGTGTGCTACCAATCTATATCCCCAACGATCCAGTGCCTTGCAGGTGTTACCAATGAGGTGCGTCTCTTGTAAAAGGGCGATGTCAAGAGTTTGTCTCTTGAGATACTGGAGTACCACACCTCGCTTAAGTTTGTGTCCCAGACCATTAATAATCCATGTAAGTATGCGCAGTGTTCTAAGCACATTGCGGTCTGTCATAGTGCGTGTGGATACGTTGGGGCACTGTCTACCCCTGTCTCAGGTGTAAGTGGCAGAGTTCGATACATTGAAACTGTGAGCCCTGAGTATATAGGAGTGGATAGTTCGTTTCTCACCATCACCATCACATAAAAACAACAATGAAAACAAATTGAACAAAACCACCTCCACCCCTGCGCCCTGCCTCCCTGCACGACGGGCACTGAACCACCCGCCTCCCCAACTTGCAGAGTGCCTATCGCCCACCCATCGAATAGTAAGGAACGTGATCCAACCCCACTCCCCGGGGCATCAATTCGGTTTAGCGTATTTACCCCGACATCAGCCCCATGTACATCGGATTAAAGCCAGAGAGTCAGCAAGATTAGGAAAATAACGATACCCCTCAACAGGAAGCAAGCGCGTCCTGCTAATTGCAGGCAGCAACACCCAGTCACATAGTAGTACAAACATTAGTTAAATTCACTACAAGGCAGCGTAGGACTGTAGGGACAGAGTGGCGTAAGCCTTTGGTAATAGGGAACCTTCATTACGCAATCTCAAACAGCTAATCCCTGTTCCGCTGAACCCTCCGTCCTGGATGCGCCGCCCGGCGGGGACTCAGCCAAGTGGCTCGATCTGTTCTCGCTTCCGGTTGCCCTGTTTAAGGCACGGTTCCGTTTGCCGACCGTGCGCCAGCCATCGAGCCAGTCCCAGGCATCTTCAGGCCTAGTAAAGAACCACACCTTCCCTTCGGATTCAATACGCAACTTTGCAGGGAACAGCATGGCATATTTAACTTCCTGGTCGCGTAGTGCATGCTTTACTTCCAGGAAACTGCAACGTTGTTTCTACACTCGCAGCGTGAAGTCTGGAAAGAAGGTGATTTTGCTATTGTCTATAGTAATTGGTGGGGCCGCCCTTGCTGTTTGGAGTATGGCGTCCCTGTCACAAAAGTTAAACACACGTGCCAGAAGAGGCCTGGGTGCCAGGTTTGGGTCGGCCGCCCGGTACTCGATGTGCCCTTTCAATGGAAAAGTACTGGGACAGGCCCTTTGGCTGGAGGTGCTGCAATATCAGCCCCTCAACAAATAGGTCTGCAGCCTGCCCTTAGGCCCGTTCCGGCACACCTAAAATGCGAATGTTGTTGCGTCGCATTCGGCCTTCGTAGTC
Source organism: Calotriton arnoldi (assembly GCA_963921515.1). Lineage (NCBI taxonomy): Eukaryota > Metazoa > Chordata > Amphibia > Caudata > Salamandridae > Calotriton > Calotriton arnoldi. The sequence goes on from CAWUFW010012080.1 coordinate 82,161, forward strand.
ATTAAGTTGCCGTTCGAGCACATCTTGATTAGATTGAAGTTCGGTCACTTGGCGTTTAAGAAGGTCAGTATCGGCCGTTAGGCCCTTAGCCGTAACTTCGACCTCATTGACGCGCTCAGCCATTTTACGCATATCGGCTCTGATCAGGGAGACTTCCGAGGCGACAGTGTCAATACGGCCTTCTAGAGAGGTGCGTACCGTCGTTATTGCAGTTAGGATATCTTGCAGTGTGGGGTCTGGTTGATTCCCACTAGGCTTGGGGTTAGTTTGTGTCTCCTCCTGGCCCTTCTGCCAGGCGTATTTATCCAACTTTGCTTGGTGCGTGGTCCGGCCGCTGCGGCCACTCGCCATCATGCAGTCGATGTGCGTGACACAGAGAACAGAAGACCCGGACGAACCAGTTACTCACCGCCGCCTGCGCGAGGGAGAAAACCGTCGCCGGCCTGTCGGGTTTTGCGAGGTAGGCCCAGACCAAGGAGTAAATCACTACAGGAAGATGCGCACATCGAGGGAGGGGGGGGAAGCACCAATGAAGAGTAGACATCTCCGCCGGCTAATCAGGTAACCATATAGGGGTGAGCCCCTATTGTGTAGAAGGTTTGCGGCCTGGTGCGAGCTGGGGTATAAAATGTAGCTCCCCCCCCGAAGCAAAAAATCCATCGGGTTTGCTACCCACTCAGAGGCGTTCTAGTGATCAAGTGGTCGCAGAGTGTCTCTTGCCCCCACCGCCAAGGAGGACAAAGAGTCTGTTTGATAGCAGGGTTTCCCCCCCTCCCAAACGCAGTCAATAGAGGCAGGCACCGAACCTGCACCACAGCGTCCCACCGCTGAGTGCCAGGCTCGCTCAATCTCCGCAGTTGATGGCTGTTGGGCCCTCTCCTTAAGCCCCGGCCCTTGCCCCGGCCCGGGAGTAGGCCCTTGATGTGCACGGAGAGCGCTGCTGCCGCAGTCAGCTGATCGTTCGTCGGCCAAGGGCCCGCAGGGCACACTATGTGGAGGGGGGGGAAAGGTCCCGCCAGACAGGCAGAGTCAGGTGCACAGCAGTTGGTACTTCCAAATCGGCCCTTGAAATCCGGGCCTTCAATCGCCGCCTCCGCCACTTATGCGGTCGCCCGACGGCCCACTGAATGTATTCGGGGTCTGGGATGCACGCCGCGGGGGCGGTGGGGGTGGAGGACTCACCGGAGAAGTCGCTGCAGGCTATCCGGTGCAGTGCGGCCCCATCAAGGAGGAGACGGGCCCAGGATGCCGCTGTGTCTATTTCCAGGGTGCGGCCGGGGACCTGCGCACCACCTCGCGCCTCTCGTCCCAGCCTCCCAGAGCCAGCTGGATATCTTCGCCGGATCGCCGCAGATTGAGTCAGCCTTCCGTCCAGTGGCCGGACACGCTTCGGGGGCCAGGTGAGCTCTTTGTCCGCCGTTGCAGCTCGGGCAAATCCATTTTTCAGGCTATTGAAGGGAGTGGTGCGACGGAGCTAAGCTACCGTGCGGCCATTTCCCTTGGCAGTTGGCCACACCCCCCCTAAATCCCTTTCTTGCTTCTATGTATATATCTTGTAAAATCTTCATATGCGCATAAGTGGTTTTATCACTTGAACAGCCTTCCTTTTGCTTCACTTCAATTTATTTGTTATTTAACATTACTACATAATGCACCACCACCTTCCTTACATATAACTGAAAATATTGCATATAACTAAAAGTAGCAGGAAAAGAAGGCAGTAAGACATTTGTAACAACTTTCCAATAAGAAGCGATATTAAGGCACTATATGTAGAGCAGAAATATATAACTACAATTTAAAAGGAGCCAAAGAAAACATCAGCATCAAACTCAAAGATAGGGGAGAACATGGCGGCCGCAGCACCAGCCGGTCGCTGGTGTGCTATTGGGTCCGCTGCCGCCTGCTCGTCAATGTAGCTGTAACCGGCAGGTTACTGTGAGCGCGGACTCCCCCCCACCACGCCTCCTTCACTTACCGGGTGTAGGGTGTAGGGGTATGTGCCTCTCCCACTCGCCGGTGCCTTTGGATGGTCTGGAACCAGCCCGTGTCTCGCTCACGCTTTGGGACTCGACTGCCCTGGAGCTCAGGAGGAGCCGCAGGGCAGCAGCGCGCGGTCTCGTCGGGGCCCGGGAGGCAGCAGCAGAACAAGTACAGCTTAGGCTGCAGCAGGAGTGATTCCTGTAGATCTCGGCATAGCAGACCCTGGGGATCAGCCTCTCCAAAGCGAACGTAGTAGTCAAGGAATTGGGGATAACGGCTGGAGCCTCTGGCAACTACAGGCCCAGGTAAAGGTAGGGGAGCCAAGAGAGGGAAACAGAGAGACCCAAAAAGTCTGCCAAATAGGGGGAGATGCCGATTATTTAATATTGATATTTGCCCTCCTATAACTGCAAGTGGTTGCCCTCCTTTATCGGGTCCCTTTGGCAATTTAGATACCAGTGAGTCATCCAGAATTTTGTATTGTAGATCCAAGGAGCGCCCTGTTAAGCCTGTAAACCTTAGGATAAGCAAGGGTTAGGGCAGAAAAAGGAAACCAGAGGGGTTGGAGTGTAAATTAAAGATTACCCCCTCTCTGAGGTCTTTCTTTAGGGTACTACCTCCAGGGGGAGACTCTAAAAAGCTAATCATGGAGGTGACAGTTCAGCCGGCTAGTCAGCTATCACCGGTTCTTACGTCAGAGGAAGGTATAAGAAACCTGACGGGGCACCTTACTCAGGAGGTATCACAGACTACCTCAAATACTATACAGGATAGTGCAGAGGAAAAAGCAAGTGGGCCAGGCGATAACCCAAGTTTAAACCCCCCTCAAGAAGCAGCATCCCTCTCCGCAGATGATATAACTTTGAGGGATAAGGATGTTAACCCAGACACTCCTACAAGTTTGCTAGAAGGTATGTTTTCATCCTTGTCGGGGGACATTACAAAAGGCTTTGCTGTTTCAGCAGTTAACCAGGGGGAGATAAGGAGCTTTGTGAAGCACTGGAGAAAAAAAATAGACCTCCTCTCCATTAGAACACAGACCCTGTGGGAGATTTGAAGGAAGGAAAGGGGAAAAAAATTAATAAAAAAAAAAAACGAAGGAAAAACACTGTATCACATAATGGGTGGAAATTTATTTTCTTCCTTTTTGAGTAAGGGGGTAGCAGACATCCCGTAGCATATAAGAAAGGGACTAACTAACATCAAGACCAGAGGAAAGAGGGGATGGGTTCTCCAGGGGGGGAGGGTAAGGAGGGGGAGGCACAGGGTGGGGAGCATAGGGGAGAAAAATAAAAAAAAATCGCCTCATTTACCTTAAGAGGGCAGCCCATAGATGTAAAGTATGAAATGTCTCAGTTAAAAAGGTTAGCGATTGGACAAGGGAGATGGGTATTCAGGTGTTAACATGGAACGTTAATGGTTTGCGTGTGAAGGTGAGAATGGAAAGGATCTTGCAATACCTAAGGGATTCTCCTGCCCAGATAATAATACTTCAAGAAACACATCTGGTCAAGAGTGAAAGTATGAAGATTTTTAAGAGACAACCATGGGTTCAACAGGCAGTCTTTACAGAGCTGAGTGCTAACATAAGAGGAGTTGCAATATTAATCAGGAAGCAGGTGAAGGCCCATATCCTAGATACAGCGATGGATAAGAGTAGTAGGTGGATCATTGCAAAAACAAACATACAAGGGGAGCTATTAACATTGGCAGGGTACTACGGCCCAAATGTGGATGATATTGAGCCACTAAAGGCAGTTTTCATGGCGATGCTGGATTTTCCTGATCCAACAATTATGGCCGGAGATTTCAATGCAATAATTAATTTAAAATTAGATAAATCAAAAAGTAGTAGAGCAATTGCCACTCCTAAATCATGTCCGTATTTAAGAATGATGATGAAGCAAACTGCACTCTGCAATTTGTGGAGAGAGAGATCAGGCTATCAGCTTGGCTTCTCTTGTCATAATAAAAAATATGGTCATAGATCTAGAATTGACTATTTCCTAGTTAGCTTAGGCTTGAGGGATTACGACCAAGATATTTTTTATTTAGCTGCTCATCTCTCGGATCATTCAGCTGGTATATTAAATATGGACTTGAATGGTAGGCCCATTACAAAGAAATGGACGCTGGATCGCACTATACTCTCTGAGACTGACGCAATGAACCATTGGCGCAATGATGTAGTTGAGTTTCTAAAGTACAATATAGGCTCTTCTCCCGTCACAATCGTTTGGGACACACTTAAAGCTTATATAAGGGGTAAACTTACAAGTATTGTAAGTTTTAGGAATAGGAGCTATAGAGACCAGGTCAGTCGAATAGATTCAGAAATGAAGGCCTTAGAAGTTGAGCAAAAGAGGGGTAATGAGGTGCGATGTAGGCACCGAAGGGCGATAAGTTATCACTATTGAAAGCACAATTAGAAACTATCCTAGAAACCCGTATTAATAAGCACTGGGAAGCTAGCAAGTTGGCGCATTTTGAATATGGGGAAGGTGCTGGAAAATTACTAGCTTGGAAGGCGAAGATGGATAAAAACAGTAATCTGATAAAGGAAATTGAGGGTACACAGAAAGGGGTTGTATCAACAAATGAGTTGGAAATAGAAGTTGCCTTCAACAAATACTTCCAGGAACTCTACATGGAAGAGTAGATAGTGTCGGAGGATGAGTGGTTGGGCCCAAATATAATTCATCCCTTAGACTGGGAAGAGCAAGAAATGTTGACTCAAGAAATTACTCAGGATGAGGTTAAGAGAGCCATGAAGACAAGATCGAAAGAAGGGAAGAGGTTAGATAAGATTGCATTTATTTTTTATAATTAATATATAGGTTGGGTACTGTGGTACTGTAGTGCTCATTTTATATGGCTCAGCAGTGGCTGGAGCTTCTCATCTGGAGTTCTTACTTACATTTCGGACTACAGAGGTACTTTATTTATTAAAAGGAAAGAGGGAGGGAAGTAGTTTGACATTAGTTAATGTGTACATATATGTAATGTTACTTTTAACCAGCTTTGCATCTCCATACTGGTTGAGTTTGTATGCGTACATCAAGCCGGTTATTATGTTTTAAATTTAAGATTCCTAAAGGAGTGTCATTAAATCATTTTTAAACCTAGAAAAAAAAACTCAACTTTCAAATTTTTCTATTGTGTTTTTTATCAGGGTTTTACTTCTAACAATGAAGAAAACAATCAGGAAGAGAGTAGACATTTGGCTTACAGAAGTCAATTTTTGGAAAACTTTAAAAAAATATTTTTGGGACATTTGGACTTTGGAGATCTTTTCAGTGCTACTATGAAGGATTTGTACATTTTGGTTTGCATTTTTGCAATTTTTTTGTGGTTTGGTCATCATTTACATTAACTGGACAGTTGGATTACCCGAGACTCTTGGAGAGTGGTTTGTACAAAAATCATCAAGAGTTGAGTAAAGACAAATTCTTCATGTAGGGCATTAAAAAAAAAAACTTATGAATAACAGTTTAAAAAATGCCAGTTTAATTAGAATGTTTTGCAAAAACAGGAGGAAAACGCATGCTACAGTTTAGAAAGATTATTAGTTTAGGATGTATGCAATTTTTTTCAAGGTAGTCTGATCCTCCCACCATAGAAAACTGGTCGGTTTTGGCCACTAGTCTTTCAGACATTTATATACTTTTTTTGGAAACTCAAGTATTCAGACAATGGGCCTAATTACGATGTCGGGTGGACTTGAGTCTGTCTGACACCGTTTTGGTGTGGGAACCGACCGACCATAGGTCGGTGGTTCCGAACACCGTATTAGGATGCAACCGCACATGGTACGGTCACAAAATCCCATATCTCTATGGGAGTTTGTGTAAATCCCTGCACCATGTGGCAGGCTCCTCACGGAGCCTTCCGCGCGGTGCAGGGATCACTTCCGCCCCCAACTAGAGGCTGCAGGGAGAAGGGCGCCCTGCTAGGTACCCCCAAAGTCGCTTTCCATGTTGGAAAGCCCGACATGGAAAGCCTGTCTGAAACCGACATCATAATCCCGAAGGCGGAAACGACATCCAAAGGGATTATGATGCCATTTCTGGCTGGCCGATGGGCTCCTTGAGCTCCTTGAGGAATGACTGGCCGGTTTGACTTCCGACTGCCTACATTGCAATTAGGCAGTCGGAAGTCAAACCAAGGATGTCAGTCGGAAAGCCTCCAACCGCCCTTTGTGTTAAAGATTGTGCCTGTCTCATAACCTGAAAACTCTGCTCTTTGTAAAAAAAATCCAGGAAATGATACAAGTTGGGGTGATGTTTACCAATAGAACTGTTAAAAGAATTATGCCAACCGTCTTTGCATCTCCCTCTAGACAGGTCGAGTAGCAGTTCCACCATTCAATTGAAAAGCATGGTTTTCTCCTGTGATTTGACCATGCTTAGATGACCAATCTATGTATCTTTAAAATAATTTAAAATAGTGCCAATTTTTATTTATTTTGCGTAACATATCAGATTGTATAATTGATGTGTAAACGTCATCAACACAATCAGCAGGTGCAGAACACAAAGCTGATCGTTTTCTAAGTTCAAATTGTAGTTTACTGCTTGACATGTAATCCTCAGCTAAGGATGTTTTTAAATTTTTCCCAATATGCCTGGGAAAAATGAGGAAAGAATCTTTGAAATTGGGTATTTGGATAAAGTGTAACAATAGTGTTTATCATCAAAGTCAAATATTATTTTCCTAGGACTTTTGTTAATAGTTTTAGATTGACAAATGATATAAATTTAGTATAAGTTGAAGATTTCCCATCAGGGAATAAATCATAAATAAGTGGGATAGTAGTGTGAATAATGTTAGCATCTATTATTTAAATTTGGCTGAATGGAAGGGGTGTGGATTCAAAGGTGCCATCCATATTACAAATGTCACTCATTTCTAGGGTAACCGTGTTATGAAGTATAGCAAAGATTACTAAATGCTTTGAGGGTGTTTGTTGTCTTAAAGAATGAAAGGTTCCTTGTTGAACGACTCAGATAGTTCTGGAGACTTTTATAATCAGAATAGGTGTGGAGTTGTTAGTTGGGGATTGCTCACCTGTTTTGGACATTACACCATGCTTCCTAAATTTGGAATTGTCTGCATACTACTATCAGCATGCATGGGGATGTTCTGGGCTAACTCCTTCAATGTTGAGTCACAGAGTTCATTGGAGGTAGCACCAAGTGCTTTAATATGCTGTACATTTTCTCTCACTTCCAACTCCATTGCAGAGGCAGAGTGGTTCAGCTTGGTAGTTTTTTTTAACTATATCACCAAGTGTAACAGCTCTACCTTTGCAACAGGTTGAGAAGTAGTCCACACACTTCCAATGACTCCTGGATGTGCCCAGTTTCCAAAATAAATGGCTACAAACAGTGCCTCACAAGTACATTGTAAAGTACGAGTTTGCTAGAAAGGGCTATTTATGTACATTAATAGAACTGGGGAGCCATGTTACAGCCCTGTTAAGATGTGCCCAGTTAACGAAATAAATGACTATAAACAGTGCCTCAGAAGTACATTGTAAAGTAAGAGTTTGCTAGAAAGGGCCATTTATGTACATTGATAGAACTGGGGAGCCATGTTACAGCCCCGGCATCGGCTCAACATCCTGTGATTTTGGGCAAATCTATTAATCTCCATGTGCCAAATTAAAAAATATTCTAACCTTGTATAATGTAATTGCTGCTCATGTAAAGCCCTCCAATGACCTTGAGCTGTGTTCGCACTATATAAAACTGCACAAAAAAGTGTGCAAAACAAACGTATCCCTGTGACAATAATATCTGAAATAGGTCTACACAAGGTTATAGATAAAAGCAAACACACTAGTGACACTGCTTGCGGAAATAATAATAGTAACTGAAAAGTAACAATAGCAGTGGTGTGCCATCCTACTCTTGCATTTGTAGTATTATATTTTAGTACAGGAGCCTGCAATTTATGTATAAATCCTGTCTCTAATTTCCTTATTACAGGTGACTGGTGACACACGCCTCTTGTCACCTATAATAAAGAAATCACATTGCAGCGCAATTAGTTGAGTTCTGATGTCACAAGGCCTGCTGACAGAGCCAGCTGCCAAGAGAAAAGGATGGCAATGGAGTATAATTAAAGCTGCAGTTTCAAAAACGAAAAGGAAAGATGGATTTTTCATCTTCAGCTCTGTTTTTCTAGAACAGTGATCAGCAGGAAGGGGATATTTATGGTAACTTGTTTATTTTTATAGATCTCACTGCATGTTTCCACACAATGAGAGCAACAATCTATCACTGCTTTTTGGTGTGTTTAATTTTGCACTAGAGATTCTAATATTCTAATTGTATTCTTCATGTTTCTAAGGATGCTATCTCATATAGATGAAACTGAAACACAGCAAGGATTAAGCAGTTTGTGGGATGGGTGATGGTGTGACCATGAATTATAAGGAGTAAAGTGCCCCATATCCTCCATTACAATGATATTGCAAGTCACCTTGAGGTTCCATTACTTTATAAAGGTACTCCTCATGATTTGAAATATACTGATATTGTAAAGCAGGGATTATTACTTATTATTATTATTATTATTAATCATAATAATCATCATCATATAACTATTTGAGTAATAGCCATTGTACCGTTGTTAGTAGAAGTAGTAGTAGAATGGTTATATGACATAATATCGAGGAACACAATATCGATTTACCCCAATATAGAAATAAAATATTGGAAATCAAAATATCATCATCCTATACATAAACAACAAAACACAAATATAGATAACACAAATATTGCTATAAAAAATACCTAAAATAACTTATAATGACAGCGTTATTGATATAACATCTGAGCATTAAAGATAGACAAAATAAGTAAAAATCAGAGACAACAATATCAACTACAAAAATATGGCCTAAAGTTGTTAAGAGATATATATTTAATTAATAAATAATTTATAATTACTCATAAAAATACAATAGAATATTAAAGTAGATATATAACAACCCGTATGTACTCACAACACGTCTACAATTAAATTATAACAAACGTAACCGATTATAAACACTATACAAATGATAAACATACAAAACAATATTGAAAAATGAAATTATTACACATCATAAATATTTAAATAATAATTTCTCAACATATACATATGTACTACACTTAAACCAAAACCTTAATTAGATTCAACCAAATAAGGAATAAACCAAAAAACAATCAAACTACACAAATTGTAACCGATAAACTTTAGAATAAAACAAAGTAACTAATCAAACTCTTTACCTAAATAATTTACCACTATAAACAGAGCAGAAAAAACAGCTACATTTTTCAGCATAAATGCTACCTACAAGAAAGTGACACTCTGTTGGATTTCCAAGATAAAACCCAGGAGCAAAACTTCATAAAACTACAAACTTCTATAAGTAATATAAACTAGTAAACTTCAATCTACCCTAAAACAATTGATTTCCATTTAACTTAAAATAAATGAGTAAAAGATTTATTTTCATTTATATCGCCAACCTTTAGCTAAAGCTTCAAGGCTACAAAGAAGAACGCTATCCTGCAGACCCATATCTCCAACTTTATAAGAGTGAACTTCAACAAAGATGCTATAAAAGTAAATATAAGGATTAAAAAGCACATAAAATACCAACCCCCTAAAACATAAAATTAAAAGTAACTAAACCCCCCAAATTAAACACAACTGTACTTTAAACACATAACTAAACAAACATTTTCTATCCAGCAGGGAAAGATGCCCCACCAGACCCCATCTCGACTGAAACAAACAGAAACCATAGAGAAGAAAGACCATATTCAAAGCAAATACGTAAGTAGTAGATGTAAACAATAAAAATGCATTTTTATGTGTTTCTAATAATTACAATCATTTTTGACACAAAGTTATAAATCTATACCTCTACTATGACCAGATAAAATAGCAGAGAGAGCCACATCAATCACTTCCCAGAAAGGCAATACGTTGTTATCTCAGGTGGAATACACATACAGAAGGAAAGCACATGCAGTGAAAATGTTATTTGGAAATGTGCCAAATTATGCTAATGCTTGTTATGGGTGGGATAAGCTAAAAATGATATTGCGATTAATGTTAAAGAACACAACCCCTCACCCCAAATGTAACAGAGAAAGAAGTAAGGCATGTCTTACAAGATTTCAGAGAATTCCTATACTAGCTCTCAGGAAGCCAAAGGAACTATTTAAAAAAATGTACTCCCTCAAGTTTCTGAACACACTACAGTGCCACTGCCACCAATACCCAATTAAAAATGATTAATAGTATGCACCTGAAAAGCCACAACCCCCCCCCCCCGCTGCTGCTCCTAGAAGATGACAGGAGAATAATGTTATGGATGCCTTCCTGAAATCATGCCCCCCACCATTCATACAAATATATACCATGTATGGAGAATATCATAATAGTAACATACCCCTAGTTTATGCACTGCTTCCTAACAAGCAAAGTGCAACATACTGCTCACTGTGTGAGGTTACTTATGGTGTATAACCTTGAAGCATGCATTTATGGACGCTATCCCCAGGTAGGCCAAAACTTTAGCCCAATATTATCTGTAATGGCATGGTGTAAATCCATTCCCACAATTCCCTGAGAGCCCCAAAATCAAATGTTGTCATGAACAGTGCTGTTATAATCTCATTATCACTTGCTTAGCATTCCCTATAGTCAGCAAAGTATCCAATAGACAGTGTTTCGTGGGCAGGTCATGATAAACAGGCCATATAACTGAAAAACATCTTTATCGCAATTGTGGAATAGGGGACTCCTGACTCAATGTCTCCAATGGGTGATAGCCATTGTTGGTAATCAAGTCCCCTAATATAGTGACCTCTGTCTCCTTTATATTCACTCCATTGTGAAGAACATACCCTCAAGTTTTGGTAACTGCAATATTGTATGGTTGGGGGAAAATGTCTTTAGGAGCTCCTTTCCAGCAATAGCCCTCTGTGTCCTCAAGTGGGTCCCTTCTCTGCCCTCCTCTAGTCAGAGATAAAACCTCCGTCACCAGATGCCTGCCACCCAGCAGAGCTCTAATTCTCTGAGTCTTGGATGGTGCTGGTTCCCACAGCCATCGTGCCAATCATTCTAATTGCACCGCATAGTAACATTTTTTTGAGCATGTTACTGTCAGGCCCCCCTGTTCACATGGCACTGGAATCAGTTGTGGGCAAGCTTATGCCCTTTCCTATTCCAAAGATAGTCACAAAAAGAGAGTCAAGACTCTGGAAAAAATGTGTTGGTATCTGTATAGGTATTGTTGCAAAATAAAGGAGGCAAGGTAAGATATTCATTTTAGTATTAAATCTGTTTTATTGAAGGAACGCTGACAGAAGTACATTAGCAGGATGCCTACAACCCAGCGGGCCGGCTTATTAACAAACGTTTAGAGCCACAAAGCATGGGGCGAGGCAGAGACCCCCCTTTTAACACAGCATGTCGCCTACAACCCATCAGGGCCGGCTGCGTCCAAAAGGAAGTGAAGTGTGGAATAAAGTCACCCAGCAATGGCATAGACCAGCAAGCGAGACCCCTTGGGGAGGCCAGAAGACGTGCCCATAAAGAGGGGACCCGCTATGGTCCGTAGGTTCCGAAAGACGTTCCATAATTTGAACTAGAAACAAGGCTATGAAATGATATATAACAAATAAGAACCCCAACCCCAATCCCCAACCCCCCCCCACCCTCTCTCCTCAGTGAGTTTAAGATCAATTGGGTACCGGTGTGGTGCCCTAAAGGCCGTGCAGTGACCACGGGCTCCGCGGGGCTAGCTAAGCGCCAAGAGTAGCAGGACACACAGTTATATAGTGGTTTCCGTGGAGTCCGGGATTAATTTCAGGATCCGGAGATATTGTGGGCATGTCAATTCGCGAAATTCAGGGGAAAGAATGGACAAGAAAGGGGCCCAGATTTTAGCATAGTCCTTGTCTTTCCCCGCTGCCACCATGGAGAGCCTCTCCATCGCCAGTAGATTCCATAGTTGGTGTAGCCACTGTGTGTGGTCGGGAATCTTATCAGATTTGCACAGCGACAATATTACCCGGTGTGCAGCGTTCAGCGCGAGGGCCATCTGCCGACCCTTAGTGGAGCGCAAGGGAAATGTCAGCACGTTAGGAAGCCCCAGGAGCGTGTAAACCGGTAGGCGGGGAATGTGAGTGCTAAAGGCCATATCTATGTCGTCCAGAATTTGTTCCCAGTAACGAGTGACTTTGGGGCAATGCCAAAGTAAGTGTAAGAGTGTTCCGGGATTTCCGCATCCCCTCCAGCAAAGACCATTGCATTGGGTTTGCCACTTAGAAAGCCTCTCTGGGGTGTAGTACCAATAGGTGGCAAGTTTGAAAGCCGTCTCAGTGTGGCTCGAGGAGAACGCAGTGTGGTGCACCCGAAAAAATATGTCCTCCCATTCTTTATCGGACAGCACGCGCCCCAATTCCACCTCCCAGCGTTTCTGCCCGGCCGTGCGTGGTCTCGTGGGTGTTAAGTTAAGAAAAGTGTAGATTTCGGAGATAAGGCCCTTATCATCTTTTTTATTGAGTAACCATTTCTCAAATGGTTTCATTGGTCTGCAGGCTAGAGGACGTATCCCAGGCGAGGAAACCCAATTTATGAACTGGGAGTGTAGGTAGATATCAGAGTCAGGCAGGTTATAATCCGATTGCAACTCCTTAAAGGGGAGTAGTCCCTGGATATCAAAAAAGTGTCCTATGCGTTTGCACCCCTCCGCAATGCAGTGAGCCGATGCTTTGACAGCCATCCCCGGGGGGAAGGCCGGGTTTGCAAACAGCGGAGTTAGCGGCGAAGGGAACGAGGTCAAGCCAGCCCTCCGTGAGACTCTATCCCAAGCAAGCATCGTGGACCAAGTGACCGGAGAGGAGTAGAGCCCCCAGGCGCGAGCGGACCTGGGCAACCAGGCGTCTCGTCAGATATGATGGCCCGCGACCGTCTGGTCCATGAAGACCCAGTATTTCTCTGTCATAGGACGGTTCCACTCCACAATGTACCGGTAAGGGAAGCAAAGAAATACCGAGTGATGTTTGGGAGCGCTATCCCTCCATCCTTTTTGGGGTGCTGCAGTTGAGTCCTGGAAATGCGCGGGGAAATCGGGCCCCAAACAAAGCCCTCGATCGCTGTTTGGATCTGATGGAGAACGCGAGGCGGAGGTTCCAGCGGTAAAGATATTCATTTTAGAGATGGCAATCCTGCATATTGTTGACAGTGGGAGCTGTGGCCAGAACACCATGAAGGCCGTTATGCCGGATACTGATCTCTGCAGGTTTCCATCAGGCATGCACTCTTGCCCATGGAAGATACTGACATCCAGATACTTAAAGAATGTTATCTCCCATTGCAGTGTCAGTGTGGGCAGTTGATTCAAGTCCTCCTGCATGTGTAATCTCAATGGAAAGATACAAGACGTAGAATTGTTAATATAGATTACCGACATTACACCAAACCTCCACAATGCCTGCCTGGCTTCCAACAGGAGGAACGACGCATCACGGAAGTGCAGCAGAATATCATCTGCTTATAATGATATGTTGTGCACAAAACCTCCATGTTGTATGCCCCATCTCCTCACAGCCACCCTAAAGACAGCGGCAAGAGGGGCTACAGCCATGTAGAAGAGGATAGTAAATAGTTAGCATCCCTGTTGCATGTCCCGTCCCACCGCGGATTTCCCAGAGGTGCAGCACTCAGTTCTGACCCTAGCCAGAGGGTATAGTTTGTCAGTCAGGGGCCAAGCCCCATTCTGACCAATACTGAAAACATAAAGCTCCATCCAAGGAGTCAAAGGCTTCCTGCATATTAATAACCACAACCACTGGCGTGCCTACCTGCAAGCCTGGACTCGATAATACCTGGAATAGTCACCTGATGTTAAAGACTGTGTTCTGAGGAGGAACAAACCAAGACTGGTCTGTCTGAATTAATGTTGGTAGCCGTAGAAATAAGCACTTCCCTAGAATTTTACTTAAAATCTTCTAATCAGTATTAAACATCAGTAGTGGGTGATAGGAAGCCCTGTCCAATGCATCAGAATTGGACTTGAGCAGCAGTTCCAGGAGTGCTTCTCAGACTGGTGGAGGATGCTCACCTTGTAAAAATGCCTCCATTTAAACTTCCTGTAAACAAGGGGCAGATAGCGATCCAAAAGCATTATAGATCTTGGATAGAAAACCATTGGTGCCAGGGTCCTTACCATTAGCAAGCTCCCTAATAGCTCCCCTCAGTTCATCCAAAGTAATAGGGCCATCAATCGACTCTGCCTGCTGACGAGATAGAGAAACCAAGTGTACTGCATCCAACAAGTCTCATACTTCACGCGCAAAGCACGTGGTGAAGTGACGTTAAACTTAGGTATGATAAAATGATCTTACTTTATGTTAAAAAAAACCTAGACATTCACTGAAAAAACACAAAGGTTGAAGTGACTTTATAGTTAGGCATGGTAATACAATTTTACTTTACATTTAAAAAAAAACTAAAAAGTTAACTGAAAAAAAAACAACGGTTAAAATGTTATGATTAGGTAAGGTAATTAGATTTTAGCTTATGTTTAACCCCTTCGCTGCGCCCGTCTGCCAACGGCCGTCGCGAGCACTACCTCCGTAGTGCTGCGCACGTCCGTTGGCCGCCGCGACCCCGCCCACTCAATCAAACCGCCGCACCGCGGTGGAATTCGCGCCGCGGTTAAGCAGTTAAAAAAAAACTAGAAATTCACAGAAAAAACAAAGGTTAAAGTGACTTTATAGTGAGGTCTTGTATAATTATGAAAACTAATGCTTAAACTAAAACCAAAAAACACTGAAATTCACCAGTTATACTTTACTGAACTAACTGTACTTGGTGACCCCACCACGCACTGCTTATGACCTCACATATTAAATCACTCATGATTTGTTAAATGACATAATTGAGGACATCACTGATATCCCATATGACATTAGTAGTGATAGCGGAAGTGTAGTTATGGTGAGGACAGAGTTTTCATAAGGTATTTATTGTTTCCTTAATAGCTTTGGCGCTTTTTCATGAATCTGCACAAAACCTTTGAAAAGTACGTATATTCACTTTTGCTCCTTCTTGGAAAGTTTTATGCTGATCCATCAAGTGGGGCATGGAACAAATGGGTCCCTAAAGTGTGATTTCCCTTTTTAATTCCTAGAAGAAGTTTTGCTCTTTAATCCACTAAAAGGCTGAATCGAATTACAGTAAACTTGGCACAGTTAGAACTTTACTCAAGGATTGTGCCTTAGTTAGTCTAATCTAAAGCCCTGTAGCAGTTTTCAAGAAATCAGCTTTTGAACAGAGGCTCGGGTTAGGCATGAAAAGTTAACCCTAAAAAACAATTTGGACTATATTGACAATTGAGGATCGTGGGACATCCTATAATCCCAAAATTAAAAAAATAAACAAATATTATTGAGGAGCTTTTTCTTCTGTGGCCCATTTCAGATCTGCAGATATGAAGGAGAATTCGGGGATCCAAAAGAATCTGATCGGCTGCCACGACATGGAAAGAACATGTTGTGTCAGCAATTAGGGCTTAGGAACTCAATCCCCCAGTCTTGGAAAAAAAATTCAAAGGGGCACATAGAAGAGCAGAGTGGGCACACTCTGACCCCAAGGCCCCAAGTGTAAAAAAAAAAAATTTTTGTCATTGGATCCGCAAATCCAGATTCATAGATCCCACTGAGGTCTTCCAGTGTGGTTTTAATGATCCAGTTTGGGATCCGTGAATCCCCAATAGAAATTTTCTAAAAAATCAAGGGCATGGTTATAGACCAGACCTTGGACCAACCACAATTGCACACACCGGGCCTGATTCACAGAACTGACTTACGTGAAATACGTAAAGTTAGTAATTTTCAGTATTCACAGAATACACTTACCAATACTAACTTTATGTCCGCTCCCGGGCCGGAGATTCCGGCCCTGTGGCGGAATTTCCGCCTCTGGGCCGGAATCTCCGCCTCCGGGCCGGAATACCCTCATTTAGGCCGTTTGAGCATAAACGGCCTAAATGAGGGTATTCCGGCCCGGAGGCGGAGATTCCGGCCCAGAGGCGGAAATTCCGCCACAGGGCCGGAATCTCCGGCCCGGGAGCAGACATAAAGTTAGTATTGGTAAGTGTATTCTGTGAATACCGAAAATTACTAACTTTACGTATTTCACGTAAGTCAGTTCTGTGAATCAGGCCCACCATGCACAGTGGGGTTAGATACAGATGTGCTAGCACCACCTGGCCAGTAAACCACCATTGGGTGCAAGCTTCATGGATTGTAGGGGGGATAGTACTGTCCGCCTAGTAAACCACCACAAGGTGCAAGTTTTATGGACTCACGGGCCCTGGCTGCGGAGGTACTAGTACTGTCTGCTCAGTACACCAACACAAGGTGCAAGGATGGACTCAATAAGTTTGGTTGTGGAGGGGCTAGCATCACCCAACCAATACACCATTACCTGGTGCAAGCTTCATGGGCTCAAGGGGCCTGGCTGAGGTGGGGCCAGTAATATTGGCCTGCTACACCGCAATTGAGTGCAGGTTTCACAGGCTCTAGCTGTTTGGCTGCAGAGAGGCTAGTAAAGCATACCTGCTACACCACCACTGGGTGCAGCATCATCGGCTCAAGGGGCCCAAATAAAAAGGAGCCAGTACTACCTAGTCGCCTACTACATCCACACTGTGTGCAAGTTTCACATGGCTGATCGAGCCTGGCTGTGGCGAGACATTTCATGGGCTCAAGAGGCCCAACTGCATAGGGATCAGTACAGACCACCTGCTACACCATAACCTGCCTCATGGGCTCAAGGGTCCTGGGTGCAGAGGGCCCACATCCCCCCAACCATTATATTTGCACAGACTCAAGTGGCTCGGCTCAGAGGGGCAAGTGCCTCCCGCCCAGCATTCCAAAACCAAGGCAATTTTCATGCACTGAAAGGAAGTGGTTGCAAATAGCCCTGCAGCCGACCCCTCACTGTGAATTATTGAAATCCATGAATAGTGGAAGTCAAATACCTGCTGAGGGTACGGCACAGTGCCTGATGAGATGCCAGTCTCTGCTGCCCACACCTACTGTACATAGCTGAAGTCCCTCTGCAATGGGTCGAACGCCCAAGGATGGTGGGGCATAGAGCGTGGACAGAGACCATGCCCTGAACCATGCCCATGTAGTGTACAGCTTTGAGACCACTGGTCTCATCCCCACTACAGGCAATAAAATGCCCTCCACCGTGGATGTCAGATGTCTACAAAGGATAGGTTGCATGAACTTCCAGAGATCACAGCCTGATGACATTGGTGCTCAGGGCCTTGTGTACCCCTCCTGTGTGTAGTTGAAGGAAATACACAGTGCAGATTAGTTGTTGGCATAGATTTGAGAACAGCTAATGCATACACCCTGGTATAGTTAGGATACCAACATTCCATAAAAATATGGTATGCACTAAAACTCTGCTTTATTTATAGCTACAAGCCATGTTCTCTAATGCTTAAGTTGTCTCCAAACGTTTCCTACAGAGACTGCAGATATTTTTGACTGGTCACAGCCAAAATGTGTGTTCTGCAATGGTTAGCATTTAACTTAGGTTGAGGTGCAAAAAATACTACCACGTTTAATATACTTTTTTTTAAAACCACTGGAATTCACTAAAAAACATAGGTTAAAGTGAAGTTATGGTTTGGTTTGTTCATAACACCATCATGTTTGCTTAAATGCCCTCACCCACTACATTTACTGACAAAATACAGTTAAAGTGTGGTAGGAATACAAACAAAGACCTAGAAATCAATGAAATTCTCTATTTATGGTTGAGTAAACTAACAACCACTTGCACCCTCTGTCATATACTGCTTAAGATCTCAGATATTACATCACTCATAAGAAGTTCTGTAACATCACTGGTGACATCTCAAATGACATCATTGATGACATCACTGATGACATCACTGATTACATCAGACATTTATGCAAATACTCTGTCATTAGTCATGTGGACTGGGAGTTAGGCACTAAGCTGGTCCTGTCCTCAGTCTTCTGTGAGCAACCACCGCACAATGCACATAGCTTTTCACAATGTGCAGCAAAGATTGGCCACTGAGTTTGTGCCCTCAGCCAAGCTCTATGAACAGTCCTTCGCACTTGATTAACACACATTACACACAGTCCTCAGCAGTGCACAGCAAAGTTTATCCTTAGGGCTATGCTTGCAACTATACCCTGAGCTAAACCATCTTTGAGGGACTCACCCTTACAGTATATGTCCTTGACCGTGAACAGTAAGGCATATTCTTCAGCAAAGTCCTGAGCGCAACCGCTCACAGGTAAAGAAAATAACCCGCTTTACAAAGTCTTTGTTCATTGCACTGGATTGAGCTGTCTACATGGTGATGCTTCCAGCTATTCAGAGGCAGGTAATCCCTACTGCACACACCCTTTGGCTTTATTCAGAGCTGATTGGCAACAGGCTTTGAATTTAAGCCAAAACATGCTTTGAATCATCTCTCAATCAATCAATCAATCAATCAATCTCTAAGTAACCAACAACAGCTACTTATAGCTTTTAACTTCTGCAGCAGGGATTACTGTCTGCACCCATATATTTCCAGGTAGCCAACTCCTACAACATACGGTTTTCACTATACGCAGCAGTATTTGCCTCCATTGACTAGTTTATGTCCAGTCCATTCACCCGTCCCTGTACAGACAGTAATTCTATGACCATAGCCTTTTTTCCCTATTTTCTTTTATATAGCTTTGTTAGGGTTCCTAGAGTAATGTGAACAGCAGTATCATCGATGATGTCATTGGTGATGTCATCAATTATGTTATTTAAGATGTCATCAGTGATGTCATTTGAATGTCATGAGTGATGTAATATGTGAGATCATAAGCAGTGCATGACAGGGGTAAAATTTATGATCAATTTACTGAACAATAACTGGCGACTTTCAGTGATTTTATGTGTGTGTGTGTATAATAATATACACATAAAAATGTATGTATATATAAATGCTACAGAGCTATGAATGTTAGTGAGGGTGGGTAGTGTTGGAGTTCAAAACTAATATTAATAATATATTTACATTCATTTACAATTTAATACAAATTTAATATTAAGAGGTAATGTGTGGAATTGTTTTATTTAAATACCTCTAGTTTAATATTATTTGGTAAAATGTACCTTTCATTTTATTTTACATTACATTATTTTAACAAAATCAAGAATGTGATTACGTTTCCATATATTTTCCTAGTGGGAGATCTCTGCCTAACTGGGGGAGATCTTGACAAACAGGTAGAAAGTTACTAATAATAACAGCATACTCATGAATTCAGTCATAGGAATCTCCACCCCCTCAAATAGGAATCTCCACCCCCGTTAGGAAGCCAATGAGGGGTACACAACTCCACTGAGAAATGGTGAATGGTAAAAAAGTGGAGATTTACACCAAGAAGTATATTTACACATGAGTAGATCCAAACGTGCAAACTTAGCTTTGCGAATCTGGCCTTGCATTTCTGTCTGAAAAGATATCTCTTATGGATTGCCCTCACACACCCCGAAGGATGTCCTGCTTCATCATAGGGCTTTTGCTCCTCATCGGGCTGGCGCTGCAATGCCCGACGGGCACCCACGAAGGGGCTCTTTGCCAGAGATCTTTTTATGATGAAGCCGTAGGGTGTGTGAGGGTATGTGGTCAGGGTAGTGTGGTGAGTGAGTGCTGTGATTTAAAATAGGTCTAGTCCTACCCTGTGTAATAATTTTATACTAAGGGTGCACTAACCTAACTAAAATGAATGAGCCCTGCCTGGAAATAATGGTCCTACAGGGTCTATCTGGTGTGGATGGTCAACATGTTTCTTGCCTTTCAGCCCCTAGCGGGTCTAGCTGCTATTCATCAGGACCGGTGTCTAAAAAAGAAGAGAAGGTGATCTTAACTCTTACACTACCGCAATGCTGGTTCAGAGCATCATAGTGTAACCAGCGTTGCTGTTTGGCGCCAGGACATTTAGCCCGGAATTTTGAGACCTAAAATAAAATAAAATGTGAGAATTCAAGGTGTTAGAACGAAGATACCTGGTCTTGGTATCATACCATCCCATATGGGTTTCAGCACTCCCGGTGAAAGTGAACAAATCGCCGCTCATGGGGTGCATCAACTTGTAGTCGGATGTAGAGGCGGCGAATAACTGACAAATTATGCTCTCAGGTAGGCCAAATGTGCTTTTCTAGAGCACATAAACCACTAGATGGTGCTCAATTACATACCAACTTGCTCGGAAAATGAAGGGTTAAATTACCCATGGTAATCAAGTTTACATGAGAGGACAATTGTCCTCAGTTTGTGACAGTGTTGGTGCCGGTATATTGGCGAGCAGGGGTTAAAATATCTGATACATGGTCGAGAACGGTATCCTCTAGAAGTGATAGTCGTGACTATAGACGATGCACAGTAACACAACACAAGGTGGATTTGCATTCCAATATGGGCACCATATGTGTGTGGAATATCCGCATGCAGGACGCAGGGTGACATTCGTTCCCGTGGTTTGTGCCATCCGTCAGTTAACACATGGAAAAAAGTGCCTAGGGCCAGCCGCTTGTGTTCTTTTGCTGCCGGCACAAGTGCAACTGACCGTGAAGTGGCGTGACAGATTTGCAACAGCAATCATATCCCAAACCATCTTGTACTCATTACAGACGCACTCACCAAAAACTTTTGTGGTCAATGCCGACGGGGTTATGGAAACAGAGCACTTCGTTGCTCGGTCCTGTAAAAGAACATAAACAAGAGACGAAAGATGCCAAGCGTCCCAGTATAAAAACATGCGCTCTTTGTCTTACCGGTGCGTTGCTATCTTATCGTGTTGTAAATCCCCATGGTTGGTGGCGGTAGGTACTCACGTAAGGGTGGCGTGTCAACTAGCTATCGTCCTACCCCTGCTCTGGGCCCCGTGAGTCTGCCTCGGAAGCTCAGGTCTATGTACTGATTCGTGTCTACGTCTCAGCGTGAAACCACTAGGGCGCCAGACGCAGCGGCCATCTTGGGTGTCAAAATATGCTATAACTTTATTGATCATCGTGGAGGGACAACGAAGGACTGCGGGGGAACAGTCTGGATGTAACCAGCTATGTGAGGCATATACCAATGCAATGAGTGTGTAAACTTGAAAACGATCATGAACGATCTGCGCCGGAACATATAATAATAAATGTAGCCAGAAGTGTTGGTTATCTTGCTCAGTTTGACATATACTGTTGGTATGTCACTAGCCAGCGACCTCTCAGTCCATGTCTAAGTGACTGACAATGGCTGTCTTTTCATATACCTCACCTGGTATGTTAGGGGTTGGTGAAGTCATGTGGCCCCAATCATGAGAGAGTATATACACTACATAGGAAGGTAAAAGGACATGTTGGCCACTGTCATGACGCAAGTAGTGTTTTATTGAGTTGCGGGGCAGTACACGGTAAAATGCCAGGGGTAATGCATGCTAATATAATGCATAAAGTAGCTGACCAATTATGCTGGTGGAGTATGCAATGTGTCAAGGTGCTGTTTAAGCCTAGTGCTTCGCATGGCGTACTGGTGCATATGAATGCAAACAGCAAAAGGACCCCACCTACTATTTCGAGTTGGTGGATGGGCGGTGTATTGACCCACATATTGCAAAGTTAATGCCTACCTGAGAGCATAATTTGTCAGTTATTCGCCACCTCTACATCCGACTACAAGTTGATGCACCCCATGAGCGGCGATTTGTTCACTTTCACCGGGAGTGCTGAAACCCATATGGGTTGGTATGATACCAAGACCAGGTATCTTCGTTCTAACACCTTGAATTCTCACTTTTTATTTTATTTTAGGTCTCGAAATTCCGGGCTAAACGCCCTGGCGCCAAACGGCAACGCTTGTTACACCATGATGCTCTGAACCAGCATTGCGGTAGTGTAAGAGTTAAGATCACCTTCTCTTCTTTTTTAGACACCGGTCCTGATGAATTGCCGTTAGACCCGCTAGGGACTGAAAGGCAAGAATCATGTTGACCATCCACACCAGATAGACCCTGTAGGACCATTTTATCCAGACAGGGCTCACTCATTTTAGTTAGGTTAGTGCACCCTTAGAATACAATTATTACACAGGGTAGGACTAGACCTATTTTAAATCACAGCACTCACTCACCACACTACCCTGACCACATACCCTCACACATCCTATGGCTTCATCATAAAAAGATCTCCGGCAAAGATCCCCTTTGCGGGTGCCCATCGGGCATTGCAGCGCCAGCCCGACGAGGAGCAAAAGCCCTATGATGAAGCACGACATCCTTCGGGGTGTGTGAGGGCAATCCATAAGAGACCTGAACACTCCTTCACTTTGGGAACTGCACATTGATATTTTTTCATACCTTCAGTTGGGAGTACATGTGCAGGACCTGGAATAAAAGCTCCTGGTTCCTCCCTTTTGAGAAACTTGCATTTCTGTCCTCATGAAGACCTCAGAAGGACTGCTACTAAAGAGGAATGAGCTCTCTGAAAAAGCTTAATTCCAAAGTTAGTTTTATCAACTGAGTCAAACCTCAAACCTTAATCAACTTTGTGGATGTACAAATTGGTCTGTGTTTGATGATGGTCCCACTTGAAGGTACAAACTGACACCAGGACATTTTTCTATCTCACTTAAAGTTTCCTTTAAGATAACAGTGATTTTCATTAGCTGCATTGATAATGGTTTGCCCCACTAACGTTGACTGAAAATGGTTCTTTACATTTCTCTGCTTTCTGTATTATTGATGTTTGCACCTTCTAGAACCTAGAGTCTAGAGGGCCTAGTTATGAGCCAGTTTGTGCCGCACTTGCTCCACGCAACGTGGTGCAAGAGCGACGTAAAGCTTACATAAGATTTATGAAGCCACGCAAGGCCACTTTGCGTGGCCCTGAGTGTCTCCGTAAATCTGGAGTAAGGCAACATAGCATAAATCGCTGCATTACCTTACTCTGTCCTGAGAAGGCATTCCATGGGGGATGCGTGGGTGTTCCCACGATACTCCCATGGTTTTTGTCACGTTTCCATATTTATCCGAATTGGTAGATCTGGGAAAGTGCCAAAAAGATACGCCTTCTCAGGTGAGGGGGACTGAGGAGGAATATCTTTATTTCTCCTCGTTACTTCCTCTTTCTAAGTGTGCTGCATTCTGCAACACATATAGAAATAGGAATATGCCTTATTTTTGTGCAGAAAGGTGTCCTTTCCTGCTCAAAAAAATCCTGCATGCAACATAGGCACCCTTGCACTATGGTGCAAGGGTGCCTGTGTTGGCGCTAGGCAGCTAAAGGGCACCAGCGCAGAGGAAAAGGCAGGAATGCGTTGTATTGCACTAAATGCGGTGCATTCCTACCCTTTCCTTTCACACAGTGCAGCGCAGCGCAGCACAGCAAGGTGACTTGCTGCACTGCACTGCGTGGCATTCTTATAAATTGGCCCCTGTGTCTTTACCCAGGGCATTAAAGTATGAGTCGGGAAAGTTTAAAGAACTCGTTGGTTTACTTCTGTGAGGCCTTTCTGGACAGGTTTCTGTAGAAGCCTAGCTAGAGTACATATTAAAGTATCTACTGCTCCACTACTTGATTGCAAAAATATTGCCACATTGGGTGAAAATTTTGTATTATTAACTCAAGGGGGCAATATTTTTGTTGCCAATGTTTAGGACACAACAGCTACGCCCGATGCTATTCTGATAACGATATTCTGGTACAACACCTCAGGAAGTTGTGGTACCTCTTCATTTTGAGTACTTTCAGACAAATAGCTATGCCAAGAGTACCAACTTTATCATTCTTTACCAGGAAATGTAAACTCCATTTTCCATATTTAATTGTTCTCGGAAATCTATGCGTAGGAGTTACCACAGGAGAAGTATTCTGCATATATTCCTTTTAGGATTAAATATTGAATATAGAGAGCATAGATTAAGATTTTTTAGTTAATGTAATGGGAATTTTACCATGCCTAGGTCTTAAGGCAAAATCTCTTCCATCCACATGTGGGTACTGGAGATGTGCATATTTTAATCATTCACAGAACAGCAGGGGCAATTGCTTTCCAGGTTTATGAAAGACCACCAAAATATGCATAACAGCCTTTTGCACTATTGACCCCGCTAAAGAACATGGTGTTAGATCCGCTGAGGTGATCAGCTGGTTCCCCATCATTACAGGAGGTGTTAACATTGTTGCCTTAATGGACCCAAAGAAATAGCCAGAGGAAGCAAGCATACATCCGCTAATTTTTTGTCAAACGTCCTTATCAGCAGGGTCGGATTGGCCAATAGGTCAATCAGACAGTACCCAAAGGGCTGCTCTGACAAGTCAGTGTGTGGGCTGTTTTTGAACCTGTTTGAGGGCCCGTTTTATGGCCTGCTGGGCTGGTTTTTACTGTTGATTTCCCTGATTTTAAAACAAACATTGTCTGGAACAAGCTCAATTCTATGAAGACTTCCATTCCTTGCAAAATACTCACAGCATGTCTCTACAAGTTCAAAACTGCGACAATTTGCAGGGAATGATCACATTTTTAGCTATCTAATTCACTGATGGAGCTACGTTTATTTTGGTGCCCATGCCTATTTGCTTTCCTGACTCAACCATGCTGATAACAACCTGCTGTAGATTAGGTCCAAAGCAATGAAATCACCATTAGAAATGTTTAGCAAGGAATGCTTTGAAAGGTGGGTCTGTCTTGATAAAGAAACATCAGTAAAGGCAAAGGTCTGATTACGGCAAGCTGGTCCAATGGCGCAAAGGCATGTCTTGGAGGTGGAGACGTGCAGTTATTGTGTTGCTTTGTACGGTTTATGGAAGCGGCAGGGGAAAGAACAAAAAAAAAAAAAACCCTCTCGTATTAAGTGACCAGCAATCCTCATAACTGCGGGCAAAAGACTCACCTGTCAGCGAACATCATTCAGTTAGCTCCTGCCGTTGGTAGATAGATGTTGGAGCCCAATACGCAGTAGAACCACACCACCGTTGTTGTTCTTAAACCATCCGAACATTGGATATTCTCTAATATTACCCCATTGATGGGGCTTCCAACCCATCCAAACATTGTATTGTTGTCCCTTAACAGAGGCCCAAATACTGGCTTATTTTTTAAGTCTCCATGATCCTTGTCCCTTTCTCAATTATTTTAAGCTATCTTAAACAACAGTATCAGTAGACCACTAGGAAAGCCGTTTGAACAAAGAATGGTTAAAAGACTTCTGCCAATTCACGGTATCCGACTAAAACTTTACTGATTACTGCACTTATTATTTTTATTTAAGGAATGTATGTTTTATGACAAGTTCTTTCGATCTTTTATGATGAATGTTTTATGATATGTCTTTTGATCTTTAATCATGAACTTTGCTGCTAACTTTTTAATTTTCATGGAAATTGTAAAGGTTTTTATTAACTAAACAATAAATCGATACTCATACTCCCAATGGGTATTTTTTTTACATTTCTTATTGTAAGCATATACCACAAATTTATAAAATATATATATGTTGCCATATAAACATGGCCATCATATGCTTCCAAAAAAACTTTGACATTTAAAAAAACATTCACTGAGGTGGCCTTTTTTCTAGTGATGTTTTTAAGTAACAAGCCTTTCAGCTTTGTCATGCATTTTATTATTATTATTATAATCATATGTGAAGGAGACAAGAATAAATAAATAAATAAATACTTATCTAAGTAATCAAAGTTCAGGCAGCTGCAAAGTTACAATGTCTCTTACGCACTCTATAACAGCAACATTAAATGGAGGACTGTAAATAATTCACCAGAAATACAAGCACCCATAGTCCATGCAAAACAAATAGCAGTTATTTAAAGATAAAAATAAATAAATAAAACATGTGTTTGAACCAGATTGGTCCCTGAAGAGAAAGGACCTTTTTTAGGCAGATGTGAACAATGTGCACAGGCTTTGTGCAGTCACTCTATGCATTTATATCATGTATTAATGTTTGGATAAACAGCAGTCTAGCGAGATGGCTAAAGATGTCTCAAAGGCTAGACCTAAAAATAAATCTCTCAAATTGAACTTGTCATGAGCATTGCCCTCAAAAGGTTGCCTTAGTTCAAGAGGGGCAATACAAGTAGTAAACATTCCAGTGGAAAGAGGTGGTATTACTTGTAAATACATCTTTAAACAGTCCAAATACAATTGGAAGTAAATGTTTCCTTAGACTTGTTTTTGGAAATGAGTGCTCAAAATTAGGCAAATGTTACCATCAACAACATAAACTGTAATTGGTGCACATTGGAATCTTTTATTAGATCAAACCGTAGATCTGTCTCAGTAAGATTGAGGCCCATTTACACTATATTTTAGAGGCTCATTTTTCACTCTTGCTTCACATGTTAATGTGCAAAGACTAAAAGCAACACAGTGACAGCTTGGTTTTCCCCTGGTCAACCCCCTCTTTCCTGTGGTGGAGACTTTTTTATTTATGTTTTAGAGGGGTGGCAATGTCTTTCCACTCTTATCAATGCTAATGTTACAGTTTCAGAGGAGAGAGGTTATTTATGTACCGTTCCATTGGCTACAGTGTTATGTCTTATAACTAAAGCTCCCTGTTTTGTGTTTTTACTGATAAATGCAGAAAGAAAACAATTTATTTTCCTGCCTGTATGTATTTTTAAATGTGAATAAAAACAATAATTGGGTTGTTTTTTCAGTGATTATAAATATTCACAGTCAAGAATGCCAGGCCAAAAGCTGTCTTGATTGACAGGTAATGGAGCTACAAAAGAGAGAATTCTTTTAATAAGACTTAAACAGCTGCAGATGTGCTCAAGATTAATTCTAAAATGTTCATGTTTTCATACAAGTGTTTTGATCAAATATGGGAGTTCATAAGATTAAAACCTGTCAGGCATTCAAGTACAAGTGTACTTCTATTGGTTTAATAAATGTGGAAATATTCTAGGAGAGAGCTCAATTTTATTCACAGAACACAAAATAAATACGGATAAACAAAGATAAAATGAGCAAAAAAAACCCCCATAAAAACAGACAGAAATGTAAAAAAAAATAAGTACCGTAAAGTCGGAACCAGCCCTTACAACCCTCGCTCAGAGGAGAATGATTTGACTGAGGTACTTAAATTTCATTTCTATACTTTGTATGTATATGTCTTCCCTTTATCCATTCAGTCTTGCTGGCACATGGAACATGGAACATGGATACCAGGATGAGGGTCATTCTGAAAAAACTCTACAATCCCTCGAAGTCTACAGTTAGTTATGCCGAGCGGTTCTGGTGGCTTAGTGGACTAATGCATCCACTGTAGGGGCCTGTGTTCGACCTCATGGTCACAGGTTTTAATCCCGGGTGTCCACTCAGCCCTTCATGCTTCTGAGGTCGATAAAATGAGTACCATTGAGTTGGGTAACAATAAGCATCTGTTCAGTTGCGGCTGGTGACATTTGAAAGTGGTGAGTTGTAACATTTCCTGATGAGGGCCCTATGGCGAGCGAGCCAGACAGTTTTAAGGGGGGGTTCGGTGGGATTGCCCCCCCTCAACCCCCCAAAAGAAAATTTTGAAAAAGAGATGGCAAATGGTGCATTTTCAAGCAATTTTGAGAAAGCAAGAAGCTTAATAAGGCAATTGTGAAAGTGCAGTTATGACATCACTAAAAAGATTTCATATGATAATGATGTAGGTAGCTGATTATTCAGTAATACCACAGTTCACCTCCCTGGTTATTGGCACATCATCTTGCACTACCATGCTCCATTCATCTAAGACGTAAAGCATGGCATATAATATAGAGTAAATGTGGACATGTGATGGAGTAAGGCTGACCATTCAGTACCCAGATAAGAAGCCCTTTTTTAGGTCTCGCATTAGGCAGCGCATGCGCTGCCTCTACGAGGCATTAAGTAATCTGTATGTGTTGGCAAGCGGCCGGTAGTTTCTCCTGCCGCTTGCCATTTGGTGAATGTTGGCACAGCTCCTGTTAGCTGGCTTTTTACTGGCTGTTGATGTCAAACTGACTTCTGTGTAGTCCGGAAGCAGCGGGTACCAACTACAGTCTCTTTACACTCTACGTCCTTATCTGTTTATTTAAGGACTACTTATTTATCGCCCTGGTGCCCGCCTTACTTGCAGCCACATACATGTACACGGGCTCCGTGCTTAGTTTCAGCACGGCACCCGCTTTCAGGACGCAACAACACCAGCCATGTTTTATTTATAAACGTGACCATGCTTCCGTTTTATGTACACTGGCACTGTGTTTTTTTTCAGCACGGTGCCCGCTTTTTAGTCTGCCTAAGTGCTTACTGTCCGTGCGCTGCAGTTAAAGGGCAAAAGCTTCCTCGGTATTCAAGTATTGGGATATGTTACCTATTGTTTGCTGTTTAAACACTGCCGCCCTCCGCAGCCAGCACGTGCCCTCCTCACTTACTAAGCTACTTAGACACACAGCAGAGGTGCTTCCGACACCCTCCCCCCATTCGTAAATAACAAATGCATATCCTAACTTTGCCTGTCTGTTATTTAAAGCGTCAGGAATCCCTCATCCCACCGGACCGTGTATGTGCAAAAATTCCTCACTTACTATTTACTTCTTTGGCGGAATATAGACATTAAGTAGCTTGTGATGCAGAAAGGCTTAGAAGATCGGTTGCTGCTAAAGGGAATGACTTGCAGGTCTAGCAGTTTCAAGTGCTCCGGGCTGCATCCATGTTAAAATAGGCGACGGGTCATTCGGCCCACAACTGGGCTAGTATAGCATGGAGAGATCAGAGGGGGAGCACACTCAAAGGCTTTCTCAGGTGACAGCTGCCCCCGTCTTCGGGAGGTATTCGCCCCTGCTCACAGATATCACTGATTTCCCCAGAGGGTTATAGAGGCTTGTAAGTGGCTCGGTGTCACTAGCTGAGGGAGTCATGACAGTTAATCACAAAAAGCCAGCCCAAACCATCAAAAACATTCCCTCAAGGGTATTTGCAGGAGGATTAGCCCTATGTCACTCCAGTGGCAGTTGCAAAGTGACAGAAGTGGTCCGTTTTAAGTACTGGCAAGAAAACGCGTTGACTGTGAGGCAGGAAAGTCACCATTCGGACTGTCATTTTTGGTAAAGCCTCATGTTAGGCACAATTACGTACCTTGACAATTGACGGGCAGGGAATTATTACGTAGTTTGCAGAGGAAATATTAAAAGTCTGTGTTTTAGAATAGCGCGGTTGAAATGAAGCATCATTCTTTTCTGCACCAATAATAACACTCTGTGCAGCAGAGATTGAGATTTGTATAATTGTATAGAGCGCACATTTGCAAACGTGATTCAGACTAACTGGGCCGTCTTGTGGGTGCACAGAACTAAGTCTAAATTCAGTACACTGATTCACATGCGCTCACGAGGTCACACACGATTAAAAGAGGGGAGGAGAGATTTTCTTGGTAAGGAAGATTTTATAGTGTAGGCTTTTGTCAGCTCTTTTATTTTTTTTGCTGTGCCTGTTCCAAGTGCAGTGCTTTCCCAAAGTATGGATGTCACTGTCAAAGGTCTTTTCTTTGGCTGTTTCAGGACCTGTTAGTTCTGGTTTGCAGCGCCAGGTTTTACTGTTTATTTCCCTCATATAATTACCAAACCTTGTCCAAGGCTCCATTCGCCAGGCCCCGAAGGTTAGATCATGTGAATAGTCAGTGTGTGGGCTGATGACTTTTGGCTGTTTTTGGGTTAGTGTCCCAGGTTTTATTGTTGGTTTCTCTGATAATATAACAAAGATTAACTGCAGCACGCCTAGATGCATGCAGTCTTCTATACAGTGTGAAACACTATAGAGTGTGTCTTGACAAGTTCAAAACTGCTCTCATTTGAAATGTGGGCCAATTTTAATTGTCTGATTAGCTAAATGAGGGGCACTTTTAGTCTGCTGCCAGGGTTTCTTTTCTGTTCCAGTCCTGCCCTGGGTGGGGGCTGTTTCTTTTCCATTCTGGCTGGCAGACACAAGTGAGCTCTGACAGCTCAGGACTGGCCCGTCTACAGCTGTTCAACCTACATTAACCTACTACGCCACATTCAATTTTTTTAGCCATATTGTACTAAGAACCAGAGGCATGCTCTTCTTAATTTCAGTATATTTTTTGACATACTGGCCTCTAAAACTTCCTTTTTGCCTGCTGCACAGTGTTGATCCTCGAGTGAGGTCTTGTTAGGCTAAGCAAGTGTCTCACAGCCCCCTGCAAACTTCCTTCTAGTGTGTCTTCATTGCCGTGAAAGGCTTTGCCGCAATTGTTTTACAATGTAGTCATATTAGAAAGAGGTTGTAGGTTAGTGACCTTTCATTTCAGTAGTTTTCCATTATTTTCAAGATATGTTTAGAGCTTCTCATTGTTCAAAATATAGTAATTTCTGATATTTATTTCTTCCAATGCACTTCATTCTATGATTTTTTTAAATGCAGAAAGAGCCACCCTAAGTGTCACACATTTGGCAGCTGAATGTGACTCATAAGTACATTGAAACTATTGAAATGTTACGCATGATCAATCTCAAAACGTTTCAGCTATCACAGACTGCGCGCATAAGAAATGAAGAGGCTGAACATTGTGCAGTGCCTCAGAAAGGAATGGGTGCTGTTGTACAGATAAGAACCACAAACTTCAAGAAAACTGTGTTATGCACTGGTGCTTTGAAGCAGTTTTAAGTTCCTAGAGTTTCTTGTTGCTCAAATGGGTGTAATTTCTGATATTTATAGGTTTCCCTCATCTTCATTGCTTGATTTTGCTCAGGAGAAAGTGTCACTCATAGTCGTTAAATGTCACTCATAATTTCACTGAAATTATGAAAATGTCACACATAAGCAATCTGAAACCTTGGCAGCTATGTTAAGGATAGAACAACACCAGCCATGTTTTATTTATGAACATGACCTGCGTCCGAGCAGGGGCTCCCCGCGGCGCACAAGAGAAAGACAGAATACTTAACCTGCACTTTATTTTTAAAGTTTCACTTTAATCTTTTGCTTGCAGCTTCGAAGCTGCATTTCCCTGTAGAATGCCCTCCCACCAACAAAAACAGGCTGCCTAATATATGCTTCTCCCACGCCCGCTGCTGGGTTGAGGAAACAGTGCCTTCGTCATTGCCTCGTCATCGGCCAGTGTCAGCCTCTCCTGGGATCAGCTCTGCAGCCGTAGATGCCACGGTAATCGGCTGCTGAGCTGGGCTCAGACATGCCCACTTCCCCTTTTTTCACAGTTTTTACGATAAGAAAACATTGCTTTTTTGTGTATGTGAGAGCCCCCTTCTATACCTCGTGCTTAGCAGTAAATGAAGTGTGTTAAAAGTAATTACGCGTGTGAACTTGTTTTATATAATAAATACCCCTTGAATAAAAACAGTACACAGTTAACCTCACCGGAGAGGCATTAATTGAATCATAGAAGTAGTGCACCCGAGTGATAATCAGCTCCTTGCACTGATGTATTGTTTCTTGTAATGAACGGACCGGAAGTCCATGAAGCATCCCCTACTAGAACACATTGGTCCCCACTAGGATGCGCAGGCCACCAGGACTGCATTCGGAGCCATGGCTAGGTGGCACGCACTCCACCAATGCCAACACAAAGGGCGTCAGGGCACACTGGCACGTCAATAAACACAGCTCTTTGGGCCCTACAGTGCCAACGCTATTCAGTTCGCATTTAAACAACTGTTGGGCTTGCCCACTGTAGAGTTCAAAAACACTTTTTTTAGCTCATGTTATAGCATTCTTCTGTAACCATAAACACAATGCTTCCATTCTGGCTGTCTCAATTCGGAAGTTTGAGTTCCCGCTAACATTCTCGGCGAACAACTGAAGCAAATTCAGGAAGCACACAGTAGCTTTTCACACGCAGAATACCACTTAAAGCTGAATTTGTTAATGTAGTAATACTGTATATCGTGGTGACAATTGTTATTTAATTCGATGTCGCTCATGTCGTGGGAATGATGAACAGCGAGACAGCCCTGTCAGGGAACAAACACTTCATCATAACGTTTACTGGCACCTTACTGTGTCTAGAAATATTGCTGCATTTTGCACGTGTTAGTTATTTAACTCGACGGCAATTGTGTATGTGGGATGAGAGCTGAACAGGCCCTGCAACAATTCCAAGATGTAATTTGAAGGTTGCACAAAGGCATCTCTAGAAGGGCAGCTAAGCACTGATTTTGACCTACTAGAAACAAATGGGAAATCGTATTGCTTCGTTTTCTCGGTGCTTCGGTCCACTCACTGCATCTGTGAGGGTCTTGCTCGCTCCCCCACTAACCCTCACCTGTCGACCCCATTTGCAAGAACCCCCCACCCCCCTAGCCACAGCTGCAGTCATAACAGGAGGTGACTGCTCAGAGTCTCGTGTTGCAAGAAGGACAGGAACTTAATATCAGGACAGGAGTTCTTAAAAACAAGCATTAAAAATGCAATAGGTCTCGCCTTTTATTAAGTTAAAGCTATTTGCTTTGCTATACAATACCATTAGCAAAGCAAATGGCTTTAACTTAATCAAAGGCGAGACCTATTGCATTTTCAATGCTTGTTTCATTAGTGCACTCAATAGTGTGTTGTGCTTCCGCTAAGCCTAATTTAGCACTCCTGTCTCAGGACAGTTTGCTTCAAGGAATTGGTTAAAATTGGCTTGCAGCTCTCGAGTTTCGCATGAAAGGGTGGGGAGGCTTGGTATTTTTAAAATCGGGGAAGAGAGCCGTGACTGTAAGAAGCACAAAAGAGGCTTTATGGTCATGGGTGGAAAATTAAAGTGCAGTGGTGGGAGAGACAGACAGCAACCCCTTCACAGGGCCAGCCTGTATAGTCATAGACAATCCAAGGTTTACACAGGGTCAGCCATGGATGTCCTAGCCTGCACTTTGCCTATGACGTGCACTTGACCGAGCGGAGGGCCATGGGGGACTCAGGATTAGTGGCATGAAAAGAGGGCTGGAACGCTGGCTGATATCCCTGTTGTACAACTGACACGCTGTGTGGCCTTCAGCACAAGCTCTGTGGCCATTTTTCTCATTTACAATGTTGGTTGGTAAGTCACAATGTACTGCACACACATTTTGGGGCTTATTTACAAGCCCCTTGTGCCACCCGTACGTCACTTTTCCCATGTTAAAAATGAAGCAAAAGTGGCGCAAGGGGCTTGTAAATAAGCCCCTTTGTGCTTTCCTTTTCTGGCGCAGCTTGACTTACTGCCTCACTCCCGATCTGCGTGGGTTGTGTTTGCATCGCCGCCTGTACAGTGATAAAAGACCAAACAGCTTAATGATCGGCTCTCAGGTGCCTTGTTCTTCTCGAACATTAAAGGGAGATATATCATCATCAAAGCAAGCTGCCTCCCGGAATAAAAACGTTTCAGGCAGAAAAACATACACAAATCTGCCAGTTAAGGCCCTGTTGTTAAAAGTGAGGGGCCTCACTGGATGGGTGAGGTTTTTGCTCAATGTCAGCAAGGAAGGCAGGTGAAATCATAATGCTGCTTCTCCTTTGGGAGACCAAATTTTTAAATGACAGCAAGGGTGTCTGAATACCTTAAAGAGGCCTGGCCGAAAGAAAGAGAGGCCAATGCACGGGACTGAAGGAACAACGGGAGCTCTCATCTAAAGTGCTGACCACTGCTCTAGCACAAGGCCCTCGTTGGTGGGCTCCGGTGACAGGCTCCATCCAGCCTCTAATACGGATTTTAAAACTTTAATAACATGTTTAATGCTTGCAATGTATCTATGAAGCGTGTTTATTACATAAAATATTTAATTTATTGATACAAAAGGCAAGTGGCCGCAAAGTGTTTTTAACGAAACTGAATCGCCAAAATGTTAGACCTGTCAAAGTGAATAGTCCATAAGCGTGTCCAACATATTAGTGTCTATCACTCAGTGGCGTAACACAGGCCCCCGCAGCCCCTGCGGTGCGGGGGGCCCCATGCTCTAGGAGGCCCCCTCAGCACAGTACTCTGGCCGGAGAGCTCCCGTTTGAGTCCGGAGGGGGCCCCTCCCCGTACCTGACAGGGGGGACCCCTCAAGTTTCGTTGCGCCAGTGGTGTCTATCAAATCAAAGGTTGAGTGCGAAATACACGCTGCCTCTTCACCCGCACTGTATTTTTCTATCCTGCTCCCTCATTTTCCATCTTAAAAGCATTTTTCGACTATTTAATGCCAATAGATTGACAGAATTGATCATGCCATTGATAAGTGCACACCTTTGCAAATATTAATTTGTAAACAAAGAAATGTGCACTAGTCTTCCAACCGTGCTCGAGTCGCGGGTCTCCATCTCAAACCTGTGAGTATTCAGCAAAGGGAAGCAGCCTTTTTAAATGCATCTATCAGGATCAGGGAGGGAAGAGAGGAAGGGAGAAGAGGAGGGCGGGAGTAAGGAAGGGACGAAGGAAGGAAAAGAAGAAAGGTAGGAAGGAAGGAAAGAGAGGTAGGGAGAAGGGATTCGGAGGCATAGGAACGGGGAAGGATCGAATGAAGAGGGACATAAGACTAGGAAGTGAGCGAACAGCCTAAAGAAACAGATACAGATTCCACTATGCCTCGTCATGAAGTGCAGAGCCGTGACCCCTCGCTGCCCGAGGCTTTGCACACCTCCCTGCGAACTGGAAAACCATGTAAGTTAAATAAATTATAAATGAAAAACAAAAGCACTTACCGATGACGTCTGTTTATCCACTTGTCTTCGGCAGACCACTGTTCTGTTCCCAGAAGAAATCCATGGAGCCTGAAGTGACGAGCCAACAAACCTAACCAATCCTGGAGCTGCTCTGCATGAGAGCAGCGCCATGATTGGTTGGAGCAGGCTCACACAACGCTCCTTTTCTGAGTAGGAGCCGATGCCTACAGTCTGTCCGGCTGTTACACAGCTGGTATTGGTGTTTGCTGAAGTGCGCATGTTGGGCTGGCAGTCACAAGACGGCCGGCCAATCCGACATGCGCACTTTTGGTTTTAGGCAAGTCATCCCTGCTGCCAGTCAGCAGCAGCGATAGCTCCGCCCCGAGATGAGACACTGTGAGTGCTTGTTAGTACATCAAATTTATGATTGGAGCAGCTGCTGCATTTGCAGTAGGCGGGGCGATGCTCCTCCGCCCTGAAAGAGGAACCGCCGCTGCATCTGTTATTCAGTGAGAAGATACCCATCGTGATGAACGTGGGCTTTACAAATACACATGTTATGTTATGCAGAACTGCACTTCCGCACCTTGGAACTACTTACAAGAGGTTTAATTTGCAACATCAAAACTTACATCATGGGCTGCCAGAGACTAAATGTTCGTTCCTCGTTTGAGTGTCCCATTCTTCATAACTGAATCACTGAACGAAACACAAAACAGCACAATTTAGCACGAATGTATTTGACCAAAGCACAATAGTAAACAAACATTGGGAAATCTAGTGGGTTACGGTTTAATGTGCTAACTTATCCGGTGCTACCACATTAGAGCGAGACACTGAAGGGAAGCCAACAGGATTGGACAGAAAGGGCTGTAGTTGCAAAGTGTTCTCTCATGCAGTTCAGTGCAAGCACTGGAGAGGAGACAGAAGGATACACTAAACACTACAATAGCATTAGATGTGAGAGGATACGCTACTGGGTTAAGCCTAGACAGTGATTGACAAAGTCTCCAGCCAATGGTTGAAAGAGACAGGTTGAAGAAGATCAGTGGTTGAAACGGGCGGGCTCCACTCTGTGTATATGTTAGCAGTAGGTCTGTTTGACAGCAACGCTGTAAAGAATCACGGCTAAAATTCAATGCAAAGCACATACGACTGCCACAGTAACAAATGGTTGAATTTGCCCAATTAAGCCTCTGTAAGACATGTCAAGGTCAACATACAGTATTCATTATCTTTGTTAAGTTGGCAGCATGTTTAATTCTTAACATCACCTAATATATGTGTCTCATTGGCTCCGCTTTGCCACTCGGGCACCGAGAGGTTACAGTTAGCTGCCATCTTTGATGCTTTCATTATCAAATGGTTCTCGGGTTCCTAAAAATACAATTACATCACTTTTTACTGACACCCCCTCCCTAATATGCACCTGTATAATAAGTAAACAAAAAAAATATACCTCCTAGCTTGAGGTTATTTTTTTATAATGTTGACATGATTTAGTGTGTATGCTAAATATGCTTAATTGTAAATTGGTCAGTCAATCATACGCACATTTTCCAGCTTGGGGTAATTAACATTGTCTGCAAATAGTGTTTTTTTGCTCTTCTTTCACACCCATGATTCCGGCATCGAACCCCTGCGTTCCTGCACTTCAATTGCAGGTTTTCTTTCTAGGTCTGTTGGCCCCTGTACTCTAGCAACCACCGAGTTCCTTAAACCCATGACTACTGCGTTTTCTACCCCTACACATGTCTCTTGATGTAACTGACCACTATGATCTTCAGTCATTTTCAATATCCTGTGTGTAATATTGGGCCAATCTCAGAGCGATGGTTCTGTGTATGTAGCTTTGGGCATTCTGTCCGTATCTAAAACCTATACCTTAAATTGGAAGGAATACTTCATTTTCGAAATGACTGCCCCACAAAGCTTCATTCAGAGAAATCACAAGTGTGAAGTAGTAGACTAATTTCAAAAACAAGGTGTCAATATGAAACTGAAATCCTCACCTACTTCTTACTGTAATATCAAGATCTACATTTTTGCTTTTTTCAGACTTGTAAATTCCTCTTCCAGGCCGAAGCTAAAGTTATTTTCGAATATACGTGCCCAGCTCCAAACAACTTCCCGAAATATCTTACCCTGGCACTCATATAACCACCACACCAGCTGCTCTCAGCTGGCTGCCCTCCGCCACCACTCACCACCTGTGTCCAGGATTATGCAGCGAGCCCACTACAAACGAAAATATAAAACTAACCCATAGAAAGAAACGACTGCTGGGTTTGATTCGAGTTTCTTGCCCCAAAAACATATAACGAACGTTCAATTCAGCAAAAATTAAACTTTTGGTGGAGAGCAAAAACAACTATTTTGACTGCAGTAATAAGATTTTTTTCTACGCTTTATTTAAACCTACTTTGCACCAGGTCCTACTATCACTATGTTATCTCTTACCACCAACGCCCCAGGAATTACTCACTCTCACTTCACTTCTTAAACCTCAATCTACTAAACTTCATCAGGCCCACAAACTGGACCAAAGAGGCATGCGCCTGTTTGTTGTCCCCGGTTCCTTTTATTAGCATTTGAGAGGATTGTATTGTTTGCAAAATGTTTAAAACATGTTTCAGAATAGTGAGTTTTGTTTGTCTGGAGAGTGGCTTCTTTGCTTTATCTCTTGGTTTAAATCACCTCTTCTGAGACTTGTTATCTGGACTGAAAGTTGATATTACGTTGAGGCTGCCACCGGTATTGATAGATGTGCAGGTTGAAGCTCCACTGGGTCACTATTATGTCCAGGATTAATGCAAGTCAGTGTTTCTCAGACAACATAACCCAGTCTGGAGTGCAATTATTTACCCTGTATTTAGTGTATGTTTGAGTGATAGCATCACTAGTGACAGGCGAACTCTTATTAGCTTCAGGCACTCACTGCCTGACAAGCTGAGCCAAACGAGGCCCTTGGTTTCATACAGCAAGTGGACGGATGCTAGCTTTGTTCATCATTGTTTTCCAGTTTAAATATAATTACCCAAGGCATCTTCATGTCAGCATCCATAAGTTAGGACTAGACCTGGTCTAGTGTATATTTGGATCAAGAGAAGCCCCAGGTCAGGGGTTCCAGCTCATACAAATTCAAACACAGTGCATAAGAAGACTTGTGCCGCAGCTCAGACCATACTCACCTGCTCACCTTTCATTGTGCAAAAAGACCTAGGCCCTGCATATGAGTTTAGTGGAGCAGAATTCCCATTAGGAATTCCGGCCCAAATCGGTCATGAGTGGGCCATTGCTCCAGCCCTTGAATTTACCGGGTCTGTGAACAACAGACCTGATTTTACCTGTAGGGATGGACTGCCGTGCAGAGCAGGCTCTTTGTCCTGGTCCCGATCCTCAGCCATGGCACTGTACCCGCCACACTACAATGTCCCCTGCAGTCCCCATCGTTCTTATTATCATCCCTCCTCTGCAAGCCCCATGGCAGCCTCCCCACTTACCTTCCCCACCTACTTAGGGCAGGTGATAAAAGAGAGCGATAATCCCCACAGCAAAGGAAATACCGTGTTGACTTCAACCCGTTAAAATTGGCTCCATATAGTTATTCAGGAGCTGAACACGAAATTGCACGGTACTGGTGGAGTGTTACCAGCCTACCAGTATAGTGCAACTCGTAATCGGGGTCTAGTAGGAGAGCTAATATAGAACTAAGGGCGAGATTTATCAAGACTTTACGTCGCCGTTGCAGCACAAAAGGAGAGCAAGGGCGACCCAAAACCTAAGTGAGATTTATCAAGCCTCGCAAGGCCACCTTGCATGGCCCTGCATGACTTGATAAGTCTATAATTGTGCAAGGCAGCATAAATCGCTGAAAGATACAGTTGATATTGAAATAATTAAAAAAAATGCTACTTACCTCTCCCCCTTGACGAGTGACATCCTCCTCCCTCAGGTGTCTTCTCACCTCAAAGCTACGCACCCAGGAAACTACACTACCAAATCCTGGCGTTGCTGTCATACTGTTAAACATGCAGCGCCAGGATTGGGTAGTGCTGTTAAACAGCATGAGAGAAGCATCAGGATTGGAGGGAGTGGCCTAGCGCTGGAGGCCTGTCCTTTCTCTAACCCAGACAGCTGGTTAAGGAAGTTTAAAATGCGCATGTCTGGCTGACGGTTGCAAGACGACCGGCCAAATGGACATGCACACTGTAAACATAAGCGCACAGCTCCCTTGTACCATTCAGCAGCAAGTGCCCCTCCCTGTCCTGACACTTGGTTCAGGACAGGTTGCTGAAAAATAAAATGGTAATAAATAAACTTTATTACCATTTTATTTTTTAGCTCCTCTGGGCATTTATTTTTCGGGGCAAAGCTCCTCCGCTCTCACATAGGACCCGCTCCTGTGTGGCGCATTCCCAGATTTACCATTAGTGGTAGACCTGGGAATGTGTCAAAATGCTACGCCTCCCCAGATGAGGCGTAATGAGGAGAAATATCTTAAAGAAATATCTTTATTTCTCCTCGTTTTTGCCTCTTTCTTCATGTGCTGCATCCTGCAGCACACATAGAAAAAGGAAAATGCCTCTCAGGATTGTTATGGTGCAGGAAGGTGTTCCTTCCTGCACAAACACAGTCCTTCCTACAACACAGGCACCCTTGCACCATGACGCAAGGGTGCCTGCGTTAGTGCTAGGGAGCCAAAAGTTCTCTAGTGCTAGGAAAGGGCAAGAATGAGCTGTATAATGGTAAATAATGACACATTCCAGTCCCTTTCCCTTTCACGAAGCACATTGCAGAAAGGTGGCTTGCAGCGTTGCACTGCATGAAAGAATGATAAATCTGCCCCTAGATCTCTCAAATTAGTATACGGAGAATCCTAGCCTCGTTAGCATTAGAAAGAAAGCTGGCACTCAAAAACACTCCATTGTAGAGCTGAAAAAGTTATGTTTTCAGCCATTCTCCATAGCCTCATCATTTGACATGCACCGCTCTTTAGCATCACAGTTAGAAAGAACGCGGTTTTTACCACGCAAGTCGTTACAACGACTTTCGTTGGAGGGCGCTGGACTTAGGAGTAGTTAAATTTACTATTCCAACTCCAGCCTACGTACAGTAGGGAAGGTGTTGGATAGTAAATTAAACTATTCCTTGTCCTATAGCGCCCTCCAGCGCAAGTCGTTGTAACGACTTGCGTTGTAAAGACCGCTATCTAATGGCATGCGATGTAATGCATGCGTAGTAAAGGTTGTTTCCCTTGATGCACCAACAATGGTGTTTTGTATGTTTTACTAGATACAATTTTCAGTTTACTTCTGCATTAGACCTAAATTTGCAAACATTCAGGATATTTGAAAAGATTTAATGGGAATTTTCATGGGTAAAATTCTAATGGACAGCCACTGACCAGGGTGACATTTTACATTTCATTACAATTAGGAGATAATGACAATTTTAGCCATTGAATTTGTATTAAGAAGGCCAGACTAAGGGCCTGATTTAGATTTTGACGTACGTGTTACTCCGTCACAACGGTGATGGATATCCCATTCACCGAAATATAAATCCTATAGGAAATAATGGAATTTATAATTCAGCGGGCGGGATATTCGTCACCGTTGTGATGGAGTAACCCGTCCGCCGAAATCTCAGTCAGGCCCTTAGCGACTTATAATTAAAGTGGGGACGCTGTCTGTTGCTGCTGACATCCAGGACTCACTGGGGCTGCCGATTTTTGTTGGGCCTGAGTGCTCATTACCCCTCTGCCCCGGCTCCACGCATTGCGCACCGTTGTGCGGCCACATCCACTCTGTTGGGACTGTATGTCCCAGAGTGCACCGAGAGACCTCCCGCCCCTGCAACAAAGAGGGAGGTACTAGCTTCGCGCCTAAAAGCGCCGATCTTCCCCGCGGCGCGGGACGCTGTCTGTTGCTGCTGACATCCAGGACTCACTGGGGCTGCCGATTTTTGTTGGGCCTGAGTGCTCATTACCCCTTTGCCCCGGCTCCACACATTGCGCACCGTTGTGCGGCCACATCCACTCTGGTGGGACTGTATGTCCCAGGGTGCACTGCGAGACCTCCCGCCCCTGCAGCAAAGAGGGAGGTACTAGCTTCGCGCCTAAAAGCGCCGATCTTCACCCGCGGCGCGGGACGTGCGCGGGCCGCGACCGTCAAAGCCCGGATAAGGCTGGGCTTGGCCCATTCTCTTAGTCTTTCACTCTGATTAATATTTCAACGCTCGCTCACCTCTGGATTTGCTGCACATGATCTATTGGGACATTGGAGGACTCCGCCAGGCGGCACGTAAGACCCTCAATCTTCCTCATTTTTGATTGTGACCTGAACATTGCTGGACTATGGCCAAAGTAAGGCGGGTGGACGATAGGGAGAGTGCTCCAAGCACACCGAGGCCTATGCATAACACAACCCTTGACAGTTTTTTAACGCGCGCTGCAAAGGCTATAGACAAAGAAATACTTGTGGTTCAACGCCGTCTATCTATAGAGGGGGGCTCTGATATATGCTTGAATCAGGATGTAACATCGGATGGGCAAAAAATGGCTACTGTTACAGAGAGTCACATTTTAGAACAACCAATAAATGCCTTAGTCAGCCCTGAACTGCATTTACATCGATCACAGGCAGTTACAGTAGTTAGTTCTCCAGCTAAAAGAAAGAGGAAGCTCAAACACCTGGAGCCTGAATCTATAGTAACCACTAGATCAAAGAGAAAAACGAGACAGGCTCCCACTGGAGACAGTAACAGGCCCACTGATGTATCGCCAGTTGAAATGAGCCCTTCTCCCTTGATACCGTCCCCTACACTCTTATCCCCACAAGACATCAAGCTCCTACTGGATGGTTTTGACGGAATAATGCAAAATAGATTGCAACCTATTCTGAATAGGCTTGACACCCTAGAAAATAACGTGGCAAGTGTAAAAACGATACTTTTATCGTATGCTAGGGAACCAACTGATCACTGCTCAGTAAGCTTTGGGTCTGTAAACCAACGAGGAAATGACAAAGGGGGTGAAGGAAATGACAAAGGGGGTAAAGCTAGTGGGAAAGATAGCAATAAGGCCGCAAGGAACCATGACAACTTAGTGCAACCTCTAGTGAAGGCTATTGAACAAATGAGTGGCCTGCCCGAACTAATAGATAATTGTAGGGACAATACTAGGCATTGTAAATACGATGGAAAATACGATGGAACTAGAGCCTCTACCAGAACCAACTTGACGCAGCATAGGAGAGATTTGGGTTTGTCCAGGCAGTCAAATATACAATTGAAGAAAGCCCCCCCACGTGAGGGTAGCGATAAAGACGTACCCCTACATCTTCCTCCAGACTGCTGCCCCTATGTTGTGATCCTAACTAACGTTCCCTCACTCAGGGATGAGAAAAAGGAATCCTTTGCCCAACTAAAAAATAAGGCTTGTCACTGGCTTACACAGAATACTGATTTCTCTAGCTCCAGTTTTCAAGATATTTTGTTTATCCGCAGAGTGCACTGGGTCGGACCCCTACGGAAAACAGTAAAGGGGGACTGTATAGTGATTAATTGTAGATCACCAGACCTAGCAAGGCAACTTCTCAATAGCTGAAGGAAACTATTGGGCCAAGAAGTAGAGTATAAAATCGAATTAATGCCCCTTGGCTTTTTCTACAGGCACCTTAAGCAGCCCAGGTCAAACTCCCAACAAGTGGTTCACGCACCCCGTAACCTAGTAAGTAGGCAAGTCCACTCTCCCCTGGAAATTGGTAATAGATTTGAAGTGCTCACTGATCTAGATAGTCCTGATTGACTAAACCGAGGGAGAGGAGACTTGGAAGATAAAGTAGTTATAACCACTATTGCTGAGGGCAATACATCTAGTAACATTCCGGTGGGCAAGGAGTTAACCATTATTCCTTGTATAGGGCAAAAAGTGCATGGAATATCTCAGACACCAATAGATGTTAATCCCACATCGAGCACGCGGCAATGCCGAAGTGAGTGTATTGATCAAGCCCTACACATCCTATCATGGAATATGGCCGGTATTAGACCTAAATTAAGTGATCCGGAATGGGGCAGGATGGTTGACAGTCACCATATATGCCTATTCCCAGAAACATGGGCGACTGAGCGGGTTCATATGGTGGGGTTTACCACACTCAGTATTGAAGCCAGACCATCAAAGGTGGGTCGACCTGCTGGAGGGTTGATAATTTGGGTCAGGATAACACTGAACTGTAGAATTAAGATCTTGAGGGTAGACTCCCAGGAGATTCTTGGTATTGAATTGACATGGCCAAAGAGGGGTGTTCAAATCAGATTGTTTAATATCTATAATAGGTTCAGTAGTCATCATAAGCCCTCGGAAACAATAACAACGTTGACTGATTATCTTGATAAATGCAGCGGGGGCCCTTCCCTTATTCTTGCAGGCGATTTTAACACAACCTATGAGCCGGTGGAGTTTATCCAAGAGCTAGTGCAGGAAGAAGAGCAAGCCAGGGGTGTTAAGAAATTATGTAATCCACCCATCAAAAGACTCACTAAGGTTGGCCAACAGGTATTGTCCCTTACCCTTGCGCAAGGGGTGCGTGCTTGTAATGGGCGAACATCGGCTGATGAGGTTGCAGAATTTACCTTTAAGAGGGGTAGCGTA
This sequence comes from Calotriton arnoldi, assembly GCA_963921515.1. NCBI lineage: Eukaryota > Metazoa > Chordata > Amphibia > Caudata > Salamandridae > Calotriton > Calotriton arnoldi. The sequence continues at coordinate 125,519 of CAWUFW010012080.1, forward strand.
AAAGTAGGATAGACTACATCATGGTGGACCTCGACATCTGGTCTTATGTTAAGGATATGACTGTTCTAATCCGTGATGATAGTGATCATAATGCCCTAAGTCTGGAATTAACTGGCTTACCAATTTTTGAGAGTCTAACTTCTAAAAATATGATTCCCACCATAACAACGAATAATAATAGACGTATCAAATGGCCTAGTTTGGGGCAATCGATCCCAAAAATCTATGAAGAAGTGGCCCAGACCCTTGTGATAGTGAGCGTTTTAGACCATAATGAGGTGGATACCATTTTAACAAGCTACTTGAAACTGACCAATAGCATTAAGCAATATTTTAATAAATTGATCAGCTCTGACACTTTTAAACGAAGCGATGCCCCTTGGTACAACGAGGACTGCAGACTAGCAAAGGCTAACATAACGGAAGCCGTAAAGCAAGGAGTCCAAGAGGCCATCACGAACAGTAGAAAGTTGTACAAGAATGCACAGGCTGGAGCAAAAAGGACATGGGAGGCCAACAATTGGTACACATTGGTTGAGGTCTCCAATCAGAAAGATAGTCAAATGTTCTGGCGACTACTTGCTAAAGGGTCAATTAAGCAGGTTAGTGAAGAAGATTTTTATATTCAGCCACAGGTATGGGAAGATTATTTCAGAAAACTCTATACCAGCGAGGCCCCCCCGGCCCGAGAAGATGAAACTACGGTAGCTGCAGTGGCTGGTACCCTGGAGACAATACAGGGAACGGCCGAAGGGTTTTCCCTAAAAGAAATTATTACAGCAATTAACCTACTCCAAGCAGGAAAAGCTCCAGGCCTTGATAGACTCCCAGGAGACCTGTACAGAGCTAAGACGAATATCTGGGGCCCTCTGTTTCAAAAGGTCTTTAATGCCATCCAGCAAGGTGGGGATATTCCTTCAACTTGGAAAGGAGCAGAAATAATACCCATTTTCAAAAAAGGAGAGAAAGGGGACCCTTCAAATTATAGACCGATAAGTCTTATAGATGTCTCCCAGAAACTCTTTTGTAAGGTTATTCTGCTCCGTATCCAAAATTGGATGGAAGAGAATAACATTATCTCCCACCTACAGGCTGGGTTTAGGTCATCTACAAGTACACTAGACCAAGTATTTAGATTTTTGCTACTAATCTGGAAGGAAGTTAAGATTATGAAAGGCCATCTATATGTTGTCTTCGTAGACCTTAAAACAGCCTTTGACTCTATCGATCGCAATAAATTATGGGCCGTACTGAGGAAACTAGAATTACCAAATGATCTTCTTCCGCTACTGGTTCGCCTGCATGATGGTAATTATGCAAAAATTAGGTGGAAGTCAGATGGCAGCCTCTCAAATAGTATTCCAGTCTCCAAAGGGGTACGCCAGGGGTGTGTGCTTGCCTCCACACTAATCACCCTGTACATCAACGGGTTGATCCAAGAGCTATATGAATGTGGAGGCGATCCTCCTAGACTAGCGGGCAGTCCCTTGCCCTCCTTGTTGTTCGCTGATGACACACTCCTTTTATCGAAGACTCCGAAGGGCATCCAAAACACCCTAAATAAATTTGCAGAAGCATGTAATGACCGGGGTCTGGAAATCAATTGCTCCAAAACCAAATATATGGTTTTCAACCCCGACAAATGCTCAAAAGGGAAGTTGACATTGGGTACCAAACAACTAGAACAGGCTAAGGTCTTTGACTACCTGGGAGTCAGAATTAGTGATAACCTAGTTTGGACTCCCCAAATCCAAAAGAGTGAATCGTCACTACAGATAGCGGATTGCGCAATAGCAAGGAGGCTAAGATGTTCAACATATCGCCCAATTTCCCCTGCATTGGAGATACATAGGGCCAAAGGGCTTGGTGCAGCTTTATATGGTGCTGAACTGTGGGGTTTGGAGAATACTAAAAAGTTAGAGATAGCGGAAAATAAATTCCTTAGAGCTATACTCAATGTCCCAATTAATACCCCAATTCTACCCTTACGCCTTGACCTAGGAGTCAAATCTATTTCACATTATGCTGTTCTTAGAGCATTGATGTTTTGGGTTAGAATTTGGGTTAACAATACAGAGATCCACGTAAAAGAAGCAGTGGTGGAACTCTTCAACCTACAAAAACAGAAAGGTGAATTGCACTGGTTCAAAAAGATCAGAGAATGGCTGTATCGCTTGGGTTTCGAAACGATGTGGGAGGCCCCTGGCTCTATTACAAAAAGAATGGCCCCCTTAATAAAGAAGAGATATTGGGACTTTATTAATTTCTCTAGTAATGAAACCATAGCACGTGGCATTTTAACTTTGCAATTTTTAAATGTTAAGAGCTGTTTTAATTTTGAAATGTTTATGGATGAAATCGAACCACCACAGGCACGAGCACTTTATATTCAGTTTAGGCTTGGGACTCTACCGTTAAATGTCTGGAAAAACAAATGGGCTAATGCTACAACTACTCCTATGTGCCCAACATGTCAGACTGCTCAAGAGACAATCGAGCACTTCTTCTTTCTGTGTCCTGCATACAGTAACACAAGGAAATTATGGATTATTCCAGCCTGCCGATTGCTCTCCTTTTCACGCCCATCGGAAGCATTGCGTATATTCCGATCTGACATAACGCAATGGCTTGTCTTTGCAATCTCAAGATATTTGTTATATGCATGGTGGCAGAGTTCGAAAGCCCTGCTATGAAACAATTCTCAGCGATGGTCCTAATTAAATGAGATTTTTTTATCCTTTTATAGCTATTTTAGACTGTAAATACTGAACTCTTTATAATACTGAATTTGTCTGCGGTAGGGCCCAAAAAACAAAAACAAAATTTGATGAAATGTTTTATCTGTGTATTACAGGATAAATGTGTATTTGTATTTCTTTTTTATGCTGTTTTTATGATCATGCTATTGGTCGATAATAAACTATAACCTCATAATTAAAGTTCTTAATAAACAGAGGTTTCCTGTGAAGGGATCATGGCCAGACGACATAGATTGCACGAGTGTTGGGCAATTCGGCACTGGAATCAGAATAGTTTTCCACTATTATTTGCGCCAATGAACTAGTGCAAATGTCATTTTCCATCATTTATTTGGTAAAATGAACCTCCCAAAATTGCGCAACATGTCACAAATTTGTCCAACAGTGGTGCAATGTATGTATTCAAGCTGCATGCTGTTTCCCTAAGGGCAGATAGTTTGGATTGAAATTTGACATTTTAAAATGTTGTCCCTTTCAGCAGATAGCAAATCTGGAATTATTCCCATTTCAATTGCAAACTCGCAATCCCCTTACAATACAAGTACAACAGACCATTAAAATGATGGGCTACATAAGATATTTTGTAAACAGAGAAACCATCTGGGTGTATAATCCTACCAATGGACATTAAGTATCTGCTTTAAAGGCACGATTCAGGGTGAGGAGCAGCCATGCCATAAAAGGTCAGCTTCACACAGCAATGTCAAAATTAAACGCAAGGAGGGAGCAAGAGGCACTTCATCAGGGCCCTAATATGGTGCAGTGATCAATAATGTATAAAGGATCTTACAAGGACTGTTATCTCAGCGTCAGTTCTGCAAAAGCGAAAATATCCTTGGGTGCTTTATAGAGTCCAACCAAGAGTCTACAGCATCTAAGAGTCTACATCATAATAAATTACCAGGTGGGGACAATGAGAAGCTTAAGAGCATGAAAGACCTTGTTTCGTGACCCTTTATAGCAGGGCTCTCCAAAGTCAGTCCTAGAGGTCCAGATCCATGCCAGAATTTTAGCATACCACCATTTAGATAAATGCAGTTATCCTAAAATCTGGCATGGATCCGGCCCTCCAGGACCTACTTTGGAGAACCCTGCTTTAAAGCATCCAAATAAGGGATCCCATCGCTAAAAAACTGGGCAACATGTTTGATAAAAGTTTAATTGAACATGGCTTCAAAGTCAGCTACCAAAAGATCGGTTTTAATTAGATCCACACTTCTTGTCAAACACTCGTAGAGTAGCAGTAGTGTCAGTTAGTTTAAAAGCTGGGGTTCGCCACTTGATAGCTGTACACATCTCAGGAGTCCCCTCATGGACGAGCATAACAGAGACAACCTCTCTGTCTATTTTTGCCATCGTGCTCAGCATGGAGGCCTGCCTTGCCAACTTTTAAAAACATTAGTAGTGCTGTGAGGCTTCAGCTCTCAAATTTCTTAGGTCCATGTGCAATTTAAAGAGCTGAAGTTCTTGCTTTGCATTCTGAGACTTGCAGTGTTTGTTTTTAATGGAGTAATATGGGGCTGCAAGTCCTAGAATGCAAAGCAAGATTCTGCCTTGGATGACATTTTTAGGCTTTTGTCTGGGAAAGTTGAGAGCTTTGTGAGGGTACATTACAACCTTTGAACCACATTTTTATATGTTTGGGAAATTTGCATTTTATCCCCAAAATATTACAGTACTGGTTATAATAGTTAATACCTCTCAGCTGATAGATGTGTAAGGAGAGTAATATGATTGGTTCTCATCGGGGGTGTGGGTTTGTGGATTTTCTCAACGGGTAACTGGCGCCACAGCTGGTTAACTATTTCTTTAAAGTAAGGAAGTGTTGTTTAAAAGCTCTTCCGGTGTCAGGCCACTTACCTTACTTTAATGCTTATTCTTTCAGTTTGCACTTAATACTTTTTGTTTGACCAATACAATACATATATTGCTTTTCCTTAATAGTATGATATTTAGGAACTCAGAAAACCCTTTTTTTTGTTGTGTTATAGGCAGTGGCGTAGCAAGAGGGGGCTGTGCATCCCGGGCGGCACAAGTTTTGGGGGTGGTGGCCTCCCCTTCGGATCCCCCACCCTCCGCTCTTACCTATGGCCATCGCAGGGCGGAAAAATGCAGGATTGCCAGCACCCCCCGCTCTTACATCCAGCCGCCGCGGGGCGGCAAATGTAGGGACCGCCGCGGGCAGCCGAAGGTTCATCTATGCCACTGGTTATAGGCTTTTAAACATGGGTCTTGCCAGTCGGGTCGAGTTTGCGCGATTCAAAATTCCAAAACCAAATAGTACCTCAATCACAGTAGGAGTGGCGGGCAGACACTAATAAACTAAAATCAATCTGAACCTGGTCCATGCATCAAACAAAGACAAGGAAAGGAAGCAGGAAGTGATGCCTAGCACGTGCTGCCGAATTAGAAAGCAGCTAAGAAGAGTGCTAATGATGCCAACGAATGGCAAGTAATGGGCGGGCTAAATGCCCCTTTTTAGAGGTTTTTTGTTTTAGATACAACAGGTTGCCAAACGACAGTTCATGCACGCTGCCTGCAGGCGAGTCCTAAAGACAGGGTAGAGTCCAAAGTTGTACTTTTTAGGGGTTCATACTCAAGGTGAGAAAGGGAGAGCAAACCTACTCCCACCAAGGAGTCCAACAATTAAAACTTTGCAGTGAAATTTTACCCTAGGTTATTTATTAAGTCTTCTCATCACAAAGTTAAAATGGTTAGCTATAACTTGGTGTTAATTATCCCATCACGTGTCAGAAAAAAACTGTTGATATGTTTCTGCCCACCATGAAATCACCACTGAGTGTTGGAGCCATTTCTCATGATGAGCCAAAAAATAAATAAATAACCTCCTACATCGTCAAAACAAATGTCTTTTTATAGTCAATAAAAATTAGAGTAAAGATGCACATAAAAGAGATACTACATATAATCTGGTGTGTGTCAATGATTGTGATTCTCTCTAATACATTAACCTGAGCGAAAAGTATTCATACCGTAAATGATCAACTGATTGTTATTTATGGAAGGTGCAAAATGTTTTACGTGCTAGTTTGCACAGGTAACGCAATTGTGAAACACACAGTATCTTTTCAGGCTCTTAACTGCCCCACTCTCACTACCACACGTGGGAAATACCAATAGTGAAGTCTATAAGTGCCTGTTTGGGTAATGGACGAGGGTGAAATGCAGCACCTTGTGTTGGCTAAAAGACAAGTGTACTAGGAGAGGTTACTAAATCGATATTCAAAACGCCAGATCATGAGTTGGCTAACAAAAAATAAACAGCAATATCACGATCATTCCTCTCGGAGTGCCATTAGCTTTCTCAGTGTTGCGCCAAGGTGCATTCCTCAGGGTGCAATATTGTGCAACACACAAAATTATGCAAACATGGGAATTGCAGAATGAAAACATTCACATCTTCAATTGGAGTATAACATACTAAAAGTGTCATCCATATGGATGCCTAACCATGACAAAAATAACCTCAAAGGGAAGAGTCTGTGAAATGTGACACACACCTGCTCTCACTGGAAAGTAATTGTAATTAGAGTAATGTGACCGTAGGCTTCCTTCTGATGGAGACATCCCTCATTATTGTCAATGAAGCTGGGCGTACGGTCCAATGACTGAATGTGGAGGGCTAGACTAGATTTTTTTATTTTTTATTTAAAAAAAAATATGTTTATTAACTACTGCAGAGAATATACTGTACACAGTCAATGGTAAACATTTTAGTTACATTTTCAGTGACAAGGTAGCATTGTTCCTGCATCTGCCCTGGATCAAAAACATACAGTGAGTAAATCCACGCCACATTAAGTGCAACATTATGAGCTGTATTACTGTACAAACTGTATACACGTTCCCTGAATAAAGACCTAGAAATAATCGACTAGTCGCAGCATTCCGTTAAACTCCCACCCAGAAATCCCACCCCCCGCAACACCCAAACTAAACAAGTAACCCATTTGCTGCCACTGAGACAAGACACCGAGCCGATGTTCCTGCATGTGGTGCCTGTCTGGTCTGTTACCATCATGGAAGGGGGCGCGGGGGAGGGGGAAAGAGGGGGGGGAGAGAGGGGGTAAGGGCCCCCAAGAAGGGGGAAAGCAGCGAAGGACAAAAGGGGGCAACATAGATGAGAAAAGAAAGGCATAGGAGGCACTAGGGAAAAGTGAGCATATTTATTGTGCCATTACAATCAGACCCTCTCACCACGTCCAAGCACTGAAATCTGTGAGTCCTCCAACTCATCTCCCCCGGAAGTCCTAAACAATTCCACTAAGTGCGCCCAATCCAAAGAAATTGGTCGTTTTCGCAGCCCCCTATACTCCTCTCGCTGCAAAGTCTCCCTCTCTGCAACCGCCCACCGGATCACCTCCTCATGCCAAGTGCCTACATGGGGCGCTAAATTAGACTTCCAGCGCTGTGTGATCATACGTTTGGCTATCATCAAAGCTAAACCTGCAAATCGGCGTAGCAATTTCGCCTTCCCAGGGAGGGGGAAGAGCCCCAGGAGACAGGCCTCAATTGTGTCCCATGGTGTGTGTTCTGTCAGCACTACCAGACTCTGGGCCACCTCTGTCCAAAACCCCCGCAGCACTGGACAATACCATATCATATGAGTAAAAGTAGCATCGGGCGCCTTACATCGTGGACACACCGAGGACGCAGCCGGAAACATCTTGCGTATCGTTGCCGGGGCAAGGTACGCTTTATGCAATATGAATAATTGGATCGTTTTTAGGCGACAATTACGTGAGACTCGTCGCGGGTGCTCTAACATTTGGGCCCATTCTCTGTCATCTAGGTCCCGCCCTAAGATCGTGTCCCACTTCTGCCTAAGATGCAATAATGGAATGTGTAAATGGTCCCTCAAGCCTTGATATAGCCAGCGCACCAAGTGGCGTCCGTGCCCCATAATGTGTAGTGATTTCAGCAACTGAGAAGTTGGAGGTTCCCTCTGTTCTATGAGCCAAAAACTCAGAATATAGCGCACAATAGCAGCATGAGTGAGAAACAAGTTCCAGGCACCGAATAAGTACGAACAAACTCCTCGTGGGGCATCATGTGGCCCTCCAAGAAGAGATCCCCAACAGACCCTACCCCTTCTCGCGTCCAACCTCTTATTCGGTTCATCAAGATGATCCCACGCCTGGTGGGCAGCCCACAGATCGGGATGTTCGGAGCATATGGAAATGGCACTTTTGCCAATTTATGAGCTAGTTTCCAATAATGTAATGCAACATGCAGCAGATAAGGAAGATCGCGCAGTTTCTGTGCGCCCGGGCATAATTGTGATTGAAGGATTCCCCGTTTTAAAGAGTCCGGGGAGTGTCCAATTTCAAAGAGATTCTTACCCGCTAACCAATACGCCATCCACTGTAATTGTCCCACTATACAGTACGTCCTAAAATCCGGCGCCCCCATACCCCCTGCAGCACTAGGAAGCTGCAACTTTGCCAACGCCAATCTGTGTCTGCCCGTCGCCCATATCAAGGATGTCAACAATGTGTCAATAGTTTTAAAAATCCAGGCCGGGAAGACAACCGGTAGGTTCACAAAGTAATAGAGGAGGCGGGGCAACATCACCATTTTTGACACCGCCAAGGCTAGACTAGATTATCTACTGCTATAATGGCAATTGCTTGCTTTTTAAACTTGCAGCCTCCTTCGCTGTCTGGATTTTGAGGCCAGTATACAAACGCCAGATGTATCTAGAGCGACCTGCACACTTTTAAAGGACCTCAGATTTGTAACATGCAATAACGGTTGCAATCATAGCACATGCAGTAAAATTACATATGGTAAAATGGCACCCTTTTTGTCAGATGCAGAAATACCAATGTTACAAGATAAGGTTTTAACGCATAATCTTGTTTTTCATAGCTTTACTGCAAGATTTTGGTATTTCTAGATGTATTTTGTTTAATCTCATAACTCAAAACAAGGGGCTCAGTGCCAAGGGAGAAGAGGACCCAAATACTGGCTCAAAGTATTCCTCCTCACAAGAGATTGCTATGATCTTACCTAGTGCTTCCAGAAGACAGGCAATGGTGTTTGAATGATTTCGGGAGACATACGTGAAACATGCAGTAATAACATGAAAAATGCCTCAAATGGGGGGGCGTGGCCGGGCAAGATGGCCGGACGGACGTAGCTCATCTTGGCTCCCGGTCCGCGCTGCTTTCCTGAACCTCCAACTGCGGCTAACCCGTGTTTCAACTGCCTTGAAGCACACCATCGGCAAGCTAAGCATGCCGGGCACAAACTGAGTGTTTTACAATCGCTGCTAACTTGTCCCTGCGACCAGGAGAGGTGCCTTACTGATGGACCCCGGCGCTCACCAAAATGGCGCCCACCGATCCACGAGCGGCGAAGACCCTCATTTGTCGGTGAAACGACCAAGGAGCTGGCGCTGCAGCGACATACCACTTGCCGTGGCTGGTGGAGCGGACTACTGATTCTAAGAGCGCCGAGGATTTCGTGAGAGGAGAGACGCTCCACGGGAGAAATTGCTGCAGCAGACCCCAAAGTGCCCCGCTGCGACTCAGGACCCCCCAGGTGCGTGGGCAATGAGAGAGGGGACCGGAAAGTACTGGGACTCCTGTTGGATTGGATAGAACCCAATGAAACAATTACCTGGCGGGTGAGGGCTGAAAGACACTGTTGTGGCGAGAGTCACACGCCATGCCTGACCCTAAGATGGCGGTCTGGCTTTGAACACAGACGATTGAAAGAGACTCCCCCCAGCTCCAGACTCGCTGCCTCGTCCACTGCGGTAGAGAATCAATAGAACGGAACCGGCGCCCTGCCTAATCACCACGCAGCCTTAGGGGCACCCCGCAAACCTGATTCTACCGGCCAATTGCACACCCTGCTGAGGAGCCCCGACGCTCATTAAAATGGCGCCCAACGATCGGCGATTGACGGTGATTCATAATGGTCGGTAAAATACACAGAGCCGACGCTGCAGCGCCATATCATCTGCCGTGGCTGGAGGGGAAGGCTTCCACCTATGAAATCGCTAAGGAACCTATAGAGGGAACGACGCTCCACTGGAGGAATCACCGGAGCAGACCCCAAAGTGTCATGCTGCAACTCGGGTCCCTCCAGGTGCATGGGAACTGAGGGGTGGAGAGACCGGAGATCCCTGGGAACCCCGGTGAGGCATACAGAACCCTGAGAAATACCTGCCTGGCATTTGAGGGCTAAAAAGACACCGTCGCGGTCTAAAACACGCACCTTGCCTGACCCTAAGATGGCGGCCCAGCTATGAACGTGAGAGTCTACAAGAGACTCCCCCTAACGCCTGACCTGCGGCCTCGCTCATTGTAGCACAGCATTGCAGCAGAGGAACCGGCACCCGGCTTGATCACCGCACAGCCTCAGGGGTATCCTGCACGCTCAATCCTATTGGCCAAACTTAACTCACCACGCAGGGTGCGGGGGAGTTGCGAGCCGGGACGTCCAGTGGGGAGCCGACCCGCAGGGGTAAGCAAGCCAGGCACCACGTGCTATCTTGGGACTTGGCGACCCCTTGCACAGGAGATAAGGGGAGAGTAGCCTTGGATCCGCCCTGCCACCGACTGCCCCCAAGACCACCCCTCTGCCAGGCCCACCTTCACTAGCCACACCAAGTCCGTGCTATATATGCAATATCGACTGCCCAACTCTGGTGAAAATAAAGACTGACATCGCTGCGGCCCGCGACTGCCCTGCTGCGGCCCCAATCTCACATCTACCAAACAAGAGTAAAGCAGACGCTGACACTTTACATTACAGCTCCCCACCGGCACGGAGGAAACCATACTACGACTGTCGCACTTCTATGCCTCGACTGCCATAACAACAGAGTCCTCCTGGACCCGCCTCTATGCCGCCAAAGAAGGCGACGAGCAAGACACTGAACAATGTCTCTGACTTCTTTCCACTAACGGACAAACGCCCGCCTTTGGGCCACGACGAGGGAGCGGACAACATGGCCCTTACGAAAGATGACCTCCTGGACACGCTCAGAGATTTTAAAACGGAACTGCGAAATGAACTTAGTCACGACATTAAAACCTCGATGGAACAACTAAGGTCCGACCTCACCGAGCGGCTGACCTCCCTCCAACAGGATGCTGACTCAGTGGGCACTAGAGTGATGGACCTGGAGGCCCAAACCCAAGAAATGGACAAACACTCCACCGAAATGCAGGAAGACATACACACCCTCCATGACCATCTACATCAAACGCAACTCAAGGCTGAAGACCTCGAAAACAGGGCTCGGAGGGAGAACCTACGAATTCGAGACCTGGAGGAGGGAGCGGAAGGGCCCGATCTTGAAGCCTTTCTGGAGGGGCTGTTTGCGGAGATCCTCGGTCCCCAAACTCTCAAAATAAAACTAGAACGGGTGCACCGGGTGGGAGGCCTGGCGACCGGAGAAAGGAAACGACCGCGAGATGTGCTTGCTAAATTCCACTCCTACAAAGTAAAGGAAGCAGTCCTTTCAGCAGCCCGGAAAAAGGGATCAGTCTCCTTTCAAGAACACTCCTGCACCATCTACCAAGATCTCGCTCCAACCACCTTGGCCAGGAGGCAGCTGTTCCGACCCATCACCTCGAAGCTACGAGAAGACAAAATCAAGTATAGATGGACATATCCGTTTGGGCTGAGCTTTGAGTTCAACAATAAACAACGCCACATCTCCGATTTTAAGGAAGGGATGGAATTCTTGGGGCTTTCCACGGAAGATTCTGACCCTATACACAGCAACACACAAGAGGCCCTGAGGAGAGGCCCCTTGGTAACTCCCTGGTCCACAGGTACACGAAGAAACCGCAAATGAGACCCACATGAATGCTTTCTCATTACCTACAAAAAATATAAGACGATAATCGAAATGAGACTCTCGTATGTCATGAAGACTTGATGTCGGAAAATCGTTCACTGAACTTGGTCAGAGACAACGATGGGCACTGCTGGCCCTCCCCGCGGGGTAACTTGACCTGTGGCGACTACAGCACATCGGGACAACAACTGGAACACCAACCTGACCAAGGCACCCCCAATGGGAATCTGCCGTGGGCCTGGACTACCTGCGGACCATCAATAATCAGACAACCGATTCCCATACCTGCTACCCATTGCACCACCCATGCCCAGGGGAGACGAATTTTCCTACTCAAGCGCTACACCTATCTAAGCTACACACCTGTTCCTAGAAAACGACCGCAGCGGCGACTCCCGTACTCTCTATCTGACCATAGCCGGGACTCTCTGTCTCGAAAGAGCGAACTACCAATGGGATAAACACTAGGCGACTCTGCATCCCTGCCAACCGAAGCCCATGGAACTTTGTGCTAAGGCCCCCCTCTCTCCTGAGGAGCCACGATCCCATAGCGAGACCCTCACTGAGAGGAGATATTGGAGAAGTTATGATCTCAGAAATGCACAGACTCTAATTGAGCCTCCGTGAGACCCCAACCTATCTGTCGACAGTTCGGACGATCTCAACCACAGAGACACACAGCGGAGGCGCCATCAGCATACCTGTGAGAGCGGATCTCTAGAACTGGCTCTACAAGTTAGTCGCACTGTTATTGGCAATCATAGCTCCAAGAGATGTTTGGGATGGGCGCGGACGGGGACCTCGGTCGTACCGTCCCCCCACCGTTCCCATGGGGGTTCCTCGACCCTCAGCTGGGAACCTGTCAGCGAACCCACAAACGTTGATGTTGGTAATGTTAGTTCTAGTTTATTTCTGTTTGGGGGAGGGGGGTGGGATTAAGGGGTGGTGGCGGCTTTTTAATGTCACTCTAGGGTGGTTCATCGGGCTCCGTTCTTCTCTTAAGCAACAAATACGCAAGGGCTATACCTCATCTACGCAGTCCTTGACTAAGAAAAGAGACGCAACCCATAGCTATGGCAGGGGGAGAGGGGGTGTCCAAGCCAATTAGATGGCAGTTACTATCGGCTCATGGAACGTGAAGGGCCTTAACTCCCCCCAAAAGCGACAAAAGGTCTGGAAGTATCTCACCGACCACCACATCGATATAGTGGCTATCCAGGAGACACACCTCGCTAGAGCCGAGGACACACGCTTCCGACACAAACAATACCCTTTGATATACAGATCCTCCGCTCTTACTAAACACAGGGGAGTGGCGCTCCTCTTTCATACCTCCACAAAATTCCAACCTCTTGATGTCCAGACCGATAAAGAGAGGCGACTAGTTATGGTCAAAGGATCTCTAAAAGGCAAACTCTGCACATTCGTGGTAACATATGTTCCCAATACAGGACAGACAGCCTTCCTAAACACATTAGTGGGGAAAATCCAGGACTTTGCAGAGGGACCAATACTCTTACTGGGTAATTTCAATCTCACCTGGCAATCAGACCGCGATAGCACCCACCCGCACCGAGCGGACACAGGCTCCTTCTCCACAGACGCTAAGCAGAAGCTACATGACCTAGGCCTCAAAGATGCCTGGCGCACTCTTCATCCCCAGACACGAGACTTTACTTTTTATTCACATGTACACCGTACATACTCTAGGCTTGACTACATTTTTATCAGTCAGAACTTAATGGGAGCCCTCCAGGCAGCCAAGATATTTCCCCTTTCCATATCGGACCACAGCCTCGTAGCGATTCACTTAACATGGAGCAACATTGCTTCTGCAGCTCCCAGGTGGTACTTTCCGGCGGCCCTCACAAGAGACAGGGTACTCTGCACATCACTGAGAGAAACGATTACAGATTTTTTAAATCAAAATACACCCGAGGACACGTCGGCATACACCAATTGGGATACGTTTAAAGCAGTCTTTCGAGGGAAATGCATCGCCCTCAATTCTACCCTGAACAAACAGCTGTCCAAGGAGAGAGAGGCTCTAGAAGTAGAGCTACCTACAGCTGAATCCTCCCACAAAACTAATCCCACTCGAGGTACTCTTTGAAACTTCACTGCCCTGCGGGGCAAACTTAGAGCCATCTACAATAATAGGGCTGAATTCACTCTCCTTAAACTCCGCCAACTATCATACTCACAGGGGAATAAGATTGGTAAACATCTCGCCAGACAACTCAGGGAAAAACGAGAAAGGGAATATATAGGAGGAATGCGAAGGGAAAATGGTGACTTGACACACAAAGATGAGGACAAAGCTGAACTCTTCAGCTCCTTTTACAAGACCCTTTACACCAAGGACCAACGAGACACGAGTAAACAACACGACTACCTCCAGACTTTACCGTTCCCTCAAGTATCGCCAGAATGGAACGACAAACTTACTGCCCACATATCTTCCGAGGAGGTAGCCGCCGCAATAAAAGCCCTCAAACTACACAAGGCCCCAGGCCCAGATGGATATACAGCCCAATTTTACAAAACCTTTGCCCCAGACCTAATCCCCCACCTCACCCGGCTCTTTAACAAAATGGCAGAAGAGGGAGAGGTCACCAGATCAATGGCCGAGGCGGTGATCACAGTTATACCTAAACAAGGGAAGGACCCACAATTATGCGCCTCATACCGCCCCATCGCCCTTTTAAACCTAGACGCAAAGCTCTATTCTTCTATCCTGGCGACTCGACTAAACGACCTCATGCCCGACCTAATCCACCCTGATCAATCGGGATTTATTAAAGGTCGACAGACACATGACAACACTCGGTGCATAGTTCACCTCATTGAGAAAGCCAACAAAAAACACATCCCTGCAGTGCTGGTTGGCCTAGATGCCGAGAAGGCTTTCGACAGGGTGGATTGGGAGTTCCTTTTCAACACACTAGCAAAATTCGGGTTGCTGCCAAATTTATTACTATGCTTCGGGCTAATTACGCTCAACCATGCTCCAGAGTACAAGTTAACGGGATCCGCTCAGAACCCTTCTTCCACACCAGAGGCACTCGGCAGGGATGCCCCCTTTCACCCCTATTATTCGCCCTCAGCAAAGAGCCCCTAGCGATGTCCATAAGGGCAGCCCCAGAGATTCAAGGAATTCCCTTTAGCGGTGTCCAACATAAAATATCGCTTTTTGCGGATGACGTGCTCCTTTCTATCACGGATCCACCCAGGTCCCTACCCCCACTTCAATTGGAGCTAGCGAGATTCGAAGAGGTAGCGGGGTTCAAGATTAACCTAGGCAAATCATATATACTTAACCTTACACTTCCAGAATCAGAGGCCCGAGAATTGCAGAGACATACCCCGCTCCAATGGACTTCTAACTCACTCCAGTACTTGGGGATCCAGTTGACGCCCCGCGTAGAGGGGCTCTTTCGAGCTAACTTTCCACCCGCTCTCAACCGCATTCAAACTGATCTTGCGAGGTGGAAACCTCTCTTCATATCCTGGCTAGGCCGCATACACGCCATTAAAATGACACTCCTCCCCAAACTCCTATACTTATTTCAGGCCCTACCGATAGAACTAGAGAGAGACTTCATTCCTAAAGTCAAATCCATGATTCTACAATACATCTGGCAGGGTGGACTAGCGCGTTTCTCTTTTTCAATATTACGACGGTCACGCACGGAGGGAGGAGTGGGCCTACCAGATATCGGTCTTTACTACAAAGCTGCCCAGCTGCGGGTGGTGACGGAATGGTCCAAACGAGAGTCAGAGAAGCACTGGCTCCACATGGATCGCTCCGTGATGGGAAGAACCATGTGGGACCTCATATGTCGCCCCAAGAGAGAAAGACATCAGAACACCTACATTAGCACCCCCACCCGCACCACCTTGAAAGTATGGGACTCTGTTTCGGGAAATGAACAATGGACCTCATTTCCCTCACCCTACACACCCCTCCACTTTAATCCAGCCTTCCCTCCAGCTCTACGCGAAGGTCCCTTCGATGCCTGGAGGGAAGGAGGATGCCTAGCACTGACACATCTATTCCATAATGCCGACCCCCTCACTTTTGACAACTGTAGACGAGATTACGGCCTAGAGAACACAGAACACTTCCACTACCTCCAGCTGAGGCATTGGGCCCTCACTCCACACATACGTGAGGCTGCCACGCGTCCCCTTACAAAATTTGAGACCTTTGTCCTAAACGCAGGTTCTATGAAAGGGGTGATATCATTTCTATATAACTACTTGCTCACCACCACACACTCCCCCCGGCCACGATATATGACCATGTGGGAGGACATACTTCACCGAGACATATCGGACAGGGAGTGGACGGAGCTGTGGTCCGATATTAGGAAATTTAACCACTCCATAGACCTACGTGAAGCTCATCTTAAAACCATGATGGACTGGTACTTATACCCCGCTAAGCTTAAGAAGATCTTCCCAAACACCTCTGACAGATGCTGTAGGGGATGTGGTCTTTTAGGCGATTTCCGACACATATGGTGGGACTGTCCTACTATACGCCCATTTTGGGAAGAAATTTTAGCGCATATCAAAGACATGCTAGGCTACCCCATCCCGACCACTATAGCGGAGTGCCTTTTGGGTATCAGAGACCCATCCCTCGAACACCAAACTAGGGCTGACAAAGCCATTATGTGGATGTGTATAGGAGCAGCCAAAGTGGCTATAGCGGCGGCCTGGAAGAAGAGAGAGGCCCCAGCGGTCTCCCTTTGGCATTCTCGACTTTGGAGACTGCTCAGCCTCGAAAGATTGTCTGACATCTTCAGAGACGACTACAAAACTTTTGAGTACAAATGGGGACCGTTGGTTACATTTCTCTCATGAGGTCTACCCCTGGCTGTCTGTCCTCCGTCTATTAGAGACATGCATCTCTTCCAATTTTAAATCACCCATGACTAACCAGCTCTGAGCGCGTTAGGAACCCCAAGCCCCCACCATCGTTCTGCGGGAGGGGGGAGGGGAGGGATTTAATTTATCATTTGTTAGGGGTTTTGTTGGGGGAGTTTGTTTCTTCTTGATTTGCTCCTTCCCGTTGGGAGGACACAAATGCACACCGTCACAAAAGAAAGACGGATTGAGCTAGTAGACTTTGGATTTGTTAAGAAATGAGATCTGGTCCAGGCCTCTCCACTGTTAGAAACTGTACTTCCTTATTTGCATTACCATACGAGACGATGGCTGGGACATGTATCTTGTATTCTACCATAGCTGAGTTCTTTAATTAATACTTTACTGTAGAAGCTCACTGCGATGAGCGACATGCGGCAACTTACTGTGACTCACTGCACAATTTCAATAAAAAGAAGCTTGACAAAAAAAATGCCTCAAGTGAAGCATCGTCTCAGGCATGTACTTTCTAAAAAACACAACCCCTTACATCAGCATTTTTTACGTGGCAGCAATGTGAAAAAGTAGGAAATGCTCCAGGAACACTGAAAACCCAACAAAATACCTAAATTCAGCAAGAGCACACAGACTCATGCATATTAATAAACCCAGGAACATTTTCTCTGTATTTCTTAATACCAAGAATCTGCTGGCGACAGCTACGATGTGATTGTATTATTTTCCACATTTGGTGACATTTTCTCAGGTAATTGCAAGCTACAACGCGAAGGAGGGAAGACCAATGTGACCGTATAAGCCTCTTCGCTGGGGTAGTGCATTATGCATTGTGCTGTGCTCTAGCGCACACATTTACAGGACTTTCAGCTTAACTGTCTTATATTTCTTGCAATTTAGCATGCATATCATTTCTAAAATATATATATTGTGAAAAAACATGTATTTTAATTTTAAGGGTTGATATTAAGTTAAGGACAAAAAGCTCATTACGCAGCAAATTCAATTATATTTTTTTGCGTTTCCGTGAAAGGGATTATGTACCCTCTTTAGTCTGGGGCAAAGAAACTGTCTCTTTCTGTTGTTCGCAAGTGTGAGTCTCTGCTAACGTTCAGTTTAAAGCTATGTTCATAGCAGATCTTATCCATTCGGCGGAAACCCATGAGGTTGGTCTACAATCACTACTGGGGCCCCAAGTAATAGGGATTTTCACACTCCCCTTTTTAGGTTTCACCTGCACAGTGCTTGCAAAATCTATTGTTAATATAAATCTTAAAAGGGGCTTACATCCTGCCACCTTGCTTTTCATTGGTTCCTGTGCTTGCCACTTACTATACCTCAGTTTCTATTGGCTGTATGTCATGCGGTGGGATTTGAATAACACATGTTTGTTTTTGTTATGCTTGTTTATTATTGATAAAGTATTCCAGATGAACAAAACAATGAATGCGCTTCGTGTTGGGGTTCCTTTTTCTTGCAGGCAATGGAGAGTCTGAACCACCAGTTCTTCTTATGCCCCTTGTAGGAAATCAGAGGCCACAGGTAAGTGGACAAGTTTGTCTTTTTATCATTTTGGCTTATCATTCGGGTAGGGGTTCATTCTCCTCTATCACCATCACCCAGTGATGAAATGGTTGCTCTTTTGTAATGGGGAATCTCACTTAGGTTAGATACCCACCTTCCTCAAACAGAAAAGAAATAAGAAATAATTGGTCCTTCGTTATGAAGCCTTCCCTTCCCTTGGGAATAGGTCTTGTCCCTTTTCCCCTTCAGGGCATTCTCCCAGCTCAATTAGAGATCGTTCTCCATAGAAATCAGTGCTCTTTACGACTTAGTGATAAGTGATAGCTTTCCCGTGATAGAATAGTCAATCAATCAATCAATTAATCAATTAATCAATATGGGGTTGGTAAAGCGCAGCTACTCACCTGCGAGGGTCTCAAGGCGCTGGGGGGCCGCTCCGTTGAGTGCTGGGGTCATCCGAATAGCCAGGTCTTGAGGTTCTTCTTGAACTGGTGCAGTGTGGGGACTTGCAGGAGGTGGAGGTAGAGGTCGTTCCAGGCCTTGGCTGCGAGGTAGGAGAACACTTTCCTTCTGTTCTGGTCTTGTAGATGCGTGGGATGGAGACTAGGGAGAGGTCAGCTGATCGGAGGTGTCTCTTGGGTGCGTGGAACGAGAGGCGGTTGTTTTGGTACGTTGGTCCGATGTTGTGGAGGGCCTTGTATGCATGAGTGAGGAGCTTGAAAGTTATTCTTCTTTTGATGGGGAGCCAGTGGAGATTGCGTAGATATTGGGTGATGTGGTTGTGATGGGGTATGTCTAGGGTCAGTTGCTGAGTAGTTTCTTGTTTATTGCGGCATAGAGAGCGTTGCCGTAGTCCAGTCTGCTACTGATGAGTGCATGCGTGACCGTTTTTCTGGATTCGGAAGGGATACATCTGCTCGTTTTTCGGCGTATGCGGAGGGTGTTGAAGCAGGCCGAGGATACAGCATTGATCTGGTGGTTCATCGTGAGCGATGAGTCAAGTATGATGCTGAGGTTTCGTGCGTGGTCCGTCGGGGTGGGGGTGTTTCCGAGGGCGGGGGGCCACCAGGTATTGTCCCACGCCAAGGGGGTGAAGCGAAGGATGAGGACTTCTGTTTTCTCTGAGTTGAGTTTCAGGCAGCTCTTCTTCATCCAGGTGGTGACGGCTTTTATCCCTTCTTGGAAGTTGTGTCTGGTGATGTTTGGTTCTTTGGTCAGGGAGAGGATGAGCTGGGTGTCGTCGGTGTAGGAGACTATGTTGGGGCTGTGGTTTCTGACGATGGTTGCGATGGGGGCCGTGTATATGTATATGTTGAAGAGGGTGGGGCTGAGGGAGGATCACTTTCTTGATGTGTCGTCCTGTGGCTTTCTTCAGGGGGGCAAGGGTGTTGGCGCAGTTCGTGATCCAGCGATGGAGGTTTTGTGCAGAGGTGTTGGCGTCTGGTATCGATGGTTTTGGGGTGCTGATGAGGGCTGAGGTGAGCTGGTCTTCAGTGACTTAGTTCCAGCTTCTACGTGGGAGGTGGTGGGCATGCTTGTGTACGGTGGGTTTTCTGAAGGAGAAGTGGATACAGTGGTGGTCTGTCCAGAGGAGTTCCGTGGTGTGGCTGCAGAAAACGCTGATTCCTTCTGCGAAAACGGGGTCGAGTGTGTGTCATGCTGTGTGCGTGGGGGCAGTGACCAGTTGCTTTAGTCCAATGTTGGCGAGGTTCTCGCGGAGGGTGGTGGTGTTGGGGTCGTCGTGGTTGTCCAGGTGGAAATTTAGGTCTCCGAGTAGGATGCAGTCAGTGGAGGCGAGGGCGTGGGGTGCGATGAGGTCAGCAATGGTGTTGGTGAAAGGAGCACGGGCCGGGCAGCCTGTAGATGAGGGTTCCCCGGAGAGTCGTTTTAGGATTGGTCTGGATCTGGAAGTGGAGATGTTCCATAAAGGTCATAGTGTTGTCCAGGCCGGTGGTTGTCAATCGGAGGGTGCTTTTATGGACGATGGCGATGCGTCCTCCTGGGTGGGTGGGGCGGTCTTTCCGCAGGATCTTGTATCAATCGGGAATGGCGGTGGCGATGTCTTGCGCCAGAGGTGGCATTGGTCCAGGTTTCTGTGAGGAAGGTGACGTCAGGTGCATGGGTGTTGGGGAGGTCCCAA
Source organism: Calotriton arnoldi (assembly GCA_963921515.1). Taxonomy (NCBI): domain Eukaryota; kingdom Metazoa; phylum Chordata; class Amphibia; order Caudata; family Salamandridae; genus Calotriton; species Calotriton arnoldi. The sequence goes on from CAWUFW010012080.1 coordinate 145,674, forward strand.
ATTTCTATGGCGTGCTTGTGTAGGGAGCGCACTTTGAGGAGGATGCAGTTGGGGGGTTTGAGAGCGGTGGTGTCTGGTAGGCTGGGGGCTGCTGCTGGGTTCCGGAAGTGGGTGAAGGTGCAGCTGCAGTATCGACAGGAGATCGGTCCTTGGGTGTCGCTCTGTGTCGAAAGTTGGCAGTTGTGGCAGTTGTTGTTGAGAGCACAGAGGGTGTTGGAGTCGTAGCGGAGGCATGTCGGAGCACCAGGGTCCCTGGTGCTGGTTGCGGTTGGGTGGCAGAACGGGCGCAGATGGGGCTTGCCTTGGTGCGCCAGCGGCGCTGCCGCATAGCGGCCGCCATTAAGTAGGGGTCGGGGAGGGTGGTCAGCTGGAAGTCGGGAGCGGGATGGACATGCTGGAGGAGGTAAGGCCCGGGGGCAGCAGCGGCGGGGAGCGCAAAAGAGTAAAGAGAGAGAAGAGGGCAAAGAGAAAAGAGGGAAAAGAGAGGAGGAGAGAAAAGAGAGCAGAGAGAGCAAAAAGAGAAAAGAGGGCACAGAAAAAAGCCAAAAGAGGCAAACAGCAGAAGAGCAGAGTGCTCTCCCACAGGACCACCAGGGATGAGGCATAGGCAGGAGCCTGCGAGCGGAGGAGGGCCTCAAACCCTCAGCAGAACAGAGAGCTCAGGGGGCAGCACTTACTGGTGGAGCTGCGCGGGGGAGAGCAGTAACACTGACCAGGTCAGTGGTCTAGCTCTTCTTGCCGTGCAGCGGCCACCATTAAATAGGGGTCAGCGGAGGGCAGTTAGCTGGGAGGTGGGAATGAGAAGGACACTCTGAGGAGGGAGTTCCGCGTGGGCAGCAGTAGTGGGGAGCACAAGAGAGTAAAGAGAGAAAAGAAGGCAAAAAGAAAAGAGAGAAGAGGGAAAAGAAAACAAGAGAGAAAAGAGAGCAGAGAGAGCAAAAAGATAAAAGAGGTGTTAGAACCGGGAGTCTCTAGTTGGCTGAGGTAGGTACCTTAGGACAAATAGGGACCCTTGTTTCTAAGTCAGGGAAAGGAAGGACACCTTCTCAGATAGCTCCTGCTCACCCCCTCGGTAGCTTGGCACGAGCAGCCAGGCTTATCTCCAAGGCAAATGTGTAAAGTATTTGCAACCACGCTCTCAGCGACACAATGATAACACCACAAATGGACTCCACACGAGTTTCATAAAAAAAACAATTATATGTTTATATAAAAAGATATACGATGAGACCACACGATAAAAATCCAACATATGCGTATTTGTAATATTTCACCTTGCCGGTTATTAGGCCAGCAAGCAATGGTAGGTTCTTGCAGTATTAATGAGCAATTCTCAATGATCTAATGCAGTCCTAATGCAATGCTATGCAGTTCGTAATGCAAGAATCAGGCAATTCGTAATGCACCAATCAGGCAGTTCGTAATGCGAAAATAATACAATTCGTAATGCAACAATCAGGCAGTTCGTAATCCAAAAAAATAAGGCACTCCGTAATGCAACAATCAGGCAGTTGGTAATGCAAAAATAGGGCACTTTGTAATGCAACAATCAGGCAGTTCGTAATGCAAAAATAGGGCACTTCGTAATGCAAAAATCAGGCAGTTCGTAATGCACAAATAAAATACACGATAAGGTTGAAAGGTAGCCCAACCGGAAATCCGGGCAACAGCAGCGTGGAAGGATCGACCAAACTAGGACATTGAGAAGTTTCAGCAACAAGTGAGTGAAACGCTGCCGCGGTAGCCTCAGAAACATTGAAATCACACAAGGTATCTTTGTATCACTAACAGTTTGTTTGTTTATATTTTAGTGGTGCGATACAATGTTTAAACTGATCACGATTTGAGACCCCTGGGCGGCTAAACGAGATGGAATGAGTCAACCTTGAAATAACAAACAGTCACGGCCATCTGCACATTTTCATGTTTAAGTTCACTCGAACGGAAAGAACTCGATCGTAAGTTCAGTAAGATCACTTCGCTTACACTTGTTTTTCCCAAAAAAAGTTCCCAACACTTTAGAAGGCATAAATCCTAAGCATGGCTTTCTTGTTTTTGTACAGATCAATAACCAGAATCTGAAGTCCCCTTAAGTGTACACCAATCCATAATTAACAAAGAAGGCCTGCTATCACTAGTGTTCAAAAACAGGTACCAATTTCACAACATTGAGAATAGAATGTAGTACTCAAGAAATGATTAAGAGAGAGTTGTTGTTGGAAGCCGGAGTCCCAGTCCCGCGCCACTGTCACAAATGCGAGACCTAGGACTCCCCACTCAACGTTAGGCCAAGTAAGGACACCGTTTGAGATAGCCCTGCTCACCCCCTTAGTAGCTTGGCACGAGCAGCCAGGCCTATCTCCAAGGCACGAGTGTACAGTATGTGCAACCACACTCACAACAACCCACTGGTGACACCACAAATGGACTCCACACGAGTTTGATAAAACAAGTATAAACTCTATGTAAAAAGATACACGAGCAGACCACACGATACATAAGCCAACATATAATAAAGGGTAATATTCGTTCCGGCTGGTTGGTAGGTTCAAATCCCAACCACCGCTTTCAAAATGCTATGCTGGTCGTAATGCTAGAATCACACACGTTGCAATGGACAAACAATAGTGCACTGCGTAATGATACAATCCTGTGCTGGGCAAAGGAAAAATAATACAATGCGTAACGATACACCCCGGTACCTGCAATGGGAGAAATAATGCAATGCGTACCGCTACAATCATGTACTGCGCAATGAAGGAATAATGGAAAGCGTCACACCCCAATCAGGTACTTTGCAATGAAGAAATAATGCAATGCGCACCGCTACAATCTTGTACTTTGCAATTAAGGAATAATGCAATGCGTAGCTACAATCATGTACTTTGCAATGAAGAAATAATGCAATGCGGGTCGCTACAATCCTGTACTTTGCAAGGGAGAAATAATGCAATGCGTAGCGCTACAATCGTGTACTTCGTTATGCAGAAATAATGTCAGGCATCATAAGACAGTCCGGCAGTTCGTTAGCAGCAATATTGGCAATGTGTATTACGGCAGTCAGCCTCTTCGATAACAGATGCCCCCCACACGTATCAACGATGACATAAAGTACAGCTTCTCACTCGGGCCCCAGCACTGCCACTCCTGACCGCAGTATGGGCCCCAATGTGAGCCGAAGCAAAGGCTCACGCCGCCAGAAGGTCTGAGAGGCCGAGAGAGTGTCCCTCCGAGCCCGCACCGCGCCCAGGCAGTGATCCACGTTACCTGGGGGCGCGACCCCACTCTCCTCTCCTCCTTCAGCGAACTGGGCCTTCCGTGTAGAACTTTCTCAATGGGCCTCAGTGGCTCGGCCTGGCAGCTCAGCTCCTCCGGGCTGCCGGTCCAGGCCGCGACTGTTAGGAAGGTCTCAGGCGGCCGCAGGGCACACGTATCCCACGCCCCTGAGATTACGTTACTCCGGGTGCACGTTCACCACAGCACCCTCCGGGTCTCCTCTGGCATGAAGCCACACACACAACGCTGATCGGACTTCACGTCGACTCCGAGTGCACGTTCACCAGGCACTCCTTCCTGCGGTCTTAGTTGGCACCAAGACCCGCACACCACGTTGCAGAGACTCACTTTCTTCCATTGCACTCGATGATCAGCCGATCACCTCCACAGTCCCAGGTTGCACCAAAGCACGCACACTGAGACTTACTCCAACTCCGGTGCCCCGATATCCAGGCGCTCTTCACCAACGCCTTCGGCCGCACCCCGACACGCTCACCGTGTCTGAGCCTCGCTTCTCCTCCGGTGCATTCGATGACCAGGCGCTCTTCACCAGCGCCTCCGGTGCACCCCGACACGCACCCTGCACGTCCGAGACTCACTCCACTTCCGATGCACACGTTGACCAGGCGCTCCTCACCAATGCCTCCTGTGCACCACGACACGCACCCTGCGCGTCCGAGACTCCCTTCACCTCTGATGCACCCGCCGACCAGGCGCTCTTCACCAACGCATCAGAGTCTCACGTCACCTCCGATGCACACGCTAACCAGGCGCTCTTCACCAACGCCTGCTGTGCACCACGACATGCACCCAGCGCGTCCGAGACTCACTTCACCTTCAATGCACACGTTGACCAGGCGCTCTTCATCAACGCCCAAGATCACAGGGCACACCTTCCGAGGGACTCAAGCTGCCACAACACGCGCCCTCCGCGTCGCTTGAAAACTTCTTCGGAAACTTTTATGTTCCTGTGTTTCCAAACAGGGAGCCAGCTCACCTCGGGCCCTTGGGGTAACAAGACACAGCACAAAGCACAGTCTTCTTCAAGCAGGGGGACCCAGCGCACACAGCACAGTCCCAACAGCCTCTTCCTTTGTTAAAACAGCAAACTGCAGACCAGCCCCAGATCACGAAGCAAGGGTTGGTCCTTCCCAGCAGTCTCTTCAGTTGTTCCTTCCTTAGCAGAGGTTCCTCTTGATCACGAAATGGGTCCAAGCCTTTTCAGTCTCAATCCATTTCTATTCCAACGTTCAGGGGTCTCAGGTCTCATAGTTATACCCCTAAATGTCTTTGAAGTTTGTTGTGCTCAGGGGTCCCTGACCCCTGCCTAAATCAGTTCTGGGTGTCTCCCTCCCAGTGTCACCTTTCTCCCTTTGATACTGGGGGTCTGGATCCTTAATCACTCAGCAGGAGATGGGTCAATTGTTTTATAGCTGCAACCCAGGCCTCTTCACCTCCCGGTGCTTTTCCTCGCCTACTCTCCAGATGCAGGTCAGCCTGGTGCCATCTCAACCCCTCCCTGGGACAAGACCTCCCCCAGCTCCTCTCCCCTTTCAGATCCAGACAGTGAATCCACATTCAGCAGAGACACATAGAAATGCTTAAAGCACAAAACTCAGCCACTTTCTAAAAGAGTGGTTTCTGAACACACAGTGACAAAACCACTTTCATAGAAAGATGTGTTATGACGCTGTGAGTTCATACATACTAAACTTCACCTCTCCATTTTAAACTTATGGGAAACTAGGCTAACAAACACAATACCCAGCCTCCCCCATTCTGTCCTATGGGCAGGATGGCCTTTCACCAGTGAAAAACGAAATGGAGTGTTTTTCACTGTCAGGACATAACACACACCTAAGTATATGTCCTGCCTTTTACCTACACTGCACCCTGCCCAGGGTTTACCCGGGACCTACCCCAGGGGTGCCCACTGTGTACGCAAAAGGGAAAGTAAGGCCTGACAAGTGGTTGCACTTGTCAGGACAACATGCTAACTTAGCAAACTGGGCGCAGGCCCTACACTGCAGGCCTGAGTTCCCTTCTCCGCGCACCTTTGCATTACTAGCCCTGGCACACACAGTGCACATCACTAGGGACTTTACTAGTAAAGCAAACATACCAATCATGGCCAACCAATTACCATTACACTTTACACAGGGAACAATTGTACTTTGACACTGATCAGCAGTGGCAAATTACCCAAAGCATCTAAATTGGCAACTCTATGTCAGGAAAACGGTCTAGGGGGAAAGCAAAAAGTTTAGGGAACTGTTAGACTTGGCATCTTTTGGCGTGTTTCCCCTGACTTTTTGCTTTCTGACCTCCTGGTGTTGACTCTGTTTTTGCTGGTGTAATGATTCTGCGCACTTTCCTCACTGCTGTCCAGTGGGAAAGTGCAAGTGCTCCTGTATAAAATGTGTTATGCATTGGTGTTTCCATGATTGGCCTATTTGATTTATGTGTCAGTCCCTTGTAAAGTGCACTGAGAGTGCCAGGGCCTATAGATCAAATGCTGTTGGTGGGCTGCAGCACTGGATTGTGCCACCCACGCAAACAGCCCGTAAAGTGTAACTCTGGCCTGCCATTGCAGAGCCTGTGTGCAGCCTGGGGCTGCCATGTCGACTTGGCAAGTGCACACACTTGCAAGTCCCTAAACCTTCCCTTTTCTACATGTTAGTCACCCTAAGGTAGGCCCAAGGTACCCCTGTGGGCAGGGTGCATTGTATGTGAAAGGTAGGACATGCCCTGGTGTGTGTGGCATGTCCTGATAGTGAATTACAGCCTATTTCGTTTTTCACTATTGCAAGGCTACCTGTTCCCCATAGGCCAGAATGGGCAGTTCTGATTATTACAGCTTATAATCCCAACTGACCCAGGGAACATGGTAGAAATTCGAGTTTAGTATGCCTGGACTCAGAATGATAAAATGCATCTTTTAGTGAAGTTGGTTTTAACATTCTGTGTTTGAAAATACCACTTTTAGAAAGTGGGTATTTTCTTGTCTAACCATCCAAGCCTGCCTCTGCTAGGTTGTGTATTCCTTGTCTGGAGTGTGAGTGACAGGGGCTGGGGGATGCCAGGAAACAGGGTGAGTCAGCACAGGGCTGAAAAGCAAGATCTACATGTAGATGGATGGGAGGGGATGCACCTGGGACCTGAATAGGGCTGGGCCTTCCCTCCACAATGGTGGCTCCACCTCCTGTGGTGCATCTGATTTCCCTGGCCTGCACTGTGAAAGGAAAGAAGGAGACTTGTCAACAAAGTGCTCCAGGACTGACCAGAACTGGTTTGGACTAGGCAAAGGCCTCTCTGCCTTCAGAGAACAAAGAGAAATTGAGGATAAAAAGGGGGACCCAAACCCCAGAAAATTAGAACTCTTTTGGATCAAGAAGACTGACAAGAAGAAGAGCTGGAGAAGCTGTGAGGAGGAACTACCACTTTGCTGTGTGCTTTGCTGTGTTGGCCTGCAGTGGCTGCTTCTGTCTTGGGCAGTGAAAGGACTGGAACTGAACTTTCTGCAATCTACTTTGTGAGTGTCTCCAAGGGCTTGAGGTAGAGCTTACCCCCTGTTCAAGAAGTCTCAGGAACAGCAAAGACTTCAAGTTCTTCTGCCCTCAGCACTGGGGACTGTGTGTTTTGTGCTGCAACAGAAGAAAAGCAACTCGACGACGCCGCTGCCGACTCCGTGTCCCGACGGCACCGCAGAGGGCACCGCGACCCTGGTCTCACCGACGATGCCTGCTGACGCCGCCACCGAGCCGCTGCTCGCACCGCGACCTGTGGGCACCGCACTCCGCACCGCTTCACGATGACGCCGTGGCCTTCCCGACGACGCCGCTCCATGCCGGACTCGACGCCGCTGCTTGCACCGTGGTTCGGGGCACCGCTTGTAAGTTACACGACACACCGCCCTCATCCCGCACCGCAGCCTTGGCCCACCGACGCCGGTGCCATCGACTCTGGTTCGTCAGCCGTCGACAGCGCAGCAGCTACGACGATGCCGCTGCTGCACCGTGACCTGCCAGCACTGTGACGAGCACCGCCTTCATCTCACACCGCGACCCTGGTCTCACCGACGACGCCATCCGACGCCGCCACCGAGCCGCTGCTCGCACCGCGACCTGAGAGCACCGCATGCCGCACCGCTGCACTTCGCACAGCAGCACCCAACGCCGGCCGACGCCAGCGCTCCTGACTTCAACAGAGGAGATCGATCTGCAACGTGTGTGACTTCGGGGGCCCCGACGACGCCGCACCGACCTCCGGAACCGACGCCTGCGGACGCCGTGTTTTCGGAAGCTCACCGCGAGGTCATCGACGCCCTGCATTTCTGAAAGGTACTGTTTGCGGGTCTTCCCGACACCGTAGTTGACCCGCGACGCCGCGGTCAGCCAGAACTGTTTGGATTTCTTTGTTCACGACGCCGTGATAGCCCTGGACGGAACTATCGACATCAAGGATCTGTTTTTAAAGACATTTTGAGAAGTAACTATTTCTGAAGTACTGTACAGTGGATTTTTATCGTATTTGGTCTTGTTTAAAGTATATAAAAATATTGGATATTTTTCTAAACTGGTGTGGTGTCAGTTTGTAGTGCTTACACTGTATTACTGTTGGTTATGTGCAAATGCTTTACACACTGCCTCTAGAATAAGCCTGACTGCTCGTGCCAAGCTACCAAGGGGGTGAGCAGGGGTATTTTAGGAGTGTAACTCCCTTACCCTGACTAGGAAGAAGGGTCCCTACTTGGACAAAGGTGCAAGCCCTTGCCAACTAGAGATCCCATTTCTAACATTGGTTGTCAGCGGTGAGGTTAGGACTTGTGTTTGCACTTGACTTACAGTGATTGGTGTGCACTACTACCATATCGCAGACCATTACGTACCACTTACAGGCTCTTTTTCTTTTTGGCCTATTTTTGATCTTGCCAGTTTGAACTTGCTACTTCAACATGCCTGAATCTATAGTATCATCAATTGCATCAGTAGAAATTGCCTTTGAGGAGGATCGATTGGAAGCCTACAATGTCAAGGAGTTAAAATCGATTTGCAAGAACCTGAAAGTCCAGGTCAGAGGCCTCACCAGGAAGGATGAGCTACAAAAGGCGCTGAGGGCCTGGGTAGCAGCCAGAGGTGCCAGTGGGCAATCTGGTGATCTCAATGGAGAGGTGGAGGAGCCTGTTCCTAGGGTGGATGTGCTTTTGGGAGGGGGAACCCTCCAGGCCAGGCAGCAGTAGTTTGTCCCCAGAGGAGCTGGAGGACAGGCGGGAAGTAAGGAGGTTTGAATTGGAGAAACTCAGAATAGAAAGTGAGAGGGAAGAAAAAAGAATAGCCATGGAGGAAAGGAAAATGATACTAGATCATGAGAGAATGATCAAGGAGCTGGAGCTAAAGAGTAGATCCGGTTCAGATGGTGGCAGCAATTCTTCAGCACACACAGACAGGATTGTACACATCCCCAAGAATGTAGGTAAAGAGTACAAAAAGGGTGATGACATACAAAGGTGGTTTCAAGGGTACGAGTCGTCTATTCATATGAATGGGGTCCCTGAAAGGAACTGGGGAGCGGGGTTGTGGCCTCTCTTTCCAGAGGAAGCTAGGGATACTCTGATAGCTTTGGGTAAGGGGCAGGACCTCACCTATGCTGACATGAAAGACGCTCTTCTCACTAGGTATGGGCTCACTCCTGAGAAGTACAGGGATCAGTTCAGGTCCAGTAAAAGTCTGAGGCCAACACTTGGTTGGAATGTGTGGATATGTTCTGTAGGTCGCTGGATGGTTGGGTGAAGGGCAGTAATGTAACAGATTTTCAGGGGCTCTACAATTTGATTGCATGGGAGCACTTGTCTAGTCTATGTTTTGCAGATCTGCGCCAGCACCTAGTTGACAGTAAGCTAACTGACCCCAGAAAGCTTGCTATGGAGGCGGACCGCTGGGTGAGTACCAGGGTCCACAAGAAAGCGTTTGGGGGAGACTCAGCCAAAGGTGGGCAGGGTCCCCAGCAGAAAAATGGGGGGGACAAGGGTAAAGCACAGGAGTTCTCTAAAGGGCCCCAAACTAGTACCCAGGGTAAAGGTTCCCATCCCCCAGGTGATAAGAAGAAAGGGGTCTCTACAGGGAAGGAGTGTGGTGTAACCTACAAGTTCACCACTCCTTACCACCCACAAGGAAACGGTCTGGTGGAGAGATTCAACCAGACCTTGAAAGGCATGATCAAGGGTCTAACAGAACCCATGAGGCGTAAGTGGGACGTCCTCTTGCCATGCCTACTCTTTGCATACAGGGAGGTGCCTCAGAAGTCTCTTGGGTACAGCCCCTTTGAGCTCCTGTATGGCCACCCTGTCAGAGGACCTCTGAGTTTGGTAAAGGAAGGCTGGGAGGCAGCTCCCGGGAAAACTCCCCAGGATGTGTTTAGCTACATGCTGGCCTTTAGAAACCAAACTGCCCGCTTCAGGAAACTCGCTCAGGCGAACCTAGAAGCAAGCCAGGAAGAAATGAAGAGATGGTATGACCAGAATGCCAGACGCCGCTGCTTGCACCGTGGTTCGGGGCACCGCTCGTAAGTTACACGACGCACCGCCCTCATCCCGCACCGCAGCCTTGGCCCACCGATGCCGGTGCCGATGACAGCACAGCAGCTACGACGATGCCGCTGCTGCACCGTGACCTGCCAGCACCGTGACGAGCACCGCCTTCATCTCACACCACGACCCTGGTCTCACCGACGACGCCATCTGACGCCGCCACCGAGCCGCTGCTCGCACCGCGACCTGAGAGCACCGCACGCCGCACCACTGCACTTCGCACCGCAGCACCCGACGCCGGCCGACGCCAGCGCTCCTGACTTCAACAGAGGAGATCGATCTGCAACGCGTGTGACTTCGGGGGCCCCGACGACGCCGCACCGACCTCCGGAACCGACGCCTGCGGACGCCGTGTTTTCGGAAGCTCACCGCGAGGTCATCGACGCCCTGCATTTTATGAAAGGTACTGTTTGCGGGTCTTCCCGACACCGTAGTTGACCCGCGACGCCGCAGTCAGCCAGAACTGTTTGGATTTGTTTGTTCACGACGCCGTGATAGCCCTGGACGGAACTATCGACATCAAGGAACTGTTTTTAAAGACATTTTGAGAAGTAACTATTTCTGAAGTACTGTACAGTGGATTTTTATCGTATTTGGTCTTGTTTAAAGTATATAAAAATATTGGATATTTTTCTAAACTGGTGTGGTGTCAGTTTGTAGTGCTTACACTGTATTACTGTTGGTTATGTGCAAATGCTTTACACACTGCCTCTAGACTCCTCGTGCCAAGCTACCAAGCTACCAAGACTGCTGACTGCTCGTGCCAAGCTACCAAGGGGGTGAGCAGGGGTTATTTTAGGAGTGTAACTCCCTTACCCTGACTAGGAAGAAGGGTCCCTACTTGGACAAAGGTGCAAGCCCTTGCCAACTAGAGATCCCATTTCTAACAGGAACTTTAGCCAAAAAGGCCAAGTCCTACACAACCCCCTCCCAGCCAAAAGCCAGGGTAGACCAATCATTACCTTGATGGACTTCCCAGCTTCGGGCGATAGAACCAGGACGCAGGCCCTCTACCACAGGGACACCCTCCTGTTCCACGCCTTCCTGACCCCAGGGGGTCTTCTTGATCACTACTCCCTGAGCCAACAATGCTGTTCCATGGATCCCTCCCGGCCAGGGGGACCCCTCCAGGGGTGCTGAACCCATCGGTCAGGATACTACCTCCAGTCATCCCGCCCTCCAGGCTAAAAGTGGGTTCACCCTGGTCACTTCTAGGGGACCCAGCCCCACTGGCTGGACATTGTCCCACGGGTGTTCCCACTGGGGAACACAACCCTCTTTTATCCTTCCATTTATTTTTCTGGGCCTGCCACTTAGGAATGGCACCCACAAACTTCAGGACAGCAGGAGCTCTGGCTACAGACTCCCCACGCCCTCCTGACGCTAGGTGTCCTTCCTCACACCTCTGGCAAGTAGGCACTAGGCCTCCACCCGGGGGCTCTCCTACGGCCCACCCAGTTTCCTGGGTTGTGCTGCTGATCCCTGGGGGTGCCGCTTACTCTTCCTCCCCCTCTTTTGAGACAAGGGGCTAGCCAGCAACCCCTCCTCACTACTCTGGGATCTCCTTGCGCCACTTGGCCCTTCTTCCCTCTCTGGGGCCTTTTCAGGCCCCTGGACCCATGACCAGGGGTCCGGTTCTCGTGCAGGTTCCCGGGAATCAAGGAGCCCACACCTTAACCCTGGGTGTCTCCCTCCCAGTGTCACCTTTCTCCCTTTGATACTGGGGGTCTGGATCCTTAATCACTCAGCAGGAGATGGGTCAATTGTTTTATAGCAGCAACCCAGGCCTCTTCACCTCCCGGTGCTTTTCCTCACCTACTCTCCAGATGCAGCCAGTGTGTGCTGGATCAGTTACAGCATGCTAACCTGACTCTCTGAATCTCGTGCGGAGCCACCCTGGACTTCCAATTGATTTTGGTTGTCGGTCTTACAGCTCACTTGAGCTATGCTGTTTTCACAGAATTTTACATTCTTTCTGGAGCGAACTAACTAGTAAGTGCCTGCGGTGGTGGCATCTGTAAGCGAATACTTTCCCTGGAAGGCTCTGTCTAACGTACGTCTCTCCTTGCATTATAGGCATTTTGTGTGGAGCAATTCCTTGTATTTCCACTGCTGCACCATTGACTTTAGCTTGGAGCGAAGAGAGACTGCATGCCGCAAGTCTGTAGTTGATAAGGCACAGGTTGGTCAACTGTAAGTAAGCGGATCAGGTGCATGCTTTGTCCTATGTGGCCCGGGTTTCTATATTCTATTTTAGTAATTTACATTTCTTGCGGGAGCAGTGCCGGGAACTTTACTGCATTTACTTTGGGCTGGATGCAGTTTGCGGTTACAGTTTAAAATGTTGCCCATCCTTATTTGCTGCGAATAATTTAGCCTTTATCACTACCCACGTTTAAGCTGGTTTCAATGCGTCCTCCTTTTTGAGAGGGGATAATGCTGAGTTGCTCTTTTGATGACAGCGCAGTGTTGCCTCATGCTGTATATGGACATGCCTCCACCATGGCAACTTGACTGTTGAGCGGTGAGCGCGTCATTAAGAAGGATTTTTGCATCAGATTTATGCTGATGGCATTGGGTTTCTTGCCCAGCCTTTTATGAGAGTATACGCTTTGGCTGCCCCTGCAGTTTAAATAGACCCTTAAAGTACAATGTACATTTAGTGCTCCCGCTATATAGTGATGGTTGTTCTGTTTCCTACAGCAGACAACACCTGTTAACAGGGCCGGCCCGTTTGACGCTCCTTTGACTGACTGCTTAACTTACCACCATGACGTATTTTAAGTAAACTATCACCGGGAGGACTGATACAGTCTATTTAGGCCCAGCACAAATAAGTAAGTGCTTTTTGACTGGTTGAGTCATTAGTGACTTATTTCCCTACTCTTTAGCACCTCTCCTTCCTCTTTTTTCTACCATGGCGATGAATCATGCTATTAAAACACAGTTTTTTGCAAAGAGGTGATTTATGCTTATCTAGCGGCTTACGAGGTAATATCTTAAAACTATCAATCTATACAATTCACCTATGGTAAGGTTTTATTAAGGAGCATGTCTTTGCCTCATGTTATGACCCTGTGTTTTAATCATGATATTACTGCATCACACTTACTTACAAGCGGTCACTGTGCCAGCTTCATATTATAACACAGCACGGCTTTGCCTCAATTTGTACCTTTGTGATTCAGTAACCTTTAGTGATTGCTCACGTTTTGATTACATGTTCATTACGAGCGGTGATATACAGGATCATTTGTTGGCTGCACTGCTGACATGTCTTTACAACCCTTACATACCTTTCACCTACTCTCAGACACCGCTCACCCTGCACACTCACCCACCATTTACTCTGCACAGTCACCTTGACATTGTGCTGGCAGTCAGATACTGCTCACCCACCACTCACACAGGGCTAACTGCACTCACACACCATTGACATACCTGTCACCCTGCACTCACATTCCACCCACAGCTCTCACCCTAAACTCAAACCACTCATCCTGCACTTATACTATTGACATACCGCTCACCCTATACTTGCACACCTCTTACTTTGTACAGGGTAACTTCTCTCACCCTGTACACTCACGCAATTCTCATTCTGCACTGAACACATCAATCATCATGCATTGAGGCACATTCACCCTGCACTCAGACACTTATTCATTCATGCACCAGTCACCCTGCACAGAGAGCACTCACACCATTCCCCCTGCACTCATACACTGTTACCAAGCTTCTTAATTTATTAATCCCGTAGGTGAAACCTAATGCATTTGCCAATGCTTGTTCCATCCTGGGATTGCCATGCGATGCACAATGCTCACAAGAAGAAAAATTTTAGCATGTCCTTAACTAATAAATACATCAGGGGCATTTATTTTTTGCTTTTCAGGGTAAAACATGCTTTGGAGGCTGCATCAACATGATGCCTGCTCACCATTCATGCAGTGGTAGTGCACCTGCCACATCTCTGGAAGCACTTTTGTCATCCGTAATTATGGCAGCTGGTCCTTCAGCAGGGGAGTGGAGGCCAGAGCCTCTGTTGACTTAGCAAGCCAGCAGGCTGAGGCCATGGCCTCTGATGACCCGGAGAGCTGGCCACGTCATGACGCCATTGGAATCACATTAACATCCGGCCGCGTTCCGATTTAACCCCACGTTCCACCCACAGCGCTCTAAGATGGCTTCTTCTATTTGCAGTGCTTTACAAGGTAACACAAATAAATAACTAATCATCACTAATCCTCCCTAAACCACGCATCTTTGGCAGCTTCACTCTGTACTCGTTATGGAAAATGTTACATTTTAACGGAATCGTAGTACATTGATGTACTATACTGATTACCAAAAGTTCATTCCAGGTAACTGTAACTGGTTCTCTATCATATTCTTAATATATTTTCTGTGAAGTCTCCCCTGAACCCCCCCACCCCCATTAGGATTTTGCCCTCGACAATCCTTCATGCAAACAACTATTCTAAATTCGGTTCAGCCTTTCTTGCTTTCTTTACTGGAAGAGCTCTTATAAGCGATTCTTGTTGTCAGGCTGCAGATTCAATCATGTGGTAAGATCTGAACTAGAATTTCAGCAGCCGATCCATAACATTATTCCGTGAGAGAGGATGAAAGTAGATATCCTGCCTTTCTGTCTCCGGATATAAACGGGATACAGTTAATTGTGGCTGATGATGCTGGCACCTCCTCGCATCTCAGCACTGCCGATTGGTACCCAGTACCCACGGAGACGAATACTGATGAGATGCAGCGTGGAACAGGCCCGCAACTAAGGAGGCGCCTGTGTCATTCTGAATTCATAGCTACTTTGAATAGCGATAAGTCTGTCAACTGAAGCCTTCCTCGTCAAGAACAAATGATGCAATGATCTATCGAGCTGTTCACTGAGCGGAAACCGGCTGTTCTTTGCCAGTCAGATCATATTATTCCTCTTGGTTTTGCGCATTTATTTAAAATGGATGAGGTAAATAGATTGTTCTGCTTTCCCCATAAGGAGACAGTGATTCCCTTTCCGTATTCGTTGTTAATATCCAAGGGAATGATTGTTAGTAGCGATTCACTTTCTGTGGCAGGTTATTTAACATTCACCTATTCCTCAGTGATATCTGTATAATGTTTAGCCCATTATTTGCACGAATACGTTTCAATTTCTAGGATAATTGTAATGTTAACTTTGCATGGCCTCCTACCTGTGTGATAGACAAAAACAACATGGCCTTAGCACAATTAATATATAGGAGGGCAAATCGTTTCATACTATTGCTTAATTCCCTATCCCGTGGGTCTGGTTCTCAAAACATTTCGTAAAATTGAACTACCAAGTTTGATACCTAGAAAGGATGGAGCAGGTGCGGCAGGCACAGGTAAGAGTGGTGGGCAGTGGGATGGGACGGGGTTGGGGGGGAAGTCGACAGATGACGGGATATGTCAAATTAAATAAAAAAAGCATTAAAACCACTTACCTTACGCTCGCTGCATCCCTGAGTTGGCGATGCAGTGATGCAGCGAGCGCAAGGTAAGTGGTTTTATTACTTTTAAAATTTAATTTATTTAGTTTTACCTATCCTGTAGTCTGTCAACTTGCACCCAGCCCTACCCCCCCTGCTCTTACCTATGCCGGCATCGCCTGGGGTGGACATTTATTATTTTCATTCAAACATTCCTCCAAGAGCAGCCATGGGTACATAAGCTGTTGCAAGCCTCAAAAGTTCTCTTGGAAAACCTTTGTGAATTCCCAGTTCAGATCATGTTAAAGACTTTCTGCATCAACAAATGTAGCTTCCCTTATTGCATAAACTATGGGGCATATTTATTGTTGTTTTGCATCGCCCTTGTGCCATGCAAGGGGGAGCAAGGGCGACACAAAGCCTAGCATTACTTTTTCCAAGCCACACAAGGCCACCTTGCATGGCCCTGCGTGGCTTGGTAAATGTGGAGTAATGCAAGGCAGCACAAGTCGCTGCTTTGCGTTATTCTGCCCCAGGGAAGCGTTCCATGGGTGGCGTGTGGGTATTCCCATGCATCCATCCATGGATTCTGGCGCATTTCCATATTTACCATTAGTGATATAATATGCTAATTTCTCTTAATGTTTTCCTCTTTCTACATGTGCTGCATCAGAGTATTGTTTTTGTGCAGGAAGTTGTCCTTTCCTGCACAAAAACAATTCTGCCTACAACGCAGGCACTCTTGCACCGTGGTGCAAGAGTGCCTGTGTGGGTGCTAGGCATCAGTTTGTGTGCCAGCGCAAACAGAGAGCAGGAATGCACTGTGTAATTTTAAATATCGCGCAATCCTGCCCTTTCCTCTTCACGCAGTGTAGTGCATCAAGGTGGCTTGCTGATTTGCGTGAATATTTTATAAATATGCCCCTGAGGTTTTGGCTAAGCTCTACAAGGTTTGTTATGACTCCCACGGGTGATCCCTGGAAAGGGTTTCACTATTGCTCCTTACAGAGCTACATATACAGGTGTTCCCAAAGCTGGAATAGGTTAGATAAACATTTGTAAATGCCCACAAGGTGCTCCCAAATTATCCAGGACGTCCCCACTTGGAACATCTACCCCCTGCCACTAGTATGTGTGTAATGTATAGTGCCATATCACTCTAGGTTGAGAATACACTTTGGTAAAATGGTTTATGAGTGCAAATTCTTATTTTGAGAATACTTGCACAAGTAGGACAATACTTTTTCATGTATAATCTGAATTTACGTGCACAGTTGGATTAGGAAATCCTGCTCCCTATGTGCACATGCAATATAGTATTTTTGTAAGAACCATGGCCCCTGCCTGTATAAATTCATGAACATTAATTACTTGGACCCTAATTGCTTAATATTCATAGCAAACTACATATCTTTATGTTGGCACTTGCAAATTTTATATTTACACCTTGCATTTTTGAATCTTGTGAAGGCACCACTCACCACTCCCCCTCCCGCCCTATAGAGACTTGCAGGCTTCTTAAATGGTTTACTCTAGGAAATGGAATTTTAATATGCTTGAGCCCACCAACAGTGACTACCTACTGAATGAGATGTATTTTATTTTTTATCTTCAGCTATTTACTTTGAATGTATGTGCCTCACCTTAGTATCTTTGGGTTCTGTTGCACACTGCATCCAGTGGGGTCAGATGATTCTCACCAGGGAAGGAAGATACTGGTCGTCTGTGTGTCGATCAGGCAAGAATATTGAGTATGAGAACTTTTCCTTGGAGTACCTGTTGGGTCAGCCTGGGCAGAGCTTTTTCCCAGTCAAAGTTACTTAGTTCAGAGTTAGAACATCAGAAATTTATAAGAATTAGGGAAGAAAGCACCTTCTCCTCCCTCCTCTACACATGGTATGGGGACATACAAATAATATGCAGCATCTTTAGAGGAAGCACAGCACCAATGCCCCTGCCCCTCCCTCCGCACACACCCACTGGATTCACTGCCCTTTTTGAGAAGTGCATCGCCTTTCACTCAGAGTCCTCTTTGTGGGGATTCAATGGTGTCGACTGTGGTATAAAAATTCCTGAGATTGGAAAAGAGGTAAGTTTCATAGATGTTGAGCTGAGATGTAAAGTGTTCCTTTCTGCAAGGTGCTCAGAGCCCTTGAATAGCTGTTATAGGAGCCAGTGAGATACTCTCACTGTAGCTGAAGGTCTTGAAGCAACTCTGGTTTTGCAGAGAGCATAGCTGCAAGTGTACCGATTGTCCTAATGATTGGTAAATTGACCTTGATGGAGCTGACTGTTACCCTGAAATATACACCAACAACTAATTAGGAAAAAGCTTAGAAGAAGGAACATCCAAGATGATTGTGATGAACTCTCTTTGTAGGTTTAAGGGTATTATTGCCCCGGTTACTTACCAGTAATCTCCATTACCCTTAGTCCATCTTGTCCTTGTCACAGTCATTAAAAATGAGGTGATATTACCTCTTACCAGGAACAAAGCAGGAGGATCCCGAAAGCCAGCCCCATCCTCCCTGCCTGGGTGCCATAAAGAAGGCTGGCACTCCTGGCTCCTCCTGTAAATATCCAAGCCCCTTTGTCAAAGGACTGGAATGAGGAAGAGAAGGTGGGATGCAATGACTGTGATGAGGGTGAGATACACTGAGGGTAATGAAGATTGCCAGTAAGTAACCAGGGCATTACCCCTACATCCCTTGCCCTCGTCCTCATCCCAGTCATTACAAGTGAGTAAACCAAAGCTGAAGTCCTTTGACCCTAAGAGAATCATAGCCTTAATAATGCAACACACAGAATCTTGTGCCCGGGTGGCAGTACGTCTAGCTACGCCACTGTCTAAAAGGGACCATCTGAATTGACATGACTTGTCCTGAAGAGTTGCTCCCTATCCTATGGCACTGGATCTGGTGATCACTACAGGAGGCTCTTGATGCATACTCATGCCCTTGGAGAAGTTCCCAGTGTTCAATCACCAACTAAAATTGTCTTTAAAACTCATGAGCCACAGGAACCAACTTGGTTAAGGGATCTGAAGTGGGAGACCAGCAACTGTTGAGATGCCATAGAAGAAGTCAAAGGTGCAATCGTGGGCATTTGAATGTATGTACGGATGCCGCCATGAGGCCTTGAACTTCCAACCAAAGACTGGCTGGCGCCAGCTCCTTTGATTACAAATCCGAAGGCCAGACTGAAGGCGATTAATAATTTCCACTGGTGGAAAGGCTCTTTCAAGGTCTGTTCGGAATTGAGCTCCTATAAACATAGGTCAGCTGGCATTTGGGCAAATTGAGAAGAAGTCCCAGCCGGCCATCTTTGACTTTGCCTGCTCCCAAAACTCCAAATTATGATTTCTTGACGCTGCATGGATCCCTTGGAGTCATCCAAGTATGGAAAGACAGGAATCTTCAATAAATGGAGATGTGCCACCACCGGAGCCATCACCTTCGTGAACTCCCATGGGGCTGATTTCAGGCCGAAAGGAAGGACTTTGACCTGCCAATGCTAATCTTGAACTGCAAACCTCAAGAACTTGTGATAACACTTGGCAATCAGAATATGGAGACATGTATACATCAGATCCAGTGTATTAAGGAAGTGACTTTGAGAAATCAATGGGATAATCCTCTTTAGCATCTCAATCTTGCATTTGATGGTCTTGATCAACTTGTTCAGTGTCTTCAGATCTATTAGCAGCTGGTAACCCCCCAATGGCTTGGGAACCAGAATGGCTTCATGCTCCCCAATCGGCCGCTCTTCTGTCTAGGACTGGGAGAATTGCTACCTTCTTCTGAAGGTCTAGAATCTCTTTAAGTAAGGTTTCCATCTCTGGTCTGAGGAGAAGTCTATTCTGCAACCCTTGGCATTGACTTGAAGAACCCAACTGTCTGATGAAATTTCTTGCCACTGAGAAATGAACTGCTGATTCCGACCTTCAACCTTTAATGACGACACCTTCCTCTTGGCATAGTCATTGGATGACTATTCTCCTAATTCTCTCCTCCTCATTCTCCCTGGAATGTCTCTTGCACTTTAAAGGAGGAGAGGGCTATGATGAAGGAGAGGAGGAAGGCGAAGGAGAATTATGCCTTCTTTTTATCACATGTTTGCCGATTATTGCAAAACAAGGTAAAAACTACCCACAGCCTCAGATTATCACCAAATATCACAAGTACACAATGCAATTGCTCACAGTAGGCACTTAAATAGGCCAGGAAAAGGCACGCTCAACCTCAGGAGCTGAAATGAAAGTGCACGCATGCGCGGCCCAAACCAGCCTCACGAACTTGGCAGCCTGTCTCTTACCTGACATTCTACTCCCTTCGTCTGCACACAATGTCACGGAGAGAGAAGAGATATAGATGGCCGTTCTCCAATGCCTAGCACAGAAGGGGAACCTCTGAGACCACTTCTCATGTACACTGCTTCTTCTGAGGAAGCTAGAACCCATTCCAAGCCCCTCAAACGAGGGTTGCTATGCATCGAAAAGGCCTGAGCCCAGCAAGGACCTCCCTCATCTTCGTCCAATTGGTGCAGGAAACAAAACAGGAGGAGCCAGGAGTGCCAGTCCCCTTTATGGCACCCTGGCAGGGCAGGTGGCGCTGGCTTGCGGGATGCTCCTGCTTTGTTCCTGGTGTGAGGCAATGCCACCTCACTTGTAATGATTGGGACGAGGACGAGGGATGTAGGGGTAATATAAACTTGGCTTTAGGCAATTCAAGGGCTTGCACAGTACCCAGTCTTCAGTCGTAGCTATGTAAAGGCAAACGCGAGCTAAGCTGTCAAAGGCGTCCTTGGCTAACTTGAAACGATAAACTGATTTATTTCCTGAAAACTCTGACAATATGGAGGCAGGGGAATATCATTAACGAAACAATATCCGAATGGTGGCCACAACTAAACATGTTTCAACGGTGAGTTGCAAGCATCAGAAAAAATTAAAACTACTATGAATCAGTAAAGTAACAACTTGTTTTTATGAGCTGGTTATAGAACCTTGTTTGCTGTTTCGTAGTGCTTTAGTTGTTTAAATAACATCAACATTTTGAACAAAAACTCAATTTGTCACCCTCAGCAGCATTAATGTCTCCTTTTCACTAGCTACTATGCAACTGCAGTAGCACAGCAATTTCCATTAAACAGCAAAACTAATATTTCCAGGTTTGCACTCCGAGTTTTGAAGCAAAGGATGCATCTCCTTTTCTTCGTGAGTTCTTTGTGTTAAAAGGAGATTAATCTACGTGACCTCATGTGCATTCTCGACTTCAACCTACTGGTGAATACCCTTAACACGTAAAACAGACCATTTTCTAATTTCTCTTGTCATTCACATTTTGTTTCTGATACCACAGCAGACAGCATTTTAGTTCCTTTTTCCTCAGTTGCAAAACTGGCTCAACCTGAGCTTTTTATTTCATTTATTTTTAATATTGACTTTAAATACTGGGAAAGCTGATGTTATAAAGTTTTTAAGTGTCATTGTGAGATTGTAGCTGCCTAAAAATGCAGTGCTTAGTTATGTCGGGCTTTACTCTTTTCTCCTTAATACTAATAATAATAATAAAATGTATGGCATAATGGAAATGCCGGTTGTTTAAAAATATCACATTGGTGAATGCTTTTTAAATGTACCAATCTTATTGCAAACAAGACAGGGGTTGATAGTTTTTCTTTTTTTATGTTTGCTGCGTATGCTTGTGTAAGAAGTTATTGGTTGACGGGGGTGGAGGAACAACTGAGGCAACAACCACAATCCTTGTCAGAGTGAACCTGTCAGAGTGGAGCTGTCCTATGGCGCTATAGAGGAGTCTGGCTCTGGCTCAACCCCGCGGCCGTCACCTACCCAGCCGGACATCGGACATTGTTTCTCACGGTTCTTCACGGTTTTATCTGTCTTTTCTCCTTGACTGCTATGACTGCTTTGTTCCCCCTGAAGTACTTTCCCCATTCCAGCCTACCTGACTCTATCTGCATTCCTCTCCCCTGTTTACCTTTCCCCCCTACCTTCCTTTACCCATTAGACACGTGTCTTGGCTATGCTACGCGCTAATAACTTATATTATTGTGTAATCTCATGTTTTTCTCCTAAGCCTAAGACACACAATTTGCCTATACTTGTAACTTGCAACTGTAACTGATGTAATTTTCGTAACCTGTAACCCGCTGATCCTCATGTAAAGCGCTCTGATACCTCCGGGTCTAGCCAGCGCTATATAAAACTTTTCAAATAAATAAAATAAATAAATTAAATGAACCGCAAATTCTCTAAATTAACCTGTGCTTAACCGTCTGGTACCTTAGCATAAAAACAGTCAGGCTTAACTTAGAGGCACTGTGTAAAGTATTTATGGAGCACAAAAAACAGTAATAGAGTAAAAACACAACTCAAGAAAAATCCCATAATAATTTAGAAAAAATGAGTACATTTTAATAATTAAAATGACACTAAAATAAATTAAATCCACTCAGTAGAACCGGAGTCATGAATTTTAATTTTTTTGTGTGAAATCTAGCATTTAAAAGATCAAAGCACAAACCACTGGTATCTGGTCGCACAAGACCAGAGCAAAGTCAAAAGTTAAGGCAGACCGCAATAGAGCATGGGTCAGGTGCAATGGAGATTGAGCCTGGTCTGGGCTTACCTTCGGACTTAGAAGAAATTTCAAGAAAACGTTCTGGGGAAGGTAGAGTCTCAGCGGGGCAAGAGGAGGAGGTCGTTGATGACAGAGAGCCTCTGGACGAAATCCTGGTTAAGACATTGACAACAGGGGGAAAAGCTCCGGTGGGAAAAGCTGGATTTTCAGGCCGAGGAGGTTGTTGTTGGAGATAGGGTGCTGGTCGTCAATTATTTTCTGCCTTCAGCCCTTGAAGTTTTTCTGGAGCTTAGATTCAGCCAAAAGGGCAAGGCTGCAAGCTGTAGCTGAAGAGGGCTTCACAAGGATGGATACCACCCCCGGGAGGTGTCACTGAAGAGGATTTGCTGCTTCGGAGAAGAACATAGTGAAAGCTGAGGCAAAGTCAGTCCTAAAGGTGATGCACCTATGGCGGATAAGCTGCCAGGTAGGTCCCGGCCTCCTGTTGGTCCTTAGAGCAGCTTTTGATGAAACTTTTTTTAAGTCCCATATGTTTCATTCTGGTAGCAGGAGGCCTCTCCAGAACCACACCAAGTGTCCAGGACCTGGGGGGTAGCACTTGGGGGCTAGGACTCACTTCAGCAGAAGCCACCAGCAGGGTTCAAGGCCTCAGGAGCTTGTTATGTCCCTGTATCTGGAGGTCAACCAACTAGATCTTGGAGTTAATCTGGTGGCCCTATGTTCAAGCAGCAGGCCTAGTCCTCCTTCCTTATGGAGTAGGGCTGCAAGGCAGTCCTTTCAGCAGCAGAGCTGCACTTATGGCAGCCTGGCAGCATGGCAGTCCTTCAGAATCTTCCACAGGTCTTATATCTGGTGCCAGTCTTTGTGTGTGGGAGGGCGCCCTTCCCTACTCCCACATCTGGTTCTTGAAAGTTCTTCCCTTGCCCTGTCAAGGTCCCAAACTGTCTGGGGTGACATAAGGCTTGTGTCAGGTCTCTAAGGG
Organism: Calotriton arnoldi; assembly: GCA_963921515.1. Taxonomy (NCBI): domain Eukaryota; kingdom Metazoa; phylum Chordata; class Amphibia; order Caudata; family Salamandridae; genus Calotriton; species Calotriton arnoldi. The sequence goes on from CAWUFW010012080.1 coordinate 168,585, forward strand.
TCTCGTACCAGAGTTCCAGTAACTGGATCATTATTGAAGGATGATGTGTTGTCACTTTGACCGTGAATAGGTAATGCAAAATGTGAGTTTTTTGCATGGCCTACATGAACTAGGATCAGATTGTGGAGCATGAAGCCATTATTGGTCACTACAAGGTGTGCTGCTATGAATAGTCCATAGCCCTAAGCTATCTTATGCTACACGAAATCCCTCCTGAGTTGCAGCAGGATTTCTTATATTTTCAAATGTGTAGTCCTATATTGTTTTTTTCTATATATTTAATAAAAAATCCTCTGTCACCAATACATCTACAGCCAACTCTCAGAATCTTGAACATCTATTTGCGACTGTATTAACATTTTTGATAACCAATCACCCTCATCATTTTTCTTCCATTGAAGAAGTGGTTTATTACCACGAAAAACATGTTGGCTGTGGCTGTATCGGTGCTGGAGAAATCCTGTTGCAACTATAGATTTGGTCAGAGCATAAGATAGCCTAGTGCTATGGACTTTTTATATTTATTTTCCCTATATAAGAATTGAGGTTTACATCAAGTATTTGTGGATTTTGGAAAAGGAATAACAGATATTGATGTCTAATAAAAATATTGAAAGACTAGAAAGGATGTTTTAGCATTTATGATTGCAAGTGGAGAATTCCAAAAGCACTTGGCTCCACACAACTTGACATAGTACAGTACGGTGGTCCCCTTCACCCTAACACTCACACCTCCAGGCATTTTCAGACATCAGATGTACAGAATACCGAGACAATGCCGCATGATCCTGGGACGAGTTGAGAATATGGCACCTGCCCTTTATGCCAGGTTCTGACTGTATATATCCTCGGGATGGGCTTGGGGTCAAGGGTGGTTATGGCTGATCTAGGGAGTCTTTGCTAGTGGGCAGATTGTCATCTGTGTGGTAAAACTCTCTACTGGAGCCTGGCTCTGGATCTTTCCCAGCTCTGTCCTGTCTCCTGTGCCTGTGGCATATCCGTCACTGAGCCTTAGGTCTTGTTCCGGACACTTGATCATCACTCAGAGGTCCCGGTCCAGGACGCCTGTCCCCTTTAAGTAGTTTCTGCTCAGCCACCCAATTCCATGTTGACTCGGGTATAAAAAAAAAATATGTAGGCTGCCAGGATACCTTCAGTTTAGCAGCAGATTGTGGGCAATAATCCAGCTGCATGGCCCATAGTTTTTGCTTGACCCCTTCGAAGGATTTACGTTTCTGTTGGACCATTCTAGTATAGCTTGGAAAAATCAGGATTTTGCTAAACTCGAAAGAGAGGGGCCCTTTTTCTGGGCCTTCTGCAGAATGACATCACAGTCTTTGTGATTCCGAATTTTGGCAATGATCAGCCACGGGCCCTATGTGCTCTCGTCACAATGAAGCACACAGAAAGGACTTTTGTTGGCACCTCGGACCAGAACCACTGTAAGAGGCAATGTTCTGGACTGATGCCTTCTCCAGGAACCCAACCAAGTAGATCTTACATGGCCACCTGGTCATTCTCTAGTGAATGCGTCCACTATGGCCCTACGGATTCTTATTTGTAGGAAGAGGGTGGTCCCAGTCACATCCTTGAACCCTCACCAGGCGCTGCAGACCCCCCCACAGTACCTTGGATATGTCAAAATCAACGATGATGCGAGGCGGGTGAGGCGTAGTGAAAGCAGGTGAGGTATTGGTTCCTAACTACTGTCCTGGATTGTTGGCACGTTGGCGCCCGGGGTTGGTGCATTGTGCAAAGGAGGTGAGGCGTCACTTTAGCAAGTGAGGCGTCAGTTCCTGGAGGCAGTGCAGGGTTGTTGAACCGCTAATGCCCAGGGTCGATGCGAGGCACAGGGAAGGTGATGCTTTGGTTGCAGGTGCGATACCTCGGTTCCTTACTGATGTGGGGTATCGATGATGAAGTTGGTGGTCAAGCCGTGAGGCCACAGTTTCGCAGCATCAAGGTCGAATCATTGGGGCACAGCTGCGCTGTTGGGGTTGGAGTGGTGCATCACTGACGTCGGTGGAGCGATGCCCCGGACTCCTGCAATGGTAGATTAGTTCTTTGGAGGTGCTGCAGTGGCGTTGGGGCCTGCGTTGTAAGTCATGATCATTGCGTTAAGCGGGGACCACAGCGCTACGGCAGAGCAGGCAGCGTCACAACATCAGAATCGCAGGCAAGTGCTGGTTCTGAAGTTGCCCGTATGGTTTCTTATTGAAGCATGGAAACTCACTTCCAAGGGCACAGGAATTAGAATTGCCACCACTAGGAAAGTAGGGCTCTCAGCACATGAGCCTTGGTACTACAGGTGTAGTCTTTGATGTCCCTGAGACTTCCTACAGGAGGCAAGCTCAACTCAAACTCTTGGAGAAACTTTAGAAAGCAGGATGTAGAGAGCAAAGTTCAGTCTTCTCACTCCCAGGACAGGCAGCAGGCCAACACAGCACAGCAAACTGCCAAGTTGGTAGTCCCTCCTGGCAGCCCAACAGTTCTTCTTCCTGACAAAACGTCCTCAGTCCAGAAGTGTTCCGAGTATATGGTGTCAGAGATCTTGTGCTTATACCCATTTTAGTCTTTGAAGTAGGGAGACTTCAAAGCAAGGTCTTTGTAGTGTCCAACACCCTGCCCTTCCTGGCCCCAGTGGCACTACAGGGGATGCAGCGTCATTGTGTGGGGACAGGCACAGTCCTATTGAGGTGCAAGTGCCAGCAACTCCCACTACTCTAGCTCAGGAAGGCTCATCAGCGTGGTGATGGGCCATCAGGATATGCAGGACACACCTCAACTCCCTTTGTGTGTGACTGTCTACAGTGAATTCACAAAGACCAACTGTCATCCAACCTAGATGTGTATTCTAGGGACAGGCAAAGGCACAGAATGGTTAAGTAAGAAAATGCCGACTTTATAAAAGTGGCATTTTCAGACCTACAATCTAAAAACCACCTTCACTAAAAGATGTGGTTTTAAATTGTGAGTCCAGAGACCCCAAACTTCAATTTTCTATCTACTCCTAATTGGAAGATACACTGGTACAATGTTGCCAGGCAGCTCCAATGCTAACCTATTAGAGTGATAGACCATTAATCAATCAATCAGTGATCTTATAAAGCGCAACTACTCACCCGGTCTCAAAGCGCTGAGGAGGGGGGAGTCTGCGGTTCAGAGCCAAGTCTTTAGGTCTTTCCTAAATTGCAGCAGCGATGGTGATTGCCTGAGGTGCAGAGGCAGGGAGTTCCAGGTCTTTGTGGGGAGGTAAGAGAAAGATCTTCCTCCTGCCGTGATCTTGCGGATCCGTTGGATGGTGGCCAGGTCTAGTTGGGCGGAGCGAATATGTCTGGTGGAAGTGTTGTAGTGAAAACCGAATTTAGCGGTTTTTCACCTACCAGGACATGTAAAACTCACAAGTACATGTCCTACCTCTTAAATACACTGCACCCTGCCCATGGGTCTACCATAGGGGTGCCTTACATGTAATAAAAGAGAAGGTTTGGGCCTGGAAAGTGGGTGCACTTGCAAGGTCCAAATGGCATTTTAAAACCGCACACACAGGTCTGCAGTGGCAGGCCTGAGACAGGTTTGCGAGGCTACTCATGTGGGAGGCACAATCAGTGCTGCAGACCCACTAGTAGCATTTGAGTTACCAGCCCTAGGCACACATGGTGTACTCTACTAGGGACTTACTAGTAAATAAAATACGCCAATCATGGAGAAGCCAATTAACATCAGGTTTTAGACACAGAGCACTTGCACTTGAGCACTGGTAAGAAGTAATCACGCCCCCAGAGTCCTAAAGCCAGCAAAAATAAAAGTTAGCACACAGTCAAAAACAGGAGATCAGAAGCAAAAAGACAGGGGAAACCACGCCAAACGATTCCGGCTCTAACAATATAATTCCCTCCGTTATCTGTTTTAATATTCTCCTCCATTGGGCTCATATTCCCAAACACATTTCCCATAAAAGGTGATCCCTGCCAATTTTCCTGCAATTGTTGACAGGGCCAATTGTCTCTCTATGACATGATGTTGCTCCTCCTCATTTGGAACCCTGCCAGTTTTCTATTCCTCCTTTTAGCTTGGCTTCTGAATAAATCGCCCCACGCTTGCCATCATTCTACTCTCATTGATGTTGTGCAAATGACATTACAGCTAATTTTAGTGACAACAGAGTCATCACAGTAACTTGGAATCCAGGTCACAATTTCTCTTGTTGTGGTGCCAACCAATGTAATCTTGACCTCTGTAAACGAAACAGGTTATCAGCCACATTGTTTTCCAAGGCAGGCATAAGCCTAGCCATATACCTTACATTACCTCCCAAACAAGTCAATACTAGCTCCTGCAGAACTCTCAGCATCTAATAATGACTGGTTATCATGCAATTGATGTCAACATCACTTCAGTTAAAGGTCAAGGTAACAGCTAGATAGGCAAAGATATGGTTATGGATACAGAACTTGGCTGCCATGTCCCGTCTGGTAACCAAATAACATCAGTGTTGTAACTTGGGCCAGTTCTGTATACAAACATTTGCTGATTCCCATATTCAATCATTTTAGTGCAACATGAGTGTAAGACTTATTTTAGGGCAATTTTCTCTAGTAATAACTGCAAACCACAATGGCAGTTTCCTCTTGAAATAACTGCAAACCAAATATTCATGGATATCTTGAACAGTGCTTCTTAGAAGACTTACCTAAGAAGAGTCAAAATCCAGAGATTCCCTTGATATCAGTTGGTGCCTACAGTCATCAAGGGCTTCTTCACAGCCTAAGAAAGAGAAAAAATAGAAAACTGTAAGTCACCCTTTTACTAAACAATTGTACAATAATTCAGACACAAGAAGTGTGTTTGATAAAGGAGCCAACCTTAAAAGTAGGGGTAGGCGTAACTTGCGTAATTCAGTGTAGCGTAATCACGCGGAATTACCTAAAACATTCGCAAGATTCGCTTCAATTACACAAGAGGAGTAATTTTGCATTTTGTGCTATTTTTTAGCACAAAAATGCTCCCTCACATCCAAAATGGATGCAAGGGTGAATTTTGCGCTAAGAAATAGCGCTAAATGCAACAGACCATGAATAGCAAGCCTGAGAGGCCGCTCGTGCTTGCTAAATGTGATCTCAGGGTAGAATTTCCCCCCAACTTACTACCGATGTTTAGTGCTATTTTCTTAGCGCAAAATGCACCCTCACATCCAAAATTGATGCTAGGATGCATTTTGAACTAAGAAACGTTGCAAAATGCAGCAGAAAACCAATAGCTAGGCGAGCGGCCGTTTGCACTCACTAAATGTGCTCTGACGTTAGGATGTTTTCCCCCACATTATTCTTAATAATGCAAGGAGAAGTAATTGCGAAAATATCAGTAATTCAGCATCAAAGACAAATGTGGAATTATCAAAATTACTCTAATTACTCTGTCATAATTGAAATTCCACCAAGGCCTACTTAAAACATACAAGAGCATCCTACGCAATGCTTAATTTGTAACAAAATTAATTCCAGGGCCTCATCAGCAGTCCACTGCAGCTTGCACCACCCATTGCCCCTGCTGCCAATGACAGTAGCAACACAACTAATAATCATCACATTCCTACAAGTGTGACAGTTCAGACTATTCCAGCCCCCAAAGCTATAAGAATGGCTTGGGCGGCAGGTGTTAGTCATGATTAATGTATATTTAATTAATAAACAACTGTTGTGCTCATCTCAAAATTGGAGAAGCAGAGTCACCATGTGAAAGACTATCATAAGTGCTAGTGTTGACAATTAAGTGCCGGTGCCAAACACCGGAAAACTCCAGCTCAAATTAAGCACCGGGGTCACCCATGGTGATAGACCTTAAACAGTATACTCTTGAAAAGATTGATGAAGGTTGACAGATACAAGAAGAAGCATGTATAAACACAATTAAGCGCTAGTGAGCTAACAGAATATTTGAAAGCAGGAATCCTACCCTTAGGATTCCAAGTGCGCTACATACCACGCGCCTTCAGGAAATATAGAACGTTTAGAGGGGGTTTCAACCATTTTACAATCACCTGTTCCATGCACTGGATGGTGCTAGATACTGACTGCTCTGGAAAACAGCAAGAAGTAGCTGGAGAAGATTGCAGAACTGGAAAAGATCCCACTGGAGGCTGATCCATCAGCAGAGACCAAACAAGAAAAAGAGAAACAAAATAAATCAATTGCAGAGTTAAATTAGATAGAATTAAAAAATATGACAGACGAAGTATCAAAATACATAAAGAACTGAATTAAAGAAAAAACATACCCCTATTTAGTAGACGAGTTGTATAACCAGGGCCAAAACTCCAACAGGTCACAGACCTGGGGGTCACTATAAAAACCTGAGAGTGGAAACATTCTCAGAATCAGTAGGCTCCGACCCCATGAAGGAACAAGTGCTTGTACGAGTACATCAGCTCAAACTACTGTTTTAGCTGGGAGACAGAGAGGGAAGCTTGGCAGAGGCAGATTTCGATATCCGAGGGGACAGACAAACGAGGAGAAAGCACCAATGACGGGGCCAGAGAGACCATAGAAGAAAGTAAAAAATCTGAAATGACAACACAAACCATTTCCGCTTGCAACCTCTTGAAGCATGTGTTGTCATCCAACGAGGGCTCCTTACTGACTAAAGGTCTGTCTCTTGTTATAAGTGACAGAATACATTCTTTCCTGCTACAAACAGAAGTCCTAGAATGTTTTCGTTCAATAAAATTGAAATTTGTTTTTCTTCACATGAGTACACACCACAGAATGTTACTTTCATTCTAATACTCCATTCATGTTTCTCCTTAATTATCGGGATGCCATCTCACCTTTGAGAATATTCTACAGGCAGGAAACCTCTCGCTTGATCTTCTTTGCATATAAAAGGAGCTAGAATGTGAAGGATCATGTTGCCCACCCAGCAGGCAGACGAACCTCGAATAGAAACACACCTTGGAGGTCTTGTGGCCTTCCACCCGTTTTGGGGAATTATGGGCCAGATGTATGAAGGCCCCGTTTTGCGATTTCCTAATTGCGATTCTTTGTGATTCGCAATTAGGAAATTGCAAAACAGAATGCATGAAAGTGTGTTTAACACTTTTAGCGATTCCTACGGGATTGCAAATGACCTACCTCATGAATATTAATGAGGTAGGTTGCAATTTGCGACCCCCTAGAAATCACAAAAATCACGGGGATGGTGGCCTGCTGGGTTCAGCAGACCACCATGTCTGTGATTGCTTTTAATAAAGCAATTCTTTTTTTTAAATGCAGCCCGTTTTCCTTAAAGGAAAACGGGATGCGTTTAAAAAAAAGTATTCTTTTAATTTTTTAGGAGCAGGCAGTGGTCCATGGGACCACTGCCTGCTCTTAAAAAATTATTTAACTAACATTTGCAAAGGGGTAGGGGTCCCATGTGGACCCCCTTCCCATTTGCGAATGGGTTACCACCTACTTGAAGTAGGTGGTAATATGCGAATGTTTTGCGACCGCATTCACGGTCACAAATCATTAATGCATACCGTTAGGATTCGCTATTTGGAAGGGACGCTCTAAACACGCCCCTTCCAAATAGTGAAACGCAAACCCATTTTGCGATTCGGTAACAGGTTACCGAATCGCAAAATTGGGTTTGCTGCATCAGAAATGCATTTTTTTTTATCGCAAACGAGCCGATTGTGCGAATCGGCCCGTTTGCGAGGAGCAAAATGCATGATGCATTTGCCCCTATAAGTGTTCTACTTGTATGCCTTGCCAATTTACATCGAATACCAAAACATTTATGAATGACGAAGTAAAATATATTCTCAAGTCTTTCACAAACTATAGCTCCGCAAATGTGGTATATTGCATATGGTGTCCATGTAATATGATTCATAAAGGACAGACTACACAGCACAGCACATGAAAATGAGAATAGGGCAACACAGAAGCCGTATATGGTGTTAAGTATCGAATGCTCCCCTTGTCTCCCAGTTCCTGGAAAAGGATCACACAACAGATGGCATAAGTCATTGATATGGTGAACAAACTGCAAAGAGGAAGTTAATTCAGAGCAATGTCACAAAGAGTGGAATTTAAGTGGATTCAATGCCTTCACTCCATCCGAAATGGACTAAATACTATGGCGAAATGGCTAGGTTCCATTGCAACACGAAACTGAGATGACTACTCTCCTATAACTGCAGAAATGTAATGCAATTGGCACAGTAAATTTCTTTTGCCTCTAAAGCTTGAGGCATGACCCAGAATGATTCAGGACCAGAGATTGGCCCCTGAAATACTCTCCTCCAGCTACATGTGGTGCCATGTTTTTAAAAATCCAGTAAGGTGTGGCCAACAAATGATCTTTTCAGTGAACATTTCTTGTCCTTTCTATGTGTATTTATATTAGGAATATAACTATACTGTACTTAGAATACGTTTGGTTACCCTAAAAATGGATGTACAACAATTGACTATTTTGTATATAACCCTGCATGACTTGTGCTTTTGATTGACCATTCATTCTACTCTTTCCTGAATGTTATCCATGTTGTCTGTGTCATTGTAAAGTCAGTCTTCTATATCGTCACTTCGCTCTTCTCTTTTTTTGTATATATTTTCTATTAGACAACTTTTGTGTGTATTAATTTATTTTCCATGTTGTTTAGTAATACTAGTCCTCCAATTGTGACATCGCTACCAGCAACATAAACAGAAGTATTCCAATCCTCCTTTTTATGCTCTATCATTGTTGTAAAGTGCCCTTTTTGGATGGTCAGCCCCCCACTTTTTGCTGCTAGATGCTGTGGTAATTGATCTGAAAGTGTGCTGGGTCCTGCTAACCATGCCCAGCACCAGTGCTCCTTCCCTTAAACTGTAAATGTGAATTGGTGCACCCAATTGGCAAGTACTTTTACACCCCTGTAAGGCCCAGGCATATGGTAACAGCAATACCCAGGGCAGGGATGTAAAAGGGGTAGCAGGGCTCCAGCACTTATTGTGCCACCCTGAGTGACCCGAGAAAAAAACAAAGTCTGCAGGTCTGCCATGTCAGCCCTGCACGAGCAGCTTGCCTGCTCGAGTTCGACCCTGCACACACCATGTGTGACAGGGTCACCTCACTACATTTAATATATTTCAGTCACCCCTAAGGTAGGCCTCCTATATCCCATGAGGCTGGGTGCATTATTGTATATGTGTGGAAATATATATGCAATCATATATTGCCCTGTGGTAGCATTCTAAACATAATTCTACTGCAAGTGACCGGCGGGCCATCGGATAACATGGGCTGGCATATGGGCATTTCCTATATGTCCAACTCCATGATGGCCCAGCCGATTTCTTTCATGTTTGGTATCAAACACCGTGCTTTTTAAAACCAGACACAATGATGCTGTCGAGGTTTATCCAGCATGTACTTAGCTGGCGGGTTAGACAGTGTCCACTAAGTTAACTCACCGATCTCGCACCTTGGCAGGCTTTTTCGAAGGTTTGCTGCCAAGACAGAAGTTTAACCTCATGCTGGGGAGTGATTGGTTTAGGGAAGCCTGTGTGCTTCCTGCTTTGGACCGAAAATCAGAAGAGACGAGGAGAGGTGGCGTTGCGGCGACCGTACCCAGGTTAGTGATTTTTTAAAAATTCCTTCCCCCATCAGTCCCACCCTGCCCCACCACCCCGTTCAGTTGCTGTCGCCACTGCCAACATGATATGGGACTATACCCCTGCCAGCCTTTTCCTCTCTACCCACCTGGGCAACTTAAGCAGCACCTCCTGGCTCTCCTTCCCAGGGACGACCACTCTGTTTACCAGGTGCCTTGCCACATTTGATATATATCTCCCAGGGAGTGGTGCACTAGCCCTCTCCCCCATGTGCTATCACCTTTCTTTTGTACATTCTTCTTGGCCGCTTGTATTTTAGGACTGGTATGCATTTTTCCGTAAGTCAACTGCACAGCGGAGACCTGCACCAATGTCCGCTCTTCCCATTTCTCTTCTTGTGCCACCCTGGTCCAGGGAACAAGGTAACTTTAAATGGTGCCCTAAATGAAGATTACTATGCATGTCCACCATGCCCATCGTTAACCCTTGAACTGTCAGACAGTCAGTCACATTTATGTTAAAACAACTCTTTCTACCTCATCTCTTTCTCCTTACTTCACCTCTTCTATCTCACATCTCTACCTTTCCCTCTTTCACTTTTGTTAGCTATCTTTACATCTCTGTCGCCTTTCTTTCAATATTAACTCTCTCTTCCTTTCCTCTCTAGCTCACCTCTCCCTACCACATCTCTCTTTCACAACCTCACCTCCCTCTCTACTACTTCCTCTGCCTTCCTTTACATCCCCAGCTCTTTACTTCATCTCTCTAATGCAATTCTCTCATCACCTCACTGATGATTCCCGCTCTCTCTCCCCAACATTGTGTAGCTCACTTCTCTCTAAGCCCTCTCTATTCTTCACCAGTCTCAACTTCACTGCACTCTCTACCCCATTTCTCTCTCTTCAGAACATTTAATGTGATCTTTCTTTATGCCATCCCTCTCTCTCTCTCTCGCACCATCATACATTTCCACCCCCCCACTTTTCTCTTTCTACTTCTGTTTCCTCTAATCTCTAAACCCTTTCACTACCTTACTCCTTTATTGCTACCTCTCTGGCTCTACCTCTGCTTCTTTTTATCAGTCATAACCTCCTCTTGCTCCCTCTCTCATCTCTCTCTGAACCTTCTTCTGAATTTTAGTTCACCCTCTCTACCTCACCCCTCTCTCACCCCTCTCTCACCCCTCACATGTGTATCTCTGCTTTATCTTGTTTCTTTCAACACCTCATCACTTTCCATCCTTCAATCTTCCTTCTGAACCTGTCTCTCTGCCTCACTGCTCTGTTTTCCTGAGCAGTCTTTCTTTACCCCTTCTCATTTTGCCCCCTCTCTTCATCACTGCTTTCTACCTTGCATCTCTCAATACTTCTCTCACTACCGCACCTCGTTACCTGTCTACCTCTGACTTTGTCTACCATTACCTCTCTCTAGCTCATCTCTTTTTCTACCTTACCTCTCTCTCTCTACCTCACCCCCATGGCGTACACCACTCTTTCCATTCCTGCCTCAATCTAAAACATTAACTTTCTCCCTACCTCACTTCCCCTACCTACTCTTTCCTCTTTCTACCCCTCTGTATCTTTCCTTCTGGCAATCACAACCTTCTCTCTTTGCCTTATGTCTCTCCCTACCACATGTGTCTGTCTAACTTTTCTTTACCTCTACATACCTTTTCTTCCTTTATTTCACCTCTTTCTCTGCACCCTCTCTGTAGCTCTTTACCTTCTCCTGCCTTCTGCCGCCTCCCCTTTGCGTTAAATATGATGGTCGAAGGCCACTATTTCCCCAGAAAAGTGTACGCACACGAAGATTAGGAGGGACAAAGCTATTGAAGTCAATTAATGAGAAATTTGCCTGATGGTATGGTGAATATCCTCACTACAGTGATTTAATTTTCACTGCTGCAGTGAGATGCCAGTGAAGGGTGATTTGTTTGTGTCTGCAAATATATAGAAATAAAAGATACAATTTCAAACACGATGTGGGTATGTCTTATTTTAATAAGATGCACTATTCTGCTAAACAACCAACAAGTCACCCTTACAGTCTGTTTCCTACTATGAAAAGAACAGACTGGTTAGAAACTGAATGACAAAAATATTACTGTTACAAGACAAAGAAATGCATCCAAAGCACACATGAAATACATTATGATCGCTTACTTAAGCTTTTCTTTTGTAATTTTGGGCTGATAAACACCAAGCACCTTGAGCTACAAGCCTTTCTTGGGTGCCCCCGTTTCTGGAAGTTTAAAGTATAAGTTAATATTGTTTAGCTTCACAAAGAATTAGCTGAAAGTGGGAAATGGATTTAAAGATGCCCTAAAATAGGTCTTGCCGGGACCCTAAAAATCCCTAAAATGGCACAGCTACTTTGAAACACCCTACATGGAAAGTGCAGTTTCCTTATGTTGGGCTTGGCCCTCTGTGCAGGGTCATCCACAAACATTTTGCCTTCACAACTCCCTTTTTCTGAATCAGTTTCTTTTGGCTTTTAGGACTCTGTGCACTTTACCTCTGATAGCCAGTGCTAAAGTGTTTGTGCTTGCTCTATTAAACCTGGTAAAATTGGCTTACACCCAATTGGCACATTTGTTTAACTTATAAGTCCCCAGTAACGTAGTGCTACATGTACCCAGGGCCTGTAAATTAAATGCTGCTAGTGGGCCTGCAGCGCGTATTGTGCCACCCACTTAAGTAGCCCTTTCAAAGCAGGTCTCAGGCCTGCCATTGCAGTGTGTGTGCAGTTTTAAACTACCATTTGGACTTGGCAAAATATACCTTTTGCGAGGCCTAACCCTTCTTTTTTAATAAATATAAGTCACCCCTAGGGTAGGCCCTAAACAGTATATAGAGCAAAGTGCATTGTATTTAAAAAGTCAGACGTACGTTTAAGTTTATATGTCCTGGTGGTGAAAAACTCTTACATACTTTTTTCACTACTGCAAGGCCTACCTCTCCCATTCGATAGCATCCGGTTACCTTATTACATTTAATAAGTGATTACGGTTGCCTGAGAACTAGTAGAAATATCATGTTTGGTCTCTAGAAAATTGTAATTCAAACTCCTTTTTAATGGTAAAATTGAATTTTAAGTCACAATTCTGAAAATGCCACTTTTAAAAAGTTGGTATGCTCTTGTCCTAACCATTAAGTGGCTGCAGACGTGCCCTATGTCACAGGACTATGTGCAGTCGGCCTTGGTGTATTTTTTCCAGACAGTGTCACAAAGGAAGAAAGGAAATCCCGCACCAGATGTGGGGAGAAGTCTAGATGTTTATCCACTTCAAAGCTGGCACCAGGTATATTGGACACTGAGATCCACTCTTCAGAACACTCCTGGACCTGTGGATACTTCAGAAGAAGAACTGCCCGGCTGCCAGAGGACTGCCCGGCTGCCAGAGGACTGCCCTGCTGTCTGAGAAGAAACACCAGACCTGCTCCCTTCACCCTAGGCTACCTGATTGACTCCAAGGGCCAGTTGGCTGACCTCCTGTCTGAGATACAGGGGCACAACAAACTCTAGAGGCCTCACTGCAACAGCCCAGCTGAGCTGCTGCAACTGGGCCTGCCTGGACCTGCAGCTGGAACTGCCTGAGCCCTGCTGGCCTCTGCAAGAGTGAGCCCGTGATTCCCAATTGGTACCTCCTCAGGTCCTGGACACTTGGTTGGCATCAGAGGGTAGTCGTCTGGACACAATGGAGAAATCTTGAAGCTTTGGGCTCCTCACAACTGTGAACAGTCCCATTCACGCTGAGATCTTGCCGCCCATGCTGCCCACCAACACGAAGGACCCAGCTTTCACGCTAGAATGACTGACAGTAACAACTGGCAAAGCGAGATCTGTTCTTCGCGCTACAGCATTGACAGCATGCAGTGACTGCCAGCATGAAGATCCAGCCATGACCATCTGTGATACCTGACAGAATCTTTTCACTACAGCGACCTTCTGCGACGCCCAGCCTGTTCTTCGCACTACAGTGGTGACCATCCGCAACACTCTCTGCTCCTTGCGGCCTCCTCCTCCGCAAACTGGACTCTTTGTGCCGACTTTGAGAAGGTAACTTTTTCACCAGGACTAACCTGGTCCCTGTATCCAGCCTGTGCTCCATCGCAGTTGGCCTGAACTTGTGACTATCCCTTGGTCTAGTACGACCAGATGGCCGCGAGTAGCACTTTGCATTTCTCCTGTGCTACTGAATGGATTTTTGCCATTTTGCTGTCAAGTAATTTATTATACTTGCTCTATTTTTTCTAAATTGTTGTGGGATTTTTCCTGTGTTGTGTTTTCACTTCATTACTGCTTGTGCACTTCATAAATACGTTATAAATTGCCTCTAAGTTAAGCATGACTGCTTTAGTGCCAAGCTGCCAGAGGGTTAAGCACAAGTTAATTTAGTGACTTTTTCTTGTTCACTCTGACAGTGGTCCTCATGGTTGCTGCTTGAGTTGGGTTCCACCCCATCAACCAATAACTCAATTCCTCACACTTTCCCTCTCTGGGCTTACTTTTAGTGTAGTGTTAACATATGTTAGAAATAAATGCAGGAAGCGGAGTATCAAAAGAGCACTAACAACTCCAAGCAGAAGGGAAAAGATCTCTCACTTCCGTATAACCTGCATGCTTTAATATAAACCCCACTATGAAGGTTGTACCAAAATTATGGCTTCAGTTAAAGAGGAGCTGAGCTGTTTCTTCTGAGATTCAAAGCTGTGAACTGCACATGAAGAGATAGTGCATCGCGTGATAATCTAACTACACACATATTAGAGCTTCATATAAGCAGGCACAGGTGTGGTACCCACTCAAAGGATATCTTGACATGATAGCATAAAAAATCATACCTGCCTAAAATCCACTCATTGATTGCTTCCACTGCACGTGGTGTGGAAGTTGAAGGGCCTGGTCTCAGTATGAATGAAAGGAGGATTCTTGTTTAGGAGCAAGTGGGGATAAAACAGTTTGTGGTGCGTGGCAGCAGAGGCAGAGGGAAGCCAGACATCAATCAATCAATCACGGCATTTATAGAGCGCGCTACTCACCCGGGAGGGTCTCAAGGCGCTGGGGGAGGGGGTAAGTTACTGCTCGAACAGCCAGGTCTTGAGCTGCTTCCTGAAGGAGAGATGGTCCTGGGTTCGCCGAAGGTGAGTGGGGAGGGAGTTCCAGGTCTTGGCTGCCAGGTAGGAGAAGGATCTTCCTCCGGCGGTGGTTCTGCGGATGCGTGGTACGGTGGCGAGGGCGTGGCTGGTTGATCGTAGCTGGCGTGTGGGCGTGTAGAAGGTCATGCGGTCGTTGAGGTACTTTGGGCCCAGGTCGTGGAGGGCCTTGTGTGCGTGGGTGAGGAGTCTGAACGTGATTCTCTTGCTGACGGGGAGCCAGTGCAGGTCTTTCAGGTGTCCGGTGATGTGGCTGTGTCGGGGATGTCCAGGATGAGTCGTGCGGAGGCGTTCTGGATGCGCTGGAGTCTTTTTTAAGTTTGGCTGTGGTTCCGGCGTAGAGGGTGTTCCCATAGTCCAGTCGGCTGGTGACGAGTGCCTGGGTGACGGTCTTCCTGGTTTCAGTGGGGATCCATCTGAAGATCTTGCGGAGCATGCGCAGGGTGTTGAAGCATGAAGATGAGACGGCATTGACTTGTCTGGTCATCGACAGGGAGGAGTCCAGGATGAAGCCCAGGTTGCGTGCGTGGTCCGTTGGCTTGGGCGCGGTGCCAGGGCCGGGGGCCACCAGGAGTCGTCCCAGGTGGAGGGTGATGAGCCCAGGATGAGGACTTCCGTCTTGTCTGAGTTCAGTTTAAGGCGGCTGTTCCTCATCCAGTCGGCGACGTCTCTCATCCCGTCGTGTAGGTTGGCTCTGGCGGTGGTGGGGTCGTTGGTGAGGAGAGGATCAGCTGGGTGTCGTTGGCGTAGGAGATGATGTTGAGGTTGTGTTGGCGTGCGATGGCTGCGAGGGGGCTCATGTAGACGTTGAAGAGGGTTGGGCTGAGTGAAGATCCTTGTGGAACGCCGCAGATGACTTCGGTGGCTTCGGATCTGAACGGGGGAGGCGGACTCTCTGGGTTCTTCCGGCGAGGAACGAGATGATCCATTCAAGTGCTTTCTCTCGGATTCCGATGTTGCTGAGGCGCTTCACTAGGGTGCGGTGGCAGACGGTGTCGAACGCCGCGGAGAGGTCCAAGAGGATGAGGGCAGCTGTTTCCCCGTTGTCGGTTAGGGTTCTGATGTCGTCGGTGGCTGCGATAAGGGCGGTCTCGGTGCTGTGGTTGGCCCGAAACCCGGACTGCGAGGGGTCGAGGGATCCATTCGTCTCGAGGAAGGCGGCAAGCTGTCTGTTGACGGTCTTCTCGATGACTTTGGCCGGAAACGGAAGGAGCGAGATGGGACGTAGTTCTTGAGGTCGGTGGGGTCTGCCGTTGGTTTCTTCAGGAGGGCGGTAAGCTCGGCGTGCTTCCAGCTCTCCGGGAAGGTGGCGGTGTGGAAGGAGGAGTTGATGATGTCCCGGAGATGGGGTGCGATGGTGGCGTCGGCTTTGTTGAAGACGTGGTGTGGGCAGGGGTCGGTTGGTGATCCGGAGTGGATGGAGTTCATCGTGCGGGTGGTGTCTTCGGTGCTGATCGGGGTCCAGTTGCAGAGGGTGGTGGTGGCGGGCGTTGGTTCGGCGGTAGGGTGCGTGGTTTGTGCGTCGAAGCTGTTATGTATGTCGGTGATCTTGCGGTGGAAGAACGCGGAGAGTGAGTTGCAGAGGTCTTGCGAGGGGTGATGTCGTTGTTTCCGGCGCTGGGGTTGGAGAACTCTTTGACGATGCTGAAAAGTTCCTTGCTGTCATGGGCGTTGTTGTCCAGTCGTTATTTGAATGCCGACTTCTTGGTGGCACGGATCAGCTGGTGGTGTTTGCGGGTGGCGTGCTTGAGGGCGGTCCTGTTGTCTGTGGTCTGGTCGAGTCGCCAGGTTTTCTCGAGAGTGCGGCAGTTCTTCTTGGATTCCTTGAGTTCGTTGGTGAACCAAGGGGTTTTCTTGCTTCCGGGTCTGCTGGGAGGGTTTTTTAGTGGTGCGAGGTCGTCGGCGCAGGCGGTCAGCCACTTGGCGAGGTTGCTCCAGGAGATTGAAATATCCCTAATGCCATCTTCTCTGCACCATCCAAAATGGAGGAGAGACCGTTGTTTGGAAGCAACACAATTGACCAGAATGTGAGTGGCTGTTGTTTGTGGCTGTTAGAAATAACAAAATTCAAAAGTATCCTGCCTGTATTTATTCTTAACTGGCGGAATCTCTCGCCATCTAGACAACGCTCACTGGGAGTCCTTAGGAAGCCAAGCAACAAAAACAGCTGTCAAGCCAGCTGAGGAACATACACATATATTAAACAAAAAATTGAAAGTGAGAAAACAGGATAAATGCTATAAATTTTATTATTTATGCTTAAATACATAAGTAGTTTAAATCATATATAATCACATCTGTATCTGCTAATGTAAAACGAAAAAATGACAATCAAACACCAAGAGAAAAAATGTCACACCCTCTCGTCAAACCTTCACACATACCACATTCGTTCAACATCCAATGAACACACTATAAAAGCAATAATAAGTGTCAAAGTATGGAGAACAAAAATATATACAATTATCGAGAAGGCCTTAAATTATGATAAGTACTTCCGTTAGGGTAATTGTAATATAGTGTATCTCGATATCACTATTTAGTGGTCTCTCCAATAACTTATTGGTATATTTCAAGAACAATAGCTGTGTACAAAGGTCCTATCGTAATGGTCTCCAAAGTTTGCGCCTACGCGCGTTTCGGTAATAATCCCAGAATTCAGGCTGCACCTTCTTCAGGGCGCTAAAAGCGTGGAATGATCAGAGGTTCTTGGTGCCAGCGATGAATAGATACTATCTAATAGAGGAGACTTCATGAGTCAGGACGTTGATGCAACAAAATGAATGGGAAGGAATAGAAATCCCGAACGTGGAAAGTCTTCCTGAATATACCTTAGCAGCACTTGGAGGAGGCTCTACGCGGATATGTCAGGCGACGTAGATGAAAGTCAACAATCTGACGGTTAAAAACGGGGATAGCTGAAATCTGTCTGTCCGTGTGCTAGAAATAACTCACGGACCATGAAATCTGCTCCACGTAGTGCTTATAACAAATACATCCACAATGGCAAGAGGGGGGGACAATCCGGCTCCTCGAACACATCGGTCTGTTGAAGTAATCACAACATGATTTTTTGTGGGTGTTAGACCTGTCAACCTTAGGGTGGTTTTCCCCAAAAACGTTTTGCCTGCTTACCTCCTCCTTTTGCTGATTCCTTTGTTGGCCTTATGACTCCGAGCACTTGACCACTGCTGACAAGTGCCAAAGTGCCTGTGCTTCTGCCCTAAACATGGTTACATTTGGCATGTCCACTATTGGGAGATTTAATTTATCTGTAAGTCCTTAGTAGAGTGCACTACCTGTGCCCAGGGCCTGTAAATTAAATGCTACTAGTGGGCCTGCAGCACTGATTATGCCACCCATACAAGCAGCCCTTTATACCTGTCTCAGGCCTGCCACTCCAGAGCCTTTGTGTGCAGTTTGACTGCCATTTGGACTTGGCATTTAAAACCCCTTGCCAAGCCATAAACTTCTCTTTTATTACATATATGTCACCCCTAAGGTAGGCCCTAGGTAGTCCATGGGCAAGGTGCTATGTAAGTAAAAGGTAGGACATTTACATTTGAGTTTTGCATGTCCTGGTAGTGAAAAACACCCACATTTGCTTTTCACTACTGTGTGGTCTACCCCTCTCATAGGTTAACATTGGGAATTCCTTATTACACTTTTAAGCTGTAATTCCTAATTGAGAAGGATAGCTCTGTCATATTTCACATCAGTGGAATTATAATGATAAATCCTATATACCGTAAAGTTGGTTATAACATTACTATTTTAGAAATGCCTCTTTTAGAAAGTGAACATTTCTCTGCTCTTAAAGCTCTGTGTGCTTGATGCCTTTCTCCGATACAC
Source organism: Calotriton arnoldi (assembly GCA_963921515.1). Lineage (NCBI taxonomy): Eukaryota > Metazoa > Chordata > Amphibia > Caudata > Salamandridae > Calotriton > Calotriton arnoldi. Next base: position 187,177 of record CAWUFW010012080.1, read on the forward strand.
GTCTGGGGTGGGTGACAGCTTGACTCTGTGAATCCCTCTAGACAGCCACACACAAAGGAAGGTTAGGTGTGTCTGAGTGTCCATCTGCATCTTAATGGCTCATCCTGGGCAGGATGGGAGGGAGGAGCTGACACTTACACCTGAATAGGCAGTGTCCTGTCCCCACACAAAGGCTTGATTACTCCCTGTAGTGAGTCTGGAGCCAGGGTTAAATAGAAAGGACCTCTGTGCACTTCAAAGACTCTTCTTTAAAGCCACACCCACTTCAAAGGCACAACTGCGTATAAGTACAGGGTCTCTGCCCCCACCAAATGAAGCACTTCTGGACCTGTAAAGAACTTCTGTCAGAAGAACTGCTGTGCTGCTACAAAGACTGTCACTCTGCTGGACTGCTGCTCTGGAAGAACTGCTTTTCTGCTGTGCAGTCCTGATGTCTGCTGCTCTCTGACCATGCTGAAGGAGAGCTGGACTCTGCCTTGAACTCAGAGTGATCTCCAAGGGCGTGTTGGCTTGCCTCCTGCTTCATGAGACTCAGGGATATCAAAGTCTTACAACCTGCTCCTGGGCCTGGTCCATTGGATGTCGACCCAGGTGCTTGCTCCAGTAAAATAAATGCATCTCCAACCTGCGTGCAGCAGAACCGGCACATCAACCCTTTTGCGAAAGCAGAATCGGCACATCGCACTCAAAACCAGATCATTGCCTTAAAGAACAGATGCATCTGAACCAATGTATCGCCGTCGCTGCAGTGTGGGAAGATCGATGGATCCCCTCGACTATGTGGAGAAACCCAGCGCATCGTCTATGGAACCAACGCCTATCAGCTCGGCGCATCGCCTTTGGAACTGGCGCATCACCACCACTGTGTGAAGAACATCGACGCATCACCTCGATTGCGCGATCGTCACCAATGCATTGCCCGACTGCACCCTGCATCTCGCTGTTGCAACTAGGATCAATGTACTTTGTTCAATGGGCCTGCACGACTCCTGTATCCGGCACGTGCTCCATTGTGGTTGGCCTGAACTCTTGACTTTGCCCCGGTCCACCGCGACCAGATAACCCCCATAGGCGCTTATTGTTTCTAAGTGCTATTTTTACCTTTAGTTTTAAAAATTCATATCTTGACTTCTACTTATTGCATTTTTGTTGTTTTGGTCTTGATTTATTTATACAATTATTGTCTATTTTCCTAACCTGGTGTGGAGTCTTTTTGTGGAGTTTTCATTGTGTTGTGCTGCAAAAAAGTTTTCATTGTGTTGTGCTGCAAAAAATACTTTATACATTCCCTCATAAGTTTAGCCTGACTGCTCTGTGCCAAGCTACCAGAGGGTTGACCCAGGTTACCTTTTAGTGTGTATCTTACTTACCCTGACTAGGATTGTGGTGTAGGAAGGTGGAATCTGACTATATGGTTGCCCCCACTTTTTTCCTGGTGTTTTGCTGGTTTATGACTTAGTTGGACTGGGATCCTGCTATTCAGGGCCCCAGTCTATCTGCTTCCTCTATAAAATGGTTTCCATGTGCCTTAGGCACATCTCTGATTGGAATCTGGAGTGCCCTTATAAGTCCCTAGTATATGGTATACTACGTACCCAGGGCATAGGTACCTCAGAGGCCTACCAGGGGCTGCAGCATGTATTGTGCCACCCCTGGAAGGCCATCCAAAATGACACCACAGGTCTGCTACTGCAGCCTGGGTAAGGTGGTGCATGCACCCCTTACTGTGATATAGGCTACCTATATCACTACATACATACACACATATAAACCTATAAGTCACTCCTATGGCAGGCCTTATCAATCCTGAAGGCAGAGTGCGTGGTTCCTATGTGAGAGGGTGCCCCTGCATGAGCTGGGCCCCTCTGCAGCGTTCGGAGACCCTTCTCTGATGCTGTTTGTAGTGCAGCCCGACCATATACTCCTAAGCGCATTATAACCTCGCGTTAAATGCTAACTTTGGGATGGCTGCACGGAAACATGTCGTGTTTGGTGTCAAACATCTTGGAATACTACCCCCCGCCAGTTCTGGCGGCGGGGGTAGCATTCCACCCTTCTAGAGGGAGAGACATGTACACACCGGTATACCCGGTACTGACTTTCCAGAGCCCTGGCATCACAAAATGGATGCCGCTGCCACAGACACGAGTCTGGCCTCCTGCTGCTGACCGAATCTCCGGAAGGGGAGGCCTGGACAATAGGTTTCCTGTCCCAGGGAGGTGTAACCACCTCCCCAGACAGGATAGTGTGTATTGGGGCTGGGCGGGAGCACTCTCTGGTGCTTTGAAGTCCTGCACTGGGGGCACATTTGGTGTCCCTGTGCATACCCCAGTTCAAACCGGCTCAGGGGCTTCCAGCCCCTGCTCTGGTGCGAAACTGGACAAAGGGAAAGGGGTGTAACCACCCCTCTGCCCTGACCCTCCCATAGGTGGGACCACAGAGTATGTCCAACCCCCTACCTTAGTATAAGTATGGGACCCCAGTCCTTAGGACTTTAGATTTACCTGGACGAAACTCTGACACAGAATCCTGGACCTTCGACGCTCTACTTTAAGATTAGAGGACTGAAGAATCTCCCTTGGGGTCAAGGAGTGACTCCCCTGCTTGTCAGGCACCAAAGAAGCAATTGTCTGGTCTGCATTGCTGAAGCTCCCGTCGGACGCTGAAGTCTTTGCATCACCAGAGGTGGATTTCCAGACTTCCCCGAGGCTGCCCTGAGTCTCCAGCAAAGCTGAGGCCTGTAGCTGTCGTGGGTAACGTGGAACCATGACCCCTGGACACCAATCGCATTTGCAAGTGCATCCTCTTCTGGGTCTCCCACGAAGTCGTGCTTTGGGCTCCGAGTAGCCCCAGCCTCCAGCACCAACTGCACCGAAGATCACTGGCCTCCACTCCACGAGTGTCCTGTGAGCCAGCTCCACGTGCGTCGACTCAAGGCTCCTTCGCGGTCGCTAGTCCGTTGGCTAGTAGGCCCTCCCGAAGGCCAATCTTTTTCTGCTTGGGCTCCCTGGATGCTCCAGGCGTGCCCTGACTTACCTTCGCTGGGTGAGTCCCACAGACCTTGCTGGTCTGCAACATCGTCCTTCTTCCATTTCCACGAGACTTGCCGTTGCCAAGGCTTGTTGGGTCCAAACCGGTCGCCGACACCCCTGCAATCGACAGACGTTGTGGGACAGCTCGAATCCAGCTCCTGGTCGTCGTCGACGCCTCCTGGACCTCGTGGCTGAAGAGTCAAGATGACCGTCAACCTATCTGAAGCACTCGACATCGGTGGGCATCTGCTCATCGCCTTCCTGGTCACTGGCTAGTGACCCAGACTCTGTCCCCTCTGCTTTCAGGTTCTTCAGATCTTTGATCCACCTTTGGATCCACCCGAACACTTTCGACTTGGCCGCCAGCAGCACTTTGCAGCAGATCGCCATTGAAAGCGACGACAGAAACCCGACCCCGAAAGACACCTATGCACCCGGCTCCCTGGGTGAGGTAACTCGAGTACTCCGGTGCTCCCGTGGGTATTGACACTAGAACAGCCTAGTTCTCAAAGGGTTTGCTCCAAGTCCTCCTCTAAGTGTCCCTTTTCTTTTAAATTCTAATCGCGACTTTCCCCATAGAAGATAACGGCGATTCACGGCTGTGTTCATACACTGCACGCGTCCCCCGTGGGTCCCCTGTGTCACTACCTTGGGTGGTTCCTTGTGGTCCAAGCACTTCTACAGGCTCTAGGCCTTGTGTCTAGCTCAGTCGTGGTTCTTATACCACTTTATTGGTATATGGTTTGAGTACGCCCCTAGGGCTCAAACGTGTATTTGTGCTATTACTGTAGATAACTAACTTATAATTTATGTACTTCGAACTCTAGCCTCATAAAGAGACTAGAGGGGTGTGTTTAGCAATAAATACATATATTTTGAATATATACCTGGTGTGGTCCTCTTTCATTTGGTCACTCAAGAGATTATAGACTGGTAAAACAAGCTGCTTTACATTCCTTCAAGACTTAGCCTGAAGGCTGCTCTCCATAGCTACCACTAGGATAGCTTTCAATAAAGGTTGTCTTTAACCTATCTCCAATAAGGGGTTGTTTGGACTGGTGCAAGGTGCCCACTATAATTAGTGGACAGCATATGCCAGGCCAACTTCTCACATGTGGTTCTTGCTTGGACAGGGTGCATACCTCTGCGAATCAGAAACCTCAATTTCTAACAGTGGCACTGGCATTTTGGTACTTTTTTTGCAGTGCAAAATGCACCCTCGTGTCAAAAATGGATGTGAGGACACATTTTGCACTAAATATATATTGGCAATGCTGGAGCTCCAGTTTGCATACTTTCAGGTAATTCTTCTGTAATTGTGTGTAATTATGCAAAAGGGAACTATGCAAAATTTGCACACCTCAAATATTACCACAAATTTACAGAGAGACTCTAGGATCTCACTCTTCCAGGGCCGATAGTTTGGTGCAGCAATATCACACCTGTAAAAACTGATGTTGAAGGAGGCAGCATGTACTGTGAGCGATATTATTGCATCAATATTTTGAGCTTCAGATTGGTGGAGAATGCAGGGCTACCACATCCTTTTCTGCTGTTCCTAGGTACAAAACTCAGAATGCTATCTATTTATGGAGAAAATAATGTGAAAGAAATGATCGCAGATCTTTAAAGTCTCGATTCGATAACGAATGATCGCAAATCTTAAAATCTTGATACGTCTGCAAAGTCGCATTTCCATCTAAATTGGATACAGCTTCCTGATTTGAATGATACGAGGATATGTATGACCAATATAGGCTAGGTAATACATTTGTGGCACAAAAATTGCTTAAAAAATAGCATCATCAAGGTAGACTTGAGCTAAATGAACAGTGTCTATGGTACTTTAATTCATGCGGAAAGCTATGGCAGTTTAATCGTTTTTTATGTAGAAAAGAAGAGATGGTGCTGGAAGAATTATAATTAACAGGTCCCCATGGATTTTTTCACAAATATTGGGAGCCATAAATACAAGAAAAAACCATTAGGCTATCATGATTGCTAAAATGTCCCCCATGATCATTTTCTTCCCATCCCTGAAACATAAAAATGTATATTAATATGTGATAGGCTCTAAAATAGCTGCCTACCGAACCTGTAGCAGTTCATAAGCAAACAGCACTGAAGCAGAACTGAGCAATAAGCGCCACGGGGCTACAGACCCACAGTGGAGCTCTGGTGCTTTCAAAGCGGAACGTAATAGGCTGAGGGATGCAGAAAAAAAAATACAACAGCACAAGCCAATTGTTGTGTGGAGCTTTCCTTAAAGCCCAAATATTATACTCTCAAGGATTTATACGTTTTTTTTTGTTTTTTTTTAAATATTGGAGCGCGGTTTTTTAACTATATAATGTTTTAAAATAACTGATCAATACATATAGACATATGAAAATGTACTAAGTGATATATTTACAGCTACTTCAGCTGCAGAAAAATTATTTCAAGACCATAACCGACAAGAACAAGCAAATACAAAAGGACTGGGCTATTTTAGTTGTCCATGTTCCGTATTGCAGTGCCTGTATCTATTGCTGTGTGTGCGGTAAATTGCGGTGAGGCAGTGTGTGTGTGAGAGAGAGAGAAAGCGAGAAAGAAATAGTGAGCGAGAGCTGTGTGAGAGAGAAACAGCGAGACAGAGAGAGAGGATTCAAAAGGCACCCTAAAAGCCCACCCACTAAAAGCCAACTAGGGAGCTGCAACCATTGCACGAAAAGGTTTTATAGTAAAAAAAACAGAAAAGTTATATAGAGACAGGTATTACCTACTTGCAGTTCCTAGTGTTGCGATCAGCTGGTATAGCATACATGCGATTATATTGAAAGGTTTCGAGGGAGGGACTATTTGGGTAAATACCGCACTTATTAGCAGCTTAAATAAAGAACGTGCAGTGTAACTGAATGCCTTCTATGTCTATTTGGGTACGTTTTTTTTTTATTAGTTTACTGGAACTAAACGGAAGCGGGCCAGCAGGAAGAGCCATGGGGAACGAAGGGGAAGCTTGCGAAGGAGCCAGTTGGTTAAGAGGAAGACGAAGGGACTGAGACTGGATATGGAACAAATGGAAAATGAGGTTGAAGTGATGGGGAGGTAGCAGGAATCTTTGGAAGATAGCCAAAGGAATGTGAGGGGGAAGAGTGAAAAAAACAATGTCAATTTAAATCAGGGATGAAGGCGTAAAGGCTAGAATTGGCTATGGAGAACGTGAACAGTAGGTTAGTCAGATCAGAGCAGAAGATACTGAGCAATGATGGCGAAGCAAAGCAAGAACAGAGACCATGTTTTTTTTTTTGATAATCAACTTTATTGACTTTTAGAAGAACAAAAAACAACTCAAAGAACATAATTGCAGCACGTTTGACCACAAGTCCGTAATATTTCAGAGTGCGTCTACATCGATTGTGTACATATAAGCTAACAGAGACCATGTTAAGGACAGAGAAACACTGACAAGAATGAGCAGGGACTGTTGTGTGCTCAGAGGCGGCACACTGAAAATAGCTGTATGTAAAGCGAGCAGCCCAGCAGAAGAATGTAGGGAGCTCCCAAGCTCTCGACAAAATACAAGGAAACATTGGCAAAGGCGCATTACCAAAGGCAGACCCAAATTAAAGGTAGAGATTGGCCTGCAAGCACGGCCACTGACATACATTATTTCTTAGGCAAATGTGCAGAATGTTCACAAGCGAAATGCTGTCATACACAATGAGGGGTGCCATTGGCTGAAGTGGGCTGACCCATTGCCGCATGCCGTGGTGGGCAGAAGCAAAATGTGAACGACAATTTAACAAACCAATGCACGAAGCCTACTAACCCAAAGGCCCTCTAGCATTTTATATATAAAAAAAATAAATTATATATATATATATATATATATATATATATATATATATATATATATATATATATATATATATATTCACTGAAAAAACCATAGGTTTCAGGGACGTTATAGTTACAAATTAGCATTTAAAAAACCTTTGAAATTCACTGAAAAAACCATAGGTTTTAGGGACAGTTATAGTTAGTTGGACATTGCACTCGTACAAAACCCGTGAAATTCCCCCGTTATAGTTAGTCCAGCTAACTATAACTCGCGCCCGCAATGCCCTGCTGATGACGTCACATATTACATCACTCATGACATGGTCAGTGACATCACTGATGACATCACTGATGACATCTCAAATGACATCACTGATGACATCATCCAGTGACTGTGTGTTTCTGTAAAGTTTAAATATGTTTAATATATATAGGGAAAGGTGTATTGAAGAATGAGTGGGTGTATAAGTGTCTGAATGGATGATTTAGTACGTGAGTGACTGACTCTACAAGTGAGTGATTAAACGTATCTTACTGAATGCATGGGTTAGTGACTAAACTGTGCGAATGTCTGTATCCGTCTGTTTGTTGGTGTGTAAGTGGATGCATGGATTTGCGACTAGCTACATGAGTGTCTATATGGGTTATTGATTGGTTCTCTGAGTATCTGTATGGCTGCCTGAGTGTTTGTGTGGGTGGGGTGTGTGTGGCTCTATACATAGATGTGTGAGTGGGTGATTCACTGGGTGCATAATTTCAAGAGTGCATCTGTGATGGACTGCTTGGGTGGGTGAGTGTGTGTATGGGTGTGTTAGTGAGTGAATGCATATCTCAGTGGTACATGTGCGAGTAACTACATATGTAAAAGGCAGTATAAATGTGTGTTAGAGTATTTAAATGGCTATAAGTGAGAGTGTGTTATTGTGAGAGTGGCTGTATGGATGCGTGTGTGCTTGTATCAGTTATTGTATCAGAGCGTAAGAATGTGCTAGTATTTGTATGAGTAAGTGAGCTGGTGTGTGTATAACTGTATAGGTGAGTAAATGGGTGTGTGATTAATTTTTGCATGTCTGACTAGGTGTGTGAGTACCTCTATGGATGAGTGGCGGTGTGTGAGTGTTTATATAGGTGTATGAGTGCATATGATAGTCCTGTACTGAGTGACTGTAAGTATGAGTGACTGTACAGGTGAGTGAGTGGATGTGTGTGTAGACCTAAGAATCAGTGAGTTGGTATGTAGTTTTTGGTGTTGGAGTGTCTATGGTTTTGCGAATGGCAGTCTGTAATTTAGAGTGGGTGTATCAAAAGTTATATTAGGGTGTGAGAAGATGCATGAAATTATCACATGGATGATGTCATCAGTGATGTCATTTGAGATGTCATCAGTGATGTCATCAGTGATGTCACTGACCATGTCATGAGTGATGTAATATGTGACGTCATCAGCAGTGCATTGCGGGGCGCGAGTTATAGTTAGCTGCACTAACTATAACGGGGATTTTCACGGGTTTTGTACGAGTGCAATGTCCAACTAACTATAACTGTCCCTAAAACCTATGGTTTTTTCAGTGAATTTCAAAGGTTTTTAAATGCTAATTTGTAACTATAACGTCCCTGAAACCTATGGTTTTTTCAGTGAATTTCAAAGGTTTTTTAAATGCTAATTTGTAACTATAACATGTCTGAAACCTACGGTTTTTTCAGTGAATTTCAAAGGTTTTGTAAATGACAATTTTTAAATGTATTAATTGTTATATACATTTTTTCATACTGATTTACTAAATTTTTAGAAACAATTTTTTTACATATTTTATTTTTTAAATTACATTGTAATTACATTATACATTACATTTCAAAAAATACTTTCTCAGAATGAATTACTTTAGTTTAAATACTTTGCACATAGGCAATAGACTTTTAAGTACAGTAGTTACAGTTGTTGCAATGGGCAACACATTTTCAAACACAATGCAACATTCAGAATGCTCAATGTGAATTTCTAGTTAAATACAATTAGTTACTTTATGGATTACTTTTCTAACCACAGGACTGGATCCTAGATTCAGTCCTGGGACATATCCTGTAAACAATTGAGTAAAAGCGTTTTGGTTACAGTCGTGATTTTTAAGGAATATTATTGTACTTTAAAAGTTCACACTTAGAAACTTTTTCTCATAGAATCACCAATGTTATCCTATGGAAGGAAATTCACTTAGAAGTTAAAAACTGTTATCGTTACTTTTTCTTACTCACTGTTGGATCCTGGATCCAGCACTGGTGCATCTCCTGTAAACAGTTGAAAGAATGCGTTTAAGTCATACAGGCGATTTTTTAGGAATATTTGTAGTTTGTGAAAATCGACACTTTGAAACTTTTCTGCTGAAAACCAGACAATGGATTCCTATGGAAGAAAATATAAGTTACTGGTAAGTACGGTTAAAATTACTTTTCAGGGTCAGTGCTGGGCTAAAAGATGCAGCACTGGGTTCTCTCCTGATAACAGGTGAGTAAATTGGAATTTGTACTTTGGTTGATTTTAGAGGAATATTATAAAGTTCCAAAACTGCACACTTAGAACAATTTCCAAGTGAAACCAGTCAATGTTAGCCTATGGAAGGAAATTCAAGTTACTGGTAAGTACGGTTAAAATTACTTTTCGGGACCAGTACTGGGCTGAAAGATACAGCACTGAGGTCTCTCCTTATAACAGGTGAGTAAATCAGAATTCGTATTTCGGCTGATTTTAGAGGAATATTTGTATGTTTCAAAAATCAACACTTAGAAACTTTTTCAGCAAAAAGCAGGCAATGATATCCTATGGAAGGAAATTCAAGTTACTGGTAAGTACGGTTAAAATTACTTTTCAGGACCAGTACTGAGCTGAAAGATACAGCACTGAGGTCTCGCCTTATAACAGGTGAGTAAATCGGAATTCGTATTTCGGCTGATTTTAGAGGAATATTTGTATGTTTCAAAAATCAACACTTAGAAACTTTTTCAGCAAAAAGCAGGCAATGATATCCTATGGAAGGAAATTCAAGTTACTGGTAAGTACGGTTAAAATTACTTTTCAGGACCAGTACTGGACTGAAAGATGCAGCACTGAGGTCTCTCCTTATAACAGGTGAGTAAATCGTAATTCGTATTTCGGATGATTTTTGAAGAATATTTGCACAATGGTGAAGTGAGGGGCGGTGCCTGAGGTGACATCTGTGCAAACGCGCCCGTGGCGCGTTTTAGGTTGGGGGATTAAGTCCCCTTGAATCCTGAGGGTCCCTAGGGGCCAACTAGCCCACCAGGAACCTCCAATATGCGCCAGGGGCTGCGTTGCAGAGACGTGTAGAGAGGCCACACCCCTTTTACACCTCTCTGCAACGCAGCTCTGTGGCGCTTTCTGGATGTACCTGTTGGGCTAGTTGGCCCCAGGACCCTCAGGATTGAAGGAGATTTAATCCCCATCTTAAACGCCCCACGGGGCCTGTTTGCACACATGTCACCTGAAGCCCCGCCCCTCCCTTCACCACTGTGCAAACACGCCCCGTGGCGCGTTTTTAAGTTGGGGGATTAAGTCCCCTTGAATCCTGAGGGTCCCCAGAGTCCAACTAGCCCACCATATACCTCCAAAAAGCACCACAGAGCTGCGTTGCAGAGAGGTGTAAAAGGGCGTGGCCTCTGTACACCTCTTTGCAACGCAGCCCCTGGCGCATACTGGAGGTTCCTGGTGGGCTAGTTGGCCCCAGGGACCCCCAGTATTCAAGGGGAATTCGTTCCCCCTCTGCAAACGCGCCAGGGGCGCGTTTGCAGAGTGGTGAAGGAAGGGGGCGGGGCCTGCGGGCCCGATCGTTTTAAAAAAATAAAAAAATTCCCCCTGAAGGAGGGCTGTGTGGCCCCCTTCTTTTTCAAATTCTTATGCCCTGGGGACCCCATCCCCCAGGGCCTTACCCCTTTTTTTAATTAAATTTAACAAAATAAAAACGGGAAGGGGGCCGCGTGGCCCCCTTCCCTGGGCCTGTATTGGCCCCGGGACCCCATCCCCGGGGCATGGCCTCGTTTTTTTTTTTTTCAATGGAGGGGGCTGCGTGGCCCACCTCCTCAGGCCATTAAGGCCCGGGGACCCCATCCCCGGGGCCGGCCTTTCCTTTTTTTAAAAATAATTATTTATAATTTTATGGGGAGGGGGCTGCGTGGCCCCCTCCCGGGCCACTACTTGCCCCGGGGACCCCATCCCCGGGGCTGGCCCTCTCGTTGGGGACTGTGGGGGTCCCCAATCCCCCACAGTCCCGCCGGCTCCCCGCGTCCCTTGGGAGCCGGCATTGCTTTCCCACATGGGGAGCTGCTAAGATGCAGCTCCCCATGTGGAAAAGCAATCGGCTTTGGATATTGGAAGAGAGAGCAGGTTTCCTGCTCTCTCTTCCAATATCCAAAGCAAGTTTGCTATGGCAGGACGGGAGCCGTGAGGCTCCCGTCCTGCCATAGCAAACTACAGTGTCCCGGGGTAGGCACCCCGGGACACTGCAGGAGCCGGCCCTGGGGGGTGGTGGTCCCCAGGGCCATCAAGGGCTCCAGGAGGGGGGCCGTGCGGCCTCCCTCCCATCGTGTGCACAGCCCCGGGAGGTGGTGGTCCCCGGGGCTCTGGGGTCCGTAACGGACCCCCATATTTAAATGTTTAGTGCCCCGGGGAGCTGGAGCCCCCCCCACACAGGTTTTTTAATGTTTTAAAAAAAAGCCCCGGGGAGGTGGTGGTCCCCGGGGCTGCGGGAGGGCTCAGAGCCCTCCCGCACCATTTTTTAAAAAGCCCCGGGGGGTGGCGGTCCCCGGGGCTTGGGGGCCCTTTGAGGCCCCCACACATTAAATTATCCCCCCCACCATGCCCCCGGGACTTGGGCCACCCGGGGCCAGTGCTATCGAGCGCGGGAGACCGCGCTCGATTCTTCGGCAGGATTCGCGCACCCTGAGCGCATCCTGCCGATTTTATTTAAAAAAAAAAAATTTTTTTTGCCCAGGGGGTCCTTGTGGGACCCCTGAGCAGACCTAGGGGTCAGGGTGTTTCTACCCTGCCCCCTTTGTGCGCTTTGCGCACTTGTTTCTGTCCCTCGGTTCTACCGAGGGACAAAATGACTGCCAACACTTCCTGATTTGGAGTGTTGACAGCCAATTAGCATGCAGCTCGTGATCGGGAGGGTGCGCGAATCCGACGCGGCCATAGATATATATGTACTTTTACTTTTGATTTTCTCAGCAACTACTGAACGGATTTACACCATTTAACAAAAGGGTTCTTTCTGAACCAAGAACTACCTCTTTGCCAAATTTGGTGTAATTCCGTTCCGCAGTTCGGGCTGTAGCCGTGTCTAAAGTTTCCTATGGAAAAATGCATGGGGAAAACGTGTTTTGGGACCCCCTTTTTCTCGGCCCCCGCTTGACGTATCCCCCGAGACTTTCAGGGTAGGAGCGGACCGGAGCGCCCCACGAAGTTTGAAAATTTCGCGAAGATACGTCAACCGGCAAGAGAGTTATTTCAAATAGAATGTCGCGGATTTCCTATGGATAATAGGTTGTAACTATAACTATCTACTGGCGACCGCCAGTAGATAATATATATATATATATATTCATCAAAGAGAGCGGGTCCTTCGGGAACAAGCCCGTAGTCAGGTGGTGCGCGATGCCGGTAAGACCCAAACCGGACCTTAGTAATCCAATAAACTTTGAAATGAAGCGCACTCTCGAAAGTTTATGTTGCAGTAAGCAGATAGCTCTTTATTCCTCAAACGTTACGCGTTTCGACAAATGAATGTCTTGATCACACGAAGAGTTTTACGGAAGTACGTGCATAAATAAGCAAAAACATAAACATAGGACTTAAGGTACAAACCATTCACAATGATTAGTGAAAGCAGCGGCCATTTTGTAGTATACAAATTGACGCATATGCATATATATACAAGCAGCACATACTGGCAAAAGAAGCTGGATATGCAATGCCAGGTAGGTCGCTCCCCCGCCTCACAGCTCCGCCTGTGGTGTCCTGCTCGCTGCTGCTGCTGGTAAGCTCGCCCCTCTGCTTGTGGCCTCGGTGCCCGTTTTCCTTCTGTTTCCCTCGCTGCCCCCATTTGCCTTGTGTCCATTTTTTCCTTCTGTTTCCCTCGCTGCCCCCATTTGCCTTGTGTCCATTTTTTCCTTCTGTTTCCCTCGCTGCCCCCATTTGCCTTGTGACCATTTTTTCCTTCTGTTTCCCTCGCTGCCCCCATTTGCCTTGTGTCCATTTTTCCTTCTGTTTCCCTCGCTGCCCCCATTTGCCTTGTGTCCATTTTTCCTTCTGTTTCCCTCGCTGCCCCCATTGAACTGTGTCCTTTTTTCCTTCTGTTTCCCTCGCTGCCCCCATTTGCCTTGTGTCCATTTTTCCTTCTGTTTCCCTCGCTGCCCCCATTTGCCTTGTGTCTATTTTTTCCTTCTGTTTCCCTCGCTGCCCCCATTTGCCTTGTGTCCATTTTTTCCTTCTGTTTCCCTCGCTGCCCCCATTTGCCTTGTGTCCATTTTTCCTTCTGTTTCCCTCGCTGCCCCCATTGAACTGTGTCCTTTTTTCCTTCTGTTTCCCTCGCTGCCCCCATTTGCCTTGTGTCCATTTTTCCTTCTGTTTCCCTCGCTGCCCCCATTTGCCTTGTGTCCATTTTTTCCTTCTGTTTCCCTCGCTGCCCCCATTTGCCTTGTGTCCATTTTTCCTTCTGTTTCCCTCGCTGCCCCCATTGAACTGTGTCCTTTTTTCCTTCTGTTTCCCTCGCTGCCCCCATTTGCCTTGTGTCCATTTTTCCTTCTGTTTCCCTCGCTGCCCCCATTGAACTGTGTCCTTGCCTTGTGTCCATTTTTCCTTCTGTACCCCTCGCTGCCTCTCTCCACTCCCGCCGCTGCGTCCCCTGCGGCCCCGCCCCCCTGACTGCCCATTCGCTGCCCCTGCCTCCCGCCTCCCAGCTGCTCCTCCCTCCCACCTCCCCATATATGGCGGCCACGCGCAGCGGCCGCGCCGCTGGCGCGCCGAAGGCGCGCCTAAGGCAAGCCCATCTGCGCCCGTCTGCGCCTGGACCGCGCCCAGCGCCAGAACCCCTGGGCCGTGCGCCACCCGCACCAGCCTCGAGGACCGACGCCGATACGATGCCACCACGCTCTCAACCCCGGACGGACGCACAACTGCTTCAAGGCCGCCCCGAAACGCACACATGGCCCCTTCACCTGCCGGAACTGCAGCTACACCAGCCTCAGAGCCACCGAGGCGCCCGCCAAGAAGGACCTCAACCACCTCCGATGCATCCTACTGAACACCCGCTCCGCACGCAAACACGCCGTCGAGCTCTGGGACCTGCTCGACACATCATCACCAGACGTCACCTTCCTGACAGAGACCTGGATGAACGACTCCTCCGCCCCCGACATCGCCATAGCCATCCCAGACGGCTATAAGATCACCCGCAGAGACCGCGTCAACGCAGTAGGAGGAGGAATCGCCATCGTCCACAAGAACACCATCAGGGTCTCGACCAGCACCGACGACACTCTCAGCACCGCCGAACACATGCACTTCCAGATCCACACGGACCCCAACACCACCCTTAGAGGCACCCTTGTCTACAGACCCCCTGGGCCCCGACCCCAGTTCAGCGACTCCATCGCCGACTTCATCAGCACGCACGCCCTGACTTCTACCGACTACATCCTCCTCGGAGACCTGAACTTTCACCTGGAGATCAACAATGACAGCAACTCCACCACCCTGATCGACAACCTCGATCTGAGCCAGCTCGTCACAACACCGACCCATTCCGCCGGCCACACGCTTGACCCCATCTTCTCCTCAAGCTCCCACGTCTCCTTCAGCCACACCACGGAACTCCTCTGGACCGACCACCGCTGCATCCATTTCACCTTCCAGAAACCCACCACACACCACCGCACCCAACAGATCCCACGCCGCTGCTGGAGCAAAGTCACCGAAGACCAACTTCGGGCAACCCTCGCTCTCAGCCCTCCCTCCGACCCATCCAACACCGACGACGCTGCCTGCAACCTCAGACGATGGATGGACACTGTGCCAACACCCTCGCCCCGCTGAAAAAACTCACCCACCAAAAGAGCCAGCTGGTTCACCTCGGAACTCCTAGCTTCCAAGCGTACCTGCCGAAAACTAGAGAAGAAATGGCACAGTGATAAGACACCGGACAGCCACGCAGCCCACAAAGACGCCATCCGTAACCACCACCACCTCATCAAGTCCGCCAAGAGAATCTCCTTCAAAGACCGCCTCGACAACAACGCACACAACAGCAAGGAGCTTTTCAACATCGTGAAGGAACTCTCCAACCCCAGCTCCAACACCAACGACATCCCGCCGTCGCAACCCCTGTGCGATTCCCTCGCCATCTTCTTCCACCGCAAGATCGCCGACATCCACGACAGCTTCAACACCCAGACAGCCCCAACTAAGATCGATGCACCAGACCCACCGCACATCATCGACCCCGACCCCCTGCCAGCCTGGGCCAGCGTGAACATCGAGGACACCATCAAGACCATGAGCACAATACACTCCGGCTCCCCGTCAGACCCTTTCCCGCACCACATCTTCAACAAAGCCAGCAGCTCCATCGCACCCCACCTGTGCAACGTCATCAATCTCTCCTTCGAGACCGCGACCTTCCCAGAGAGCTGGAAACACGCAGAGATCAACGCCCTACTCAAAAAACCCAAGGCGGACCCGAGAGACCTCAAGAACTTCCGGCCCATCTCCCTGCTTCCGTTCCCAGCCAAGGTCATCGAGAAGATCGTCAACAAACAGCTAACCCGATACCTCGAAGAAAACAGCATCTTGGACCCATCCCAATCGGGGTTCCGCAGCAACCACAGCACTGAGACTGCCCTCATCGCCGCCACCGACGACATCAGGATCCTGCTGGACAACGGTGAGACCGCAGCCCTCATCCTGCTGGACCTCTCCGCCGCCTTCGACACTGTCTGCCACTGCACTCTACGCGCACGCCTCCACGACGCAGGGATCCGAGACAAGGCCCTGGAATGGGCCACCTCCTTCCTCGCCGGCAGAACCCAGAGAGTCCGCCTCCCACCATTCCGATCCTCAGCCTCCGAGATCATCTGCGGCGTCCCTCAGCCCAACACTGTTCAACATCTACATGGCCCCGCTCGCACGCATCGCCAGACAGCACGACCTCAACATAATCTCCTACGCCGACGACACTCAACTGATCCTCTCCCTCACCAAGGACCCCCTCGCCGCCAAATCCAACCTCCATGAAGGAATGAAGGCCGTCGCCGATTGGATGAAGATCAGCCGACTAAAACTGAACACGGAGAAGACAGAGGTCCTCATCCTCGGCTCCAACCCCTCAGCCTGGGACGACTCCTGGTGGCCAACGACGCTGGGAGCAGCCCCGACACCCACTGACCACGCACGCAACCTGGGAGTCATCCTCGACTCAACGCTCTCCATGGCCAAGCAAGTCAACGCAGTCTCATCCTCCTGCTTCAACACCCTCCGCATGCTTCGCAAGATCTACAGGTAGATCCCGACAGACACAAGAAGAACAGTCACCCAGGCCCTCGTCAGTAGCAGACTTGACTATGGGAACGCCCTCTACGCGGGAGCCCCGGCCAAGCTCATCAAGCGACTGCAACGCATACAAAACGCCTCCGCACGCCTGATCCTCGATATACCACGCCACAGCCACATCACCCCCCACCTGAGGAACCTGCACTGGCTCCCCGTCGACAGGAGAATCTCCTTCAAACTCCTCATCCATGCACACAAGGCACTCCACAAGACTGGCCCAGCCTACCTCAACATACGACTCCTCTTCTACGTCCCCAACCGCCAACTCCGCTCCGCCGACCTCTCCCTCGCCACCGTCCCTCGCATTCGAAGAACGACCACCGGCGGAAGATCCTTCTCCCACCTCGCCGCCAAGACCTGGAACACCCTTCCACTAAGCTTACGACAGACCCAAGACCTGCTGACCTTCAGGAGGCTACTCAAGACCTGGTTGTTCGACCAGTAGCAGCGCCCCCCCACTTTTTTTTCCCTAGCGCCTTGAGACCCTCGCGGGTAAGTAGTGCGCTTTACAAATTCTGTGATTGAATGCCAAAAGTTTTCCCAGGAAAATAGTTTATCAGACAAGTGTCTGATATCATGTTTATGCAAACCTTAGTATTTCTAAGGACATGTAACACAACAAACGACAGTCTACAGCACAGTGCTCTGGTCAAAGACTCGCTGAGTGGCGTAATCATGATCTTAAGGACCAAAATAGTTAGACATGATAAAGATTCTAACAATTACGACGGCCTTTATGTTGGGGTAAATCTGAGAAATTCTAGGTAGCAAGGATGAATTAGTTGCCTTAAACGAACTAGTGTCAGTATAACTAGAGAGACATAGTGCCTGAATGTATACTCACGCCTATAAGCTGAGTTACCAAAAGCCGGTACATAGATACCGTAAGTCAAATAAGGCTGCTTATGTAACGGGTTCAAGACGGGTTCAAGACCGCACAGCCATGCCTAAACCAATGAGAACAATACACGCACCAAGTGGCTATTGTAAATACAGTCCTAATAGATACTATGTGAGACAAAAGTGAAAATCATAACTACAAAATTCAAAGGAAAAAGTGATTATTGAATTTAAAAATAATTTGGAGTTAAAATGTCTCTTATCTTGATCTCAGTGCAAACCCGAGCCCGGGGAAGAAAAGGGTAGGGAACCCGTGAAGTGACCAGGCTGGGTGGGGGGTGTATATATATATATATATACATCCAAAATTGCCCTGCAGCAAGGACGCCCTTTTTTTTTTGTGCTTTTCAAAAAAGCCTTTATTTAACAGAATCAGTGTTTCCAATTCAAAATGCAAAGTCCTTACGCGTTTCAGAGCCAGGAGGCTCCTTCATCAGAGGATGACGCTGTTCAAACCGGCAAACTCGCTGGGGTGCCAATCCTGCATGCTAATATACTACCCACGTGGGCCTCACAGGTGACCTTGAGGCACAGCTGAGAAAAGTAAGCGGAATGTGGTGCTTTCATTCAAGTCCACTTGGACAGTTAATTTAAAAAGAAAAAGACACTGTTTCGAACTGCACCCACGAGGGGAAATTTTTCTCGCTAATATTGAACTACGGGTCCCAGCATGCTTGATTGATGACTCACCTGTGAGGCCCACGTGGCTAGTATATTAGCATGCAGGATTGGCACCCCAGCGAGTTTGCCGGTTTGAACAGCGTCATCCTCTGATGAAGGAGCCTCCCGGCACTGAAACGCGTAAGGACTTTGCATTTTGAATTGGAAACACTGATTCTGTTAAATAAAGGCTTTTTTGAAAAGCACTCATCTGTGAAGGGCGTCCTTGCTGCAGGGCAATTTTGGATGTATTTAACTCGGCAGCCTGGCCGAGAAGGATGCCCCACCGTGAACCCAAATACGGGGCCAAGGAGGTTTTGAACATTTCTGACCTTGAGGCACAGCTGAGAAAAGTAAGCGGAATGTGGTGCTTTCATTCAAGTCCACTTGGACAGTTAATTTAAAAAGAAAAAGACACTGTTTCGAACTGTACCCACGAGGGGAAACTTTTCTCGCTAATATTGAACTACGGGTCCCAGCATGCTTGATTGATGACTCACCTGTGAGGCCCACGTGGGTAGTATATCAGCATGCAGGATTGGCACCCTAGCGAGTTTGCCGGTTTGAACAGCGTCATCCTCTGATGAAGGAGCCTCCTGGCTCTGAAACGCGTAAGGACTTTGCATTTTGAATTGGAAACACTGATTCTGTTAAATAAAGGCTTTTTTGAAAAGCACTCATCTGTGAAGGGCGTCCTTGCTGCAGGGCAATTTTGGATGTATTTAACTCGGCAGCCTGGCCGAGAAGGATGCCCCACCGTGAACTCAAATACGGGGCCAAGGAGGTTTTGAACATTTCTGACCTTGAGGCACAGCTGAGAAAAGTAAGCGGAATGTGGTGCTTTCATTCAAGTCCACTTGGAAGTTAATTTAAAAAGAAAAAGACACTGTTTCGAACTGTACCCACGAGGGAAACTTTTCTCGCTAATATTGAACTACGGGTCCCAGCATGCTTGATTGATGACTCACCTGTGAGGCCCACGTGGGTAGTATATCAGCATGCAGGATTGGCACCCTAGCGAGTTTGCCGGTTTGAACAGCGTCATCCTCTGATGAAGGAGCCTCCTGGCTCTGAAACGCGTAAGGACTTTGCATTTTGAATTGGAAACACTGATTCTGTTAAATAAAGGCTTTTTTGAAAAGCACTCATCTGTGAAGGGCGTCCTTGCTGCAGGGCAATTTTGGATGTATTTAACTCGGCAGCCTGGCCGAGAAGGATGCCCCACCGTGAACTCAAACACGGGGCCAAGGAGGTTTTGAACATTTCTGACCTTGAGGCACAGCTGAGAAAAGTAAGCGGAATGTGGTGCTTTCATTCAAGTCCACTTGGAAGTTAATTTAAAAAGAAAAAGACACTGTTTCGAACTGCACCCACGAGGGGAAACTTTTCTCGCTAATATTGAACTACGGGTCCCAGCATGCTTGAATGATGACTCACCTGTGAGGCCCACGTGGGTAGTATATCAGCATGCAGGATTGGCACCCCAGCGAGTTTGCCGGTTTGAACAGCATCATCCTCTGATGAAGGAGCCTCCTGGCTCTGAAACGCGTAAGGACTTTGCATTTTGAATTGGAAACACTGATTCTGTTAAATAAAGGCTTTTTTGAAAAGCACTCATCTGTGAAGGGCGTCCTTGCTGCAGGGCAATTTTGGATGTATTTAACTCGGCAGCCTGGCCGAGAAGGATGCCCCACCGTGAACCCAAATACGGGGCCAAGGAGGTTTTGAACATTTCTGACCTTGAGGCACAGCTGAGAAAAGTAAGCGGAATGTGGTGCTTTCATTCAAGTCCACTTGGACAGTTAATTTAAAAAGAAAAAGACACTGTTTCGAACTGCACCCACGAGGGAAACTTTTCTCGCTAATATTGAACTACGGGTCCCAGCATGCTTGAATGATGACTCACCTGTGAGGCCCACGTGGGTAGTATATCAGCATGCAGGATTGGCACCCCAGCGAGTTTGCCGGTTTGAACAGCGTCATCCTCTGATGAAGGAGTCTCCTGGCTCTGAAACGCGTAAGGACTTTGCATTTTGAATTGGAAACACTGATTCTGTTAAATAAAGGCTTTTTGAAAAGCACTCATCTGTGAAGGGCGTCCTTGCTGCAGGGCAATTTTGGATGTATTTAACTCGGCAGCCTGGCCGAGAAGGATGCCCCACCGTGAACCCAAATACGGGGCCAAGGAGGTTTTGAACACTTCTGACCTTGAGGCACAGCTGAGAAAAGTAAGCGGAATGTGGTGCTTTCATTCAAGTCCACTTGGACAGTTAATTTAAAAAGAAAAAGACACTGTTTCGAACTGCACCCACGAGGGAAACTTTTCTCGCTAATATTGAACTACGGGTCCCAGCATGCTTGAATGATGACTCACCTGTGAGGCCCACGTGGGTAGTATATCAGCATGCAGGATTGGCACCCTAGCGAGTTTGCCGGTTTGAACAGCGTCATCCTCTGATGAAGGAGCCTCCTGGCTCTGAAACGCGTAAGGACTTTGCATTTTGAATTGGAAACACTGATTCTGTTAAATAAAGGCTTTTTTGAAAAGCACTCATCTGTGAAGGGCGTCCTTGCTGCAGGGCAATTTTGGATATATATATATATATATATATATATATATATATATATATATATATATATATATATATATCCACCACCAAGCTTACGCGATCAAGTAAGCACGAGCCACACCGATCCAAGGTTTAAAGATGAAATTTATTCCGGGCACAAACGACGCGTTTCGAGCTCAACAGCTCTTGGTCACATGACCTTCACGCTGAGTTCACTTTTTTTGTAACCACAAATCGCGTCACACACGACGCATGACATAAAGAAAAGACTGTGTTTTAACCCAACTTCCCATGTCCCATCAGTGCTCATAATTAACATAATAATTTATACGAAAATTGTGAAAAACGTAAAATAATACATTTTAGCCTGTGCGCTTGACAAAACATGATTAATCCATCTCATGAAATATCACTGTAAATCTCATAATTTTGATACTGGTTAAGACTGATTAAAATGACCACAGATTCTCAATATATACATATTTAGAACAACAGACAAAATATAGTCATTTTAGTTTATCATGGGTTTAGTACCCCCTAATTCATCATAACTTTCGCATTCTTCAATCACATAACAGTAGTTAATTTTAATTTGTATTGCATAAATAGTGGTTTGAATTTCAGACCCTCCTTTACGCTGGACATACACTCACGGTATAGTACCCATATGGTTCAGAGTTCCCCCATTCTAACCTCAAACAAGATGTACCACGGGATGAATTCCCCCAGACGATACTAATAAAGAGAGAGCGGTTGTTTGTTGAAACATCCGATTCCCCGTGCTCATAGCTTCTAAAGTTTTAGCTTGTGATGGAGGTAATCAGGTAAGTCCCTAATGGATCTGCAAAAAACAATCAAACAAAATAATGTTAGCAATGTGTAACAAGGCACATTAGAAAAAAATGCGATAGATACTATTACAGAGCCCTCAGAAGTATTTTTGAACAAGAGTCCAATTCATACGTTCTTTATCAGGAAAATATTTGGTCGTTATCATTATAAATGGTCATCAACCATCTTTGGTAATTCAAAGGATGATCAGTCTGCAAGACACATAGCATTGGGGGATACAAAAGGAAAAAGTGAGGGACGGGTATTACAGTAAATATTGACAATACACATGAATAACTTACATAGGATGTAAACTCCGGCCACTGACATACATTATTTCTTAGGCAAATGTGCAGAATGTTCACAAGCGAAATGCTGTCATACATACACAATGAGGGGTGCCATTGGCTGAAGTGGGCTGACCCATTGCCGCATGCCGTGGTGGGCAGAAGCAAAATGTGAACGACAATTTAACAAACCAATGCACGAAGCCTACTAACCCAAAGGCCCTCTAGCATTTTATATTAAAAAAAAAAATATATATATATATATAAATATGTTGTCTAGATTTGATGATTGCTGGCATTAGTAAATTGTTGGTATTAAGTTACATCTATGTTTAATTAAGAGATATGTTACCGATGGGTGTTTCATATGTATGGGTACTATACCCTCAAGAGTATGACTTAATTCTTTATGTTGAATTGCAACTGTGAGACTGTACATATACCGGATACAAATGTTATGCCTGTTTAATTTGAATTAAGAAATTTACTGTTAATACTTTTTGTATCACGACTAAAATGTATTGAAAGAAAGTTTAGTGCACGTTTTCACTTAGTATTTCTTTTGTGTTCACGTTTTACAACACGTCACAACTAATTATGTCCCCTTTAAAACTCCATGACCCCGGCTGGGAGTCATGTGAACAAGACCGCTTGTGCGGTTGAAACGCGTCTTTTCTGTCTTAAAATAAAATACTCTGCAACCTACCGGAGTGGCTCGTGTATCCTCGTTCTAAGTGTGGGGATCCTTCGTGGGAAATATATATATATATATATATGTATATATATATATATATATATATATATTACCTACTGGCGGTCGCCAGTAGGTACTTACAGTTAGGACCTAGTTTCCATAGGAAAAGCGTTTTTTGATTTGCCAATATCTTTGGCGCCGTTTGACAAATCGACGCGAAATTTTCAAAACTAATGGGGCGCTCCGGTCAGCTCCTGTCTTGAAAGTTTTGGGGGGATTCGTGAAGCGGGGGCCAATCAGGATTGCCACCAATGAGAGAATGACTAAAGCAATTTTAAAGCGGAATGGAGAAAGACTGTGTTTACAAAACGGCATTTGAGAAAGGCATACCCGCCGAAACGCGTTATGCCACTGCTGCAATAAACGTCTTTCATGTTTTGCGCACTAGCCCCTGGCGCGCTTGGGGGACCCGCCTAACAAAGTGTCCGGAGTCACAAGGGCAACAGTGGTGTGAAGGATCCAAGGTATTGGATGTACTCCGTGACCGCCGCATCCTGCGAAGGCAAAGCATCGCTGCAGAAGCAGTCCGTGACTACACGGAGGGACATGATCACTGTATCCAAGTCCCAGAGGCATGCTGGACAAGGACATATGCGGCTTGGGCGTTTGGGAGCCAGGGAAGGAGAGTTGTTTCAGCCGCAACATTGTGCTTTCACCAAAACTGCAATATACTACGTTCTGTTTAAATTTAAAATCCAGCACTCACTACGAGATGTAATGGGACCGATGCCAAACACTTACCCAGTTGGCCAGGACTGATGCCTGCTGGGAACCGTAGTCTACCGATGTGGGCTGCAGTGCTGATTGGACTACCAACTCGGCCCATCAGGATTGCCACCAATGAGAGAACGACTAAAGCAATTTTAAAGCGGAATGGAGAAAGACTGTGTTTGCAAAACGGCATTTGAGAAAGGCATACGCCGAAACGAGTTATGCCACTGCTGCAATAAACGTCTTTCCTGGCATCCCTATTGTGTCCCTCCGATTACTTCCAGGCGAAGAGATCGTTATATATATATATATATATATATATATATATATACAAAAAGAGTTGCCTCTAGGTGGGATGCACTCCCAGGTGGAAATTACGCCAAAGCAAGGGCACACGCCATGAACAAAGTCCTTTTCTGGTTAACCTGCCAGACGCGTTTCGGGCCAATGCCCTCTTCAGTGGCAGACCATGTGACGTGCCGGCATGCGGCAACCACCAGTAAATCCCCATAATAATAACGCTCAGGTGAACCACCTGAAGCAGTGCTTCCTAGGACTGGTGGTTCAGTAAAACCCAAGTGGGTCACCGCCGGCACTCACAAAAAATGTCTTAAAAAGGATTGCCGATGTTCGCGCCGGCACCCCTGCATATAACAGGCACCTCCTGTTCCACAGTTAGCTGCCCCAATAAAGCAGCCGCGGACCCACAAGTGTTTCGCGGTGGTGCAATCCGCGACCAGGCAGGCCGCTGTACAAAATACAAAAAGAGTTGCCTCTAGGTGGGATGCACTCCCAGGTGGAAATTACGCCAAAGCAAGGGCACACGCCATGAACAAAGTCCTTTTCTGGTTAACCTGCCAGACGCGTTTCGGGCCAATGCCCTCTTCAGTGGCAGACCATGTGACGTGCCGGCATGCGGCAACCACCAGTAAATCCCCATAATAATAACGCTCAGGTGAACCACCTGAAGCAATGCTACCTGGGACTGGTGGTTCAGTAAAACCCAAGTGGGTCACCGCCGGCACTCACATTCAAAAATGTCTTTAAAAGGATTGCCGATGTTCGCGCCGGCACCCCTGCATATAACAGGCACCTCCTGTTCCACAGTTAGCTGCCCCAATAAAGCAGCCGCGGACCCGCAAGTGTTTCGCTGTGGTGCAATCCGCGACCAGGCAGGCCGCTGTACAAAATACAAAAAAGAGTTGCCTCTAGGTGGGATGCACTCCCAGGTGGAAATTACGCCAAAGCAAGGCGCACGCCATGAACAAAGTCCTTTTCTGGTTAACCTGCCAGACGCGTTTCGGGCCAATGCCCTCTTCAGTGGCAGACCATGTGACGTGCCGGCATGCGGCAACCACCAGTAAATCCCCATAATAATAACGCTCAGGTGAACCACCTGAAGCAATGCTTCCTGGGACTGGTGGTTCAGTAAAACCCAAGTGGGTCACCGCCGGCACTCACAAAAAATGTCTTAAAAAGGATTGCCGATGTTCGCGCCGGCACCCCTGCATATAACAGGCACCTCCTGTTCCACAGTTAGCTGCCCCAATAAAGCAGCCGGGGACCCGCAAGTGTTTCGCGGTGGTGCAATCCCGTGACCAGGCAGGCTGCTGTACAAAATACAAAAAAAGAGTTGCCTCTAGGTGGGATGCACTCCCAGGTGGAAATTACACCAAAGCCAGGGCACACGCCATGAACAAAGTCCTTTTCTGGTTAACCTGCCAGACGCGTTTCGGGCCAATGCCCTCTTCAGTGGCAGACCATGTGACGTGCCGGCTTGCGGCAACCACCAGTAAATCCCCATAATAATAACGCTCAGGTGAACCACCTGAAGCAATGTGGCCTGCCTGGTCGCGGGATTGCACCACAGCGAAACACTTGCGGGTCCGCGGCTGCTTTATTGGGGCAGCTAACTGTGGAACAGGAGGTGCCTGTTATATGCAGGGGTGCCGGCGCGAACATCGGCAATCCTTTTAAAGACATTTTTGAATGTGAGTGCCGGCGGTGACCCACTTGGGTTTTACTGAACCACCAGCCCCAGGAAGCATTGCTTCAGGTGGTTCACCTGAGCGTTATTATTATGGGGATTTACTGGTGGTTGCCGCATGGCGGCACGTCAC
Organism: Calotriton arnoldi; assembly: GCA_963921515.1. Taxonomy (NCBI): domain Eukaryota; kingdom Metazoa; phylum Chordata; class Amphibia; order Caudata; family Salamandridae; genus Calotriton; species Calotriton arnoldi. Next base: position 212,480 of record CAWUFW010012080.1, read on the forward strand.
ATGGTCTGCCACTGAAGAGGACGTTGGCCCGAAACGCGTCTGGCAGGTAAACCAGAAAAGGACTTTGTTCATGGTGTGTGCCCTTGCTTTGGCGAAATTTCCACCTGGGAGTGCATCCCACCTAGAGGCAACTCTTTTTGTATTTTGTACAGCGGCCTGCCTGGTCGCGGGTTTGCACCACCGCGAAACACTTGCGGGTCCGCGGCTGCTTTATTGGGGCAGCTAACTGTGGAACAGGAGGTGCCTGTTATATGCAGGGGTGCCGGCGCGAACATCGGCAATCCTTTTAAAGACATTTTTGAATGTGAGTGCCGGCAGTGACCCACTTGGGTTTTACTGAACCACCAGCCCCAGGAAGCATTGCTTCAGGTGGTTCACCTGAGCGTTATTATTATGGGGATTTACTGGTGGTTGCCGCATGCCGGCACGTCACATGGTCTGCCACTGAAGAGGGCGTTGGCCCGAAACGCGTCTGGCAGGTAAACCAGAAAAGGACTTTGTTCATGGCGTGTGCCCTTGCTTTGGCGAAATTTCCACCTGGGAGTGCATCCCACCTAGAGGCAACTCTTTTGTATTTTGTGCAGCGGCCTGCCTGGTCGCGGGATTGCACCACCGCGAAACACTTGCGGGTCCGCGGCTGCTTTATTGGGGCAGCTAACTGTGGAACAGGAGGTGCCTGTTATATGCAGGGGTGCCGGCGCGAACATCGGCAATCCTTTAAAGACATTTTTGAATGTGAGTGCCGGCGGTGACCCACTTGGGTTTTACTGAACCACCAGCCCCAGGAAGCATTGCTTCAGGTGGTTCACCTGAGCGTTATTATTATGGGGATTTACTGGTGGTTGCCGCATGCCGGCACGTCACATGGTCTGCCACTGAAGAGGGCGTTGGCCCGAAACGCGTCTGGCAGGTAAACCAGAAAAGGACTTTGTTCATGGCGTGTGCCCTTGCTTTGGCGAAATTTCCACCTGGGAGTGCATCCCACCTAGAGGCAACTCTTTTTGTATTTTGTACAGCGGCCTGCCTGGTCGCGGGATTGCACCACCGCGAAACACTTGCGGGTCTGCGGCTGCTTTATTGGGGCAGCTAACTGTGGAACAGGAGGTGCCTGTTATATGCAGGGGTGCCGGCGCGAACATCGGCAATCCTTTTAAAGACATTTTTGAATGTGAGTGCCGGCAGTGACCCACTTGGGTTTTACTGAACCACCAGCCCCAGGAAGCATTGCTTCAGGTGGTTCACCTGAGCGTTATTATTATGGGGATTTACTGGTGGTTGCCGCATGCCGGCACGTCACATGGTCTGCCACTGAAGAGGGCGTTGGCCCGAAACGCGTCTGGCAGGTAAACCAGAAAAGGACTTTGTTCATGGCGTGTGCCCTTGCTTTGGCGAAATTTCCACCTGGGAGTGCATCCCACCTAGAGGCAACTCTTTTTGTATTTTGTGCAGCGGCCTGCCTGGTCGCGGGATTGCACCACCGCGAAACACTTGCGGGTCCGTGGCTGCTTTATTGGGGCAGCTAACTGTGGAACAGGAGGTGCCTGTTATATGCAGGGGTGCCGGCGCGAACATCGGCAATCCTTTTAAAGACATTTTTGAATGTGAGTGCCGGCGGTGACCCACTTGGGTTTTACTGAACCACCAGCCCCAGGAAGCATTGCTTCAGGTGGTTCACCTGAGCGTTATTATTATGGGGATTTACTGGTGGTTGCCGCATGCCGGCACGTCACATGGTCTGCCACTGAAGAGGGCGTTGGCCCGAAACGCGTCTGGCAGGTAAACCAGAAAAGGACTTTGTTCATGGCGTGTGCCCTTGCTTTGGCGAAATTTCCACCTGGGAGTGCATCCCACCTAGAGGCAACTCTTTTTGTATTTTGTACAGCGGCCTACCTGGTCGCGGGATTGCACCACCGCGAAACACTTGCGGGTCTGCGGCTGCTTTATTGGGGCAGCTAACTGTGGAACAGGAGGTGCCTGTTATATGCAGGGGTGCCGGCGCGAACATCGGCAATCCTTTTAAAGACATTTTTGAATGTGAGTGCCGGCGGTGACCCACTTGGGTTTTACTGAACCACCAGCCCCAGGAAGCATTGCTTCAGGTGGTTCACCTGAGCGTTATTATTATGGGGATTTACTGGTGGTTGCCGCACGCCGGCACGTCACATGGTCTGCCACTGAAGAGGGCGTTGGCCCGACACGAGTCTGGCAGGTAAACCAGAAAAGGACGTTGTTCATGGCGTGTGCCCTTGCTGTGGCGAAATTTCCACCTGGGAGTGCATTCCACCTAGAGGCAACTCTTTTTGTATTTTGTACAGCGGCCTGCCTGGTCGCGGGATTGCACCACCGTGAAACACTTGCGGGTCCGCGGCTGCTTTATTGGGGCAGCTAACTGTGGAACAGGAGGTGCCTGTTATATGCAGGGGTGCCGTCGCGAACATCGGCAATCTTTTTAAAGACATTTTTGAATGTGAGTGCCGGCTGTGACCCACTTGGGTTTTACTGAACCACCAGCCCCAGGAAGCATTGCTTCAGGTGGTTCACCTGAGCGTTATTATTATGGGGATTTACTGGTGGTTGCCGCATGCCGGCACGTCACATGGTCTGCCACTGAAGAGGGCGTTGGCCCGAAACGCGTCTGGCAGGTAAACCAGAAAAGGACTTTGTTCATGGCGTGTGCCCTTGCTTTGGCGAAATTTCCACCTGGGAGTGCATCCCACCTAGAGGCAACTCTTTTTGTATTTTGTACAGCGGCCTGCCTAGTCGCGGCATTGCACCACCGCGAAACACTTGCGGGTCCACGACTGCTTTATTGGGGCAGCTAACTCTGGAACAGGAGGTGCCTGTTATATGCAGGGGTGCCGGCGCGAACATCGGCAATCCTTTTAAAGACATTTTTGAATGTGAGTGCCGGCGGTGACCCACTTGGGTTTTACTGAACCACCAGCCCCAGGAAGCATTGCTTCAGGTGGTTCACCTGAGCGTTATTATTATGGGGATTTACTGGTGGTTGCCGCATGCCGGCACGTCACATGGTCTGCCACTGAAGAGGGCGTTGGCCCGAAACGCGTCTGGCAGGTAAACCAGAAAAGGACTTTGTTCATGGCGTGTGCCCTTGCTTTGGCGAAATTTCCACCTGGGAGTGCATCCCACCTAGAGGCAACTCTTTTTGTATTTTGTACAGCGGCCTGCCTGGTCGCGGGATTGCACCACTGCGAAACACTTGCGGGTCCGCGGCTGCTTTATTGGGGCAGCTAACTGTGGAACAGGAGGTGCCTGTTATATGCAGGGGTGCCGGCGCGAACATCGGCAATCCTTTTAAAGACATTTTTGAATGTGAGTGCCGGCGGTGACCCACTTGGGTTTTACTGAACCACCAGCCCCAGGAAGCATTGCTTCAGGTGGTTCACCTGAGCGTTATTATTATGGGGATTTACTGGTGGTTGCCGCATGCCGGCATGTCACATGGTCTGCCACTGAAGAGGGCGTTGGCCCGAAACGCGTCTGGCAGGTAAACCAGAAAAGGACTTTGTTCATGGCGTGCCCTTGCTTTGGCGAAATTTCCACCTGGGAGTGCATCCCACCTAGAGGCAACTCTTTTTGTATTTTGTACAGCGGCCTGCCTGGTCGCGGGATTGCACCACCGCAAAACACTTGCGGGTCCGCGGCTGCTTTATTGGGGCAGCTAACTGTGGAACAGGAGGTGCCTGTTATATGCAGGGGTGCCGGCGCGAACATCGGCAATCCTTTTAAAGACATTTTTGAATGTGAGTGCCGGCGGTGACCCACTTGGGTTTTACTGAACCACCAGCCCCAGGAAGCATTGCTTCAGGTGGTTCACCTCAGCGTTATTATTATGGGGATTTACTGGTGGTTGCCGCATGCCGGCACGTCACATGGTCTGCCACTGAAGAGGGCGTTGGCCCGAAACGCGTCTGGCAGGTAAACCAGAAAAGGACTTTGTTCATGGCGTGTGCCCTTGCTTTGGCGAAATTTCCACCTGGGAGTGCATCCCACCTAGAGGCAACTCTTTTTGTATTTTGTACAGCGGCCTGCCTGGTCGCGGGATTGCACCACCGCGAAACACTTGCGGGTCCGCGGCTGCTTTATTGGGGCAGCTAACTGTGGAACAGGAGGTGCCTGTTATATGCAGGGGTGCCGGCGCGAACATCGGCAATCCTTTTAAAGACATTTTTGAATGTAAGTGCCGGCGGTGACCCACTTGGGTTTTACTGAACCACCAGCCCCAGGAAGCATTGCTTCAGGTGGTTCACCTGAGCGTTATTATTATGGGGATTTACTGGTGGTTGCCGCATGCCGGCACGTCACATGGTCTGCCACTGAAGAGGGCGTTGGCCCGAAACGCGTCTGGCAGGTAAACCAGAAAAGGACTTTGTTCATGGCGTGTGCCCTTGCTTTGGCGAAATTTCCAGCTGGGAGTGCATCCCACCTAGAGGCAACTCTTTTTGTATTTTGTACAGCGGCCTGCCTGGTCGCGGGATTGCACCACCGTGAAACACTTGCGGGTCCGCTGCTGCTTTATTGGGGCAGCTAACTGTGGAACAGGAGGTGCCTGTTATATGCAGGGGTGCCGGCGCGAACATCGGCAATCCTTTTAAAGACATTTTTGAATGTGAGTGCCGGCGGTGACCCACTTGGGTTTTACTGAACCACCAGCCCCAGGAAGCATTGCTTCAGGTGGTTCACCTGAGCGTTATTATTATGGGGATTTACTGGTGGTTGCCGCATGCCGGCACCTCACATGGTCTGCCACTGAAGAGGGCGTTGGCCCGAAACGCGTCTGGCAGGTAAACCAGAAAAGGACTTTGTTCATGGCGTGTGCCCTTGCTTTGGCGAAATTTCCACCTGGGAGTGCATCCCACCTAGAGGCAACTCTTTTTGTATTTTGTACAGCGGCCTGCCTGGTCGCGGGATTGCACCACCGCGAAACACTTGCGGGTCCGCGACTGCTTTATTGGGGCAGCTAACTGTGGAACAGGAGGTGCCTGTTATATGCAGGGGTGCCGGCGCGAACATCGGCAATCCTTTTAAAGACATTTTTGAATGTGAGTGCCGGCGGTGACCCACTTGGGTTTTACTGAACCACCAGCTCCAGGAAGCATTGCTTCAGGTGGTTCACCTGAGCGTTATTATTATGGGGATTTACTGGTGGTTGCCGCATGCCGGCACGTCACATGGTCTGCCACTGAAGAGGGCGTTGGCCCGAAACGCGTCTGGCAGGTAAACCAGAAAAGGACTTTGTTCATGGCGTGTGCCCTTGCTTTGGCGAAATTTCCACCTGGGAGTGCATCCCACCTAGAGGCAACTCTTTTTGTATTTTGTACAGCGGCCTGCCTGGTCGCGGGATTGCACCACCGCGAAACACTTGCGGGTCCGCGGCTGCTTTATTGGGGCAGCTAACTGTGGAACAGGAGGTGCCTGTTATATGCAGTGGTGCCGGCGCGAACATCGGCAATCCTTTTAAAGACATTTTTGAATGTGAGTGCCGGCGGTGACCCACTTGGGTTTTACTGAACCACCAGCCCCAGGAAGCATTGCTTCAGGTGGTTCACCTGAGCTTTATTATTATGGGGATTTACTGGTGGTTGCCGCATGCCGGCACGTCACATGGTCTGCCACTGAAGAGGGCGTTGTCCCGAAACGCGTCTGGCAGGTAAACCAGAAAAGGACTTTGTTCATGGCGTGTGCCCTTGCTTTGGCGAAATTTCCACCTGGGAGTGCATCCCACCTAGAGGCAACTCTTTTTGTATTTTGTAAAGCGGCCTGCCTGGTCGCGGGATTGCACCACCGCGAAACACTTGCGGGTCCGCGGCTGCTTTATTGGGGCAGCTAACTGTGGAACAGGAGGTGCCTGTTATATGCAGGGGTGCCGGCGCGCACATCGGCAATCCTTTTAAAGACATTTTTGAATGTGAGTGCCGGCGGTGACCCACTTGGGTTTTACTGAACCACCAGCCCCAGGAAGCATTGCTTCAGGTGGTTCACCTGAGCGTTATTATTATGGGGATTTACTGGTGGTTGCCGCATGCCGGCACGTCACATGGTCTGCCACTGAAGAGGGCGTTGGCCCGAAACGCGTCTGGCAGGTAAACCAGAAAAGGACTTTGTTCATGGTGTGTGCCCTTGCTTTGGCGAAATTTCCACCTGGGAGTGCATCCCACCTAGAGGCAACTCTTTTTGTATTTTGTACAGCGGCCTGCCTGGTCGCGGGATTGCACCACCGCGAAACACTTGCGGGTCCGCGGCTGCTTTATTGGGGCAGCTAACTGTGGAACAGGAGGTGCCTGTTATATGCAGGGGTGCCGGCGCGAACATCGGCAATCCTTTTAAAGACATTTTTGAATGTGAGTGCCGGCGGTGACCCACTTGGGTTTTACTGAACCAAAAGCCCCAGGAAGCATTGCTTCAGGTGGTTCACCTGAGCGTTATTATTATGGGGATTTACTGGTGGTTGCCGCATGCCGGCACGTCACATGGTCTGCCACTGAAGAGGGCGTTGGCCCGAAACGCGTCTGGCAGGTAAATCAGAAAAGGACTTTGTTCATGGCGTGTGCCCTTGCTTTGGCGAAATTTCCACCTGGGATTGCATCCCACCTAGAGGCAACTCTTTTTGTATTTTGTACAGCGGCCTGCCTGGTCGCAGGATTGCACCACCGCGAAACACTTGCGGGTCCGCGGCTGCTTTATTGGGGCAGCTAACTGTGGAACAGGAGGTGCCTGTTATATGCAGGGGTGCCGGCGCGAACATCGGCAATCCTTTTAAAGACATTTTTGAATGTGAGTGCCGGCGGTGACCCACTTGGGTTTTACTGAACCACCAGCCCCAGGAAGCATTGCTTCAGGTGGTTCACCTGAGCGTTATTATTATGGGGATTTACTGGTGGTTGCCGCATGCCGGCACGTCACATGGTCTGCCACTGAAGAGGGCGTTGGCCCAAAACGCGTCTGGCAGGTAAACCAGAAAAGGACTTTGTTCATGGCGTGTGCCCTTGCTTTGGCGAAATTTCCACCTGGGAGTGCATCCCACCTAGAGGCAACTCTTTTTGTATTTTGTACAGCGGCCTGCCTGGTCGCGGGATTGCACCACCGCGAAACACTTGCGGGTCCGCGGCTGCTTTATTGGGGCAGCTAACTGTGGAACAGGAGGTGCCTGTTATATGCAGGGGTGCCGGCGCGAACATCGGCAATCCTTTTAAAGACATTTTTGAATGTGAGTGCCGGCGGTGACCCACTTGGGTTTTACTGAACCACCAGCCCCAGGAAGCATTGCTTCAGGTGGTTCACCTGAGCGTTATTATTATGGGGATTTACTGGTGGTTGCCGCATGCCGGCACGTCACATGGTCTGCCACTGAAGAGGGCGTTGGCCTGAAAGGCGTCTGGCAGGTAAACCAGAAAAGGACTTTGTTCATGGCGTGTGCCCTTGCTTTGGCGAAATTTCCACCTGGGAGTGCATCCCACCTAGAGGCAACTTTTTTTGTATTTTGTACAGCGGCCTGCCTGGTCGCGGGATTGCACCACCGCGAAACACTTGCGGGTCCGCGGCTGCTTTATTGGGGCAGCTAACTGTGGAACAGGAGGTGCCTGTTATATGCAGGGGTGCCGGCGCGAACATCGGCAATCCTTTTAAAGACATTTTAGAATGTGAGTGCCGGCGGTGACCCACTTGGGTTTTACTGAAACACCAGCCCCAGGAAGCATTGCTTCAGGTGGTTCACCTGAGCGTTATTATTATGGGGATTTACTGGTGGTTGCCGCATGCCGGCACGTCACATGGTCTGCCACTGAAGAGGGCGTTGGCCCGAAACGCGTCTGGCAGGTAAACCAGAAAAGGACTTTGTTCATGGCGTGTCCCCTTGCTTTGGCAAAATTTCCACCTGGGAGTGCATCCCACCTAGAGGCAACTCTTTTTGTATTTTGTACAGCGGCCTGCCTGGTCGCGGGATTGCACCACCGCGAAACACTTGCGGGTCCGCGGCTGCTTTATTGGGGCAGCTAACTGTGGAACAGGAGGTGCCTGTTATATGCAGGGGTGCCGGCGCGAACATCGGCAATCCTTTTAAAGACATTTTTGAATGTGAGTGCCGGCGGTGACCCACTTGGGTTTTACTGAACCACCAGCCCCAGGAAGCATTGCTTCAGGTGGTTCACCTGAGCGTTATTATTATGGGGATTTACTGGTGGTTGCCGCATGCCGGCACGTCACATGGTCTGCCACTGAAGAGGGCGTTGGCCCGAAACGCGTCTGGCAGGTAAACCAGAAAAGGACTTTGTTCATGGCGTGTGCCCTTGCTTTGGCGAAATTTCTACCTGGGAGTGCATCCCACCTAGAAGCAACTCTTTTTGTATTTTGTACAGCGGCCTGCCTGGTCGCGGGATTGCACCACCGCGAAACACTTGCGGTTCCGCGGCTGCTTTATTGGGGCAGCTAACTGTGGAACAGGAGGTGCCTGTTATATGCAGGGGTGCCGGCGCGAACATCGGCAATCCTTTTAAAGACATTTTTGAATGTGAGTGCCGGCGGTGACCCACTTGGGTTTTACTGAACCACCAGCCCCAGGAAGCATTGCTTCAGGTGGTTCACCTGAGCGTTATTATTATGGGGATTTACTGGTGGTTGCCGCATGCCGGCACGTCACATGGTCTGCCACTGAAGAGGGCGTTGGCCCGAAACGCGTCTGGCAGGTAAACCAGAAAAGGACTTTGTACATGGCGTGTGCCCTTGCTTTGGCGAAATTTCCACCTGGGAGTGCATCCCACCTAGAGGCAACTCTTTTTGTATTTTGTACAGCGGCCTGCCCGGTCGCGGGATTGCACCATCGCGAAACACTTGCGGGTCCGCGGCTGCTTTATTGGGGCAGCTAACTGTGGAACAGGAGGTGCCTGTTATATGCAGGGGTGCCGGCGCGAACATCGGCAATCCTTTTAAAGACATTTTTGAATGTGAGTGCCGGCGGTGACCCACTTGGGTTTTACTGAACCACCAGCCCCAGGAAGCATTGCTTCAGGTGGTTCATCTGAGCGTTAATATTATGGGGATTTACTGGTGGTTGCCGCATGCCGGCACGTCACATGGTCTGCCACTGAAGAGGGCGTTGGCCCGAAACGCGTCTGGCAGGTAAACCAGAAAAGGACTTTGTTCATGGCGTGTGCCCTTGCTTTGGCGAAATTTCCACCTGGGAGTGCATCCCACCTAGAGGCAACTCTTTTTGTATTTTGTACAGCTGCCTGCCTGGTCGCGGGATTGCACCACCGCGAAACACTTGCGGGTCCGCGGCTGCTTTATTGGGGCAGCTAACTGTGGAACAGGAGGTGCCTGTTATATGCAGGGGTGCCGGCGCGAACATAGGCAATCCTTTTAAAGACATTTTTTAATGTGAGTGCCGGCGGTGACCCACTTGGGTTTTACTGAACCACCAGCCCCAGGAAGCATTGCTTCAGGTGGTTCACCTGAGCGTTATTATTATGGGGATTTACTGGTGGTTGCCGCATGCCGGCACGTCACATGGTCTGCCACTGAAGAGGGCGTTGGCCCAAAACGCGTCTGGCAGGTAAACCAGAAAAGGACTTTGTTCATGGCGTGTGCCCTTGCTTTGGTGAAATTTCCACCTGGGAGTGCATCCCACCTAGAGGCAACTCTTTTTGTATAATATATATATATATATATTTATATATATATATATATATATATATATGGCTGAAAGCTTGCCCGCCGTTTCATTCTGCTCGAAAGAAGGCAAGAGTAGACCCAAAATTTCGTGTTAGTGATTTATTCAGCGATCACCATGTCGCCATGACGCGTTTCGGCCAGTCAACGGCCTTGATCACATGTCAGCGCCTAGGGCGGAAGTAACCTTTTTAAAGTGCAAGTGCAAGTTATTAGCAGCAATAGACAGAGTAAACATATTGCATTGTATACCTAATTGATGCTTAAATGCATTAATTATACACATAATGTCTAAAAGCATAAAATACCAGGATAAAACATAGCACAATGAAATCCACTTGGGTATAATCCATATTTGTTGTGATAAAATACATGTATAAATACATAAAGTTCCTATTATCACACATGTTCATGTCCTGGCTATGAAACTATGCCATTATGTGCTGCTATCTATAAAGTGACTAAGTGCATAATGTGTACCTCTCGAATTCCCCTATGTGCGAGTACCCAATATTAAAATGTGCAAAATTGTGCAATGCTAGTGCAAAATCATAGTGCAAATAGTAGCTGGCAGCCAAAACAATTAAGGGCTAGTGCCACTTGCATATTGTAGGTACTTATCCTTGTCATAATCAGCAATTATATGTGGAATATAAGATAACTGCATACTCATTGGCCTATGTTACAGGTGACATACTAGGCTATACGGTTGATTCCCACAAATGAGGATATATAGTATAAAATATTATATAAAATCATTATAACATTATAAAACCCAATAAATAGGCTAAAAATATATGCTTTACTTAAATAATTATAACTGTTCTAAGATCTTAAATAAAATTTCAAAATAAAATACAGTACATCCTAGGTTGCCACTCAATATTGTATGGAGCTAACTGCTCTATTAAAATACTTAAAACTTGGAAATGTGAGGCTCACTCTAGTTTGTGATAGTGTTTCAGGGAAATATATTAGGGAAAAGTACTATTACCTTAATTACAGTGTTAGTATATAGTGCTTTCTGGTGTGCCGTAAGCTCGTTAATACGGATATACAATAAATTTCATAGTTTATGTATTACAATGGATGTTCAAAGATAAGTGTACATATCTTCGCTAGTATTTAATCCTCCTGGGTGCTTCGTATCCAATTCAAGGATATACCTCGTTTCTAGGCGCCAGAGTTTGGCTTCTCTGTTGCCACCTCTTTTGTCTGCTGGCACTGAGTCTAAAACGAAGTACTTAAAATGTTTGAAACTACTTTCATGTTTGTCCTTAAAGTGCCTGGCAACTGGATAGCTAGGATCGTTATTTACAATGGCGCGTGTATGTTGCAGTATTCTCTTGTGCACTGACAGTTTGGTGCTGCCTATGTAATACAAATTGCAGCTACAGACTAGTGCATATACTGCAAATTCTGTTTTACAGGACAGATGTTGCTTAATTAGGCGGGTGTTATCGCTAAATGCTGTTTTATAAGATTTAGTATTTATACCGAATTGGCAGGCCTTACAGTTGGGGCATTTGAAAAATCCCATCCTGGATGTAAGCCACGTACTGGGTTCTGCCTCTTTCGGATTGTTTTTAACCAGGGCATTGCCCATTGACGCTGTTTTTCTGAAGGTTATCGCAGGTTTTTTGGGAAGTAACCCTCCAATTACTGGGTCCCCTAGTACTATTGGCCACTTACGCCTTATAATTGCTCTAATCTGTCCTTCCTGTCTTGAATACGCTAATATGAGCCGTGTTGGTTCATTAGATGTTATCTGTGTTACCACCTTGGATTTAGCTCTATATTGTAGTAGATCCTGTCTGGCTCTGCATCTAGATTTGGATATTGCTGCATCTATGGTTCTTGATTTGTACCCTCTCTGGAGAAATCTATTTTTGCACTCCCTTTGTTTTTCTTGGGTGTCATAGTCCTCACTACAGATCCTCCTAATTCTCAGCATCTCCCCGTAGGGGATGCTGTGTATAAGGTGCGGTGGGTCGGCACTTGATGCATGCAATATTGTGTTCCCTTCCGTTGGCTTTCTAAAAAGTGATGTTGCCAGGTTATTGTCTGAAATGTATACTTTCACATCCAAAAAGGTTATACATTCACGACTGATAGAATATGTAAACTTGAGATTCAGGTTGTTGCCATTGATATCTGCAATAAATTCATGTGCACTCTGTTCTGAGCCATTCCAGACAATAAAAAGGTAATCTATAAATCTTAACCAAACTATTATCTTGTCTGTAAAGATGCGGGCATATGTTTCATGAGGACCAGCTCCTCCCACCATCCCATGAAGAGACAAGCATAGCTTGGGGAGAAGCTGGCACCCATTGCCACGCCTTGAACTTGCTGGTACATTTGATTTTTGTACATAAACAAATTATTCTCCAAACAAAATGTCAGCAAATCAATTAACATTTGGTTATGTTTAGCAAATCTCATTGGTCTGTTGGCCCAAAAAAATTCCACTGCTTTGACGCCATCATTGTTCCTTATGCAGGTATATAGTGTAGCTACATCAAGTGCTATAAGGTGATAGCCAACCTGCCATTTGATGTTATCTATTTTTCTGATGAAGTCACTAGTGTCTTGTACATATGAGTTGAGTTTTTTTTATATGTTCTTGTAAAAATGAGTCAATGTAAATAGACATATTTTCTAGTGGTCCATCACAGGCCGAAATGATGGGCCTCCCTGGTGGCTTGTTTATTGATTTATGCACTTTCGGGACAAAATATATTAGGGGGATCGTAGGGTTCTCCTTCTTTAGATATTTATATTCTTGTATGTTGAGGAGGCCCAGACTTTTCCACGCCAGTAATTTACTAAAAAAGCTGTCCTGAGCTTGCTTGAACTTTTGCATGGAACTTTTACCATAGCAGTCTGTATCATTTAGCTGTTTCGCTGCTTCCTCCGAGTATATATATATATATATATATATATATATATATATATATATATATATATATATATATATATATATATATATATTACCTACTGGCGGTCGCCAGTAGGTACTTACAGTTAGGACCTAGTTTCCATAGGAAAAGCGTTTTTTGATTTGCCAATATCTTTGGCTACACTAATGGGGCGCTCCAGTCAGCTCCTGTCTTGAAAGTTTTGGGGTGATTCGTCAAGCGGGGCCCGAGAAAAAAGGGGGGTCCCAAAAAGCGTTTTCTCCATGTTAATTTCCATAGGAATTTTGTCGCGGCTACAGCCTGAACTGCTGAACGGAATTACACCAAATTTGGCAGAGAGGTAGCTGTTGTTCCAGAGTGCACTCTTTGCTTTAAATGGTGTAAATCTGTTCATTTCAGTAGTTCCTGAGAAATGTAAAAATAAAAAATATCGATATCTGGTGACGGCCGTGGATTCGCGAACCCTCCCGATCACGAGCTTCTTTTTGATTGGCTGTCAACACTCCAAACCAAGAAGTGTTGGCAGCCATCTTGTGACTTGGTAAAACCGAGTCACAAGAAAAAAGGGAATAAAATGATAAAATAAAAGAAAAGGGGCCAAAAAAAACCATTTGTTTTTTTATATTTTCGACCGAATTTGCGCTGGGTGCGCGAATCCGGCCGGAAAAAAAAAAAAGACGCGGGCACCCCCACTTTGTTTCTTTGAGCCCCTGGGTGGGCCAGGTCCTGTGGGCAATGTTTTATTAGGGTGCGGGGCATGCAGGGGGGGCCCCCGCAGCCCCGGGGACCGCCACCTCCCCAGGGCTTTATTTATTATGCACGGGGGCATGTGGCCGCCCGGCAGCCCCGGGGACCGCCATCTCCCTGGGGCTTTTCATAATCATGGGTGGGGGGCCTCGCAGACCTCCCCAAGCCCCAGGGACCGCCACCTCTCGGGGCTTTGCTTAATTATGTGTGGGGGGCCTCGCGGGCCCCCCAAGTCCTGGGGACAGCCTCCTCCCCGGGGCTATAACAAATAGTAAGTGTGGGGGGGTTTGAGCCCCCCCACACTGCCCCGGGGACCACCAGCTCCTCAGGGCACTAATTATTGAAATACGGGGTCCTGTGCCAGCCCCCTGGCCACGGAGACCACCACCTCCCCGGGGCTTTAATACTGATGGTAGGGGGGCCACGCAGACCCCCTCCTGGAGCCCTCTATGTCCCTGGGGACCGCCACCCCCCAGGGCCGGCTCCGGCAATGTCCCCGGGACATTGCAGTTTGCAATGACAGGGCGGGAGCACTGCTCCCGCCCTGTCATTGCAAACTCTGCTTCTCTTCATGGAAGCGAGAGCAGGAAACCTGCTTGCGCTTCCATGTAGAGAAGCAGATTGCTTTTGGACAAGGGGAGCTGCATGTCAGCAGCTCCCCTTGTCCGAAAGCAATGCCGGCTCCCGCATGAGGCGGGGAGCGGGCAAGGACCGCAGGGGCATTGGGGCTCCCCCCGCTGTCCCCAACGAGAGGGCATGCCCCGGGGGATGGGGTCCCCGGGGCAAAAAAAAGCCCTTGGGGGGGGGACATGTTTTTTTTATAAATATAAAATGGCTGGGCCTCGGGGGATGGGGTCCCTGAGGCAGAGTTTGAGTAATAAGAAAGGGGGGCATTTTTTTTTTCTTGCATGCCTTGAGTAGCGACTCCATTGCGGCTCTCAGAGCAGCCCCCCTGTGTAACTGCGATGGGTTCGCGACTCCGAGCAAAATTTAAAAAAAGAGTATGTATGTTTTTTATAAAGTAAGATTGCCTGTTGGGTTATAGGGTGGCTCTAAAAAGAGCCCTTGTTTTCATTATGAGTTTGTTTTAGCTACATGTAAGTGTGAATGCACAGCTTTAGGTTGTTGAAGAAGACTCTGTTTCCTTGATCTGTGAAGTGCACTCCATCACTTCTGTAGATGTTGTCCATATCAAAACGTAGATTGTTGTTATAGATGGACCCCATTCTAAAAATGTATATGTAAATCCGCATTTGTAAAGCGCAAACTACTCACCCTTACGGGTCTCAAGGCGCTGGTGGCCGACGTGGAAATTAAGTGAGCTATTGCCCAGAGTCACATGGTGCTGAACTGAGCTGCCGCCAGGGATCGAACCGTGAGCGCTGTGCTCCGAAGTCATCTGCCCTGGCCACTGCACCACACCTCTCCACTATGATCTCTGAGGTATACAGTAACAGCTTTATTGACATTCTTCCTGGCTTTCTCAAACTGTGGACAGAATTGATTTGATCACTTCCATTTCTGTCTTTGACATATATAAGAGAATACAAAGACAGTTTGAGGCAAAAGCAACATCAATTCTGCAAAGGTATCCTTCATTAGCATTTCCAGCCCTACCCCAGTCAATGTGCCAAGGTCATTGCCACCACAGTGCACAATCATGAGGTCAGGGGGTTGGAGATGCAAAAAGGTTTTAACCAAAGGCAACAATTGGTGCCACTTTAAACCTCTCTGTGCAATCCATTTAATGTCCACATTTTGTAAACATAGGTTTTTGTCAATAACGCTCTGTACAGCATACCTTTTGCACCAGAAAACATAGCTGTGGCCTACAATCCACACTGTGAGCATCTTGAACGGATGTCTGGAAGGAATGAAAATATGTCTGTAGCTCAGGTAGTCAGTTGGTAGAATGAGAGGTATCTAAAATGGTGGAGAACATGTTGTTTTTTAAAAAGCTGTTAAGTGATTGGCTGTTCATCAAGATTGTGCACTCAAAAATAGGATGCATGTTAGTTTGCTGAGATCATGTTTGTGATTAGTTATTAGAAAATGTTTTAAAGGTACAGTAGATACCATAAGGTAATATTTTGCAAAAGTCAACCACACCTGCGGTTTGCTGAACTTGAAACTACGGTGAACTTGTGACCTGCCAGTACAGTTGAATGTTCCATGAACTGTTACTATGGAAACTGGCATTAAGTAGAATGGGGGAAGGGTTGAAACTTAACTGTGGACTTAAAATGTGAAATGGATACTTAAATATAAGTGAAAAGTTAGTAAATTAAGGTTTTCTAAGACAGTAGTATGTGTAGAAGTAGTGTGTTGCTGAAAAACTATACTAGTATTATTAAAAATAGGTTTTTGAACTCCCGTGTGGACTTGCGGCTCCACCGCGGTGGAGTCGTGACTCCAGAAAATTACAGAAGCAGTTTGGGCACTATTTGAAGACAGTTAGAAAGGGTTAATATGTCTAACCAATAGAAATGTGTTTTACAATTTGAAATAATGATGGAAGCAATCCGATTTGATACTTACATTTATTTGAGTGCAAAAAGAGAGGGAAAGTTTGCCATTCCAGGTTTCACCTTTCTGAGAGGTGCATTATATTTCTTGTGTGGAAAAAAAAATCTTTTAAGAGTTTCTGATATTTGGTGTTCTGCAATACTACCTCAAACGTGAGTAACCAATTTGTAAGGTGTATTATATATTATTCAGCACTGCTTTATTGTTTCTAGCAATATTTTTACTTTATGTTATGAAATGTACAGCTCTCTATTCCACTTTGTATTATTGTAATGAATAATGAAAAGAGTTTTGAAATAGTTTGTAGATAGTAGCATGGTAGAAGGATTAGTGTTGGCTTTCTGAAATTATCCAGGCAGTACTCTTGTACTGAACTTTTCACTGAGGCACTACTCATCTAGTCATGCATTCTCTCAGGCACTACCCACTACCCATCTATTTTTATGTTTCTTTGATATATGATGCCACTTTTAAAAGGTACAGACACATGCAAGCGTGCTTTCTGGAATATTATGAGACTTTTAACAGATAGATTGAAAAGGTTGCTGCTTCATATTTGCTTAGGCTCATCCCTCTGAGCAGTTGCTAAATAGTGAAGCTGTAGTCCAAAAGTGAAGTTTAAGACATGTTGGCGGAGGGATTAGTGATTAGCTTAGCTCGTATTGGTCTGTGGAGATGTATACTTCAAGTATGCCGCATAATTTTAGGTGTCTTTTTAAAATGAGAAGTGCACTCTTTCAAGTTTAAGGGACTTTTTGGGCTAATGACAGAAATATGTGTCTGTGTGCACATGTAGTCTCTCACGTGTTATGACTAAATAGATGATAGAGGTATAAAAATCTGGTACACATGTATTTGTATGTTTCTTTTACATATAATGCCACTAGGAAAGACACAGACACATGCATGTTATGTAATCCTTCAGACATTAACCATAGATTTGTGCAATGATCCAGGCACTACTATCCCACTGAAAGATTCAGTCAGGCACTACCCATGCTCTCATCTACTCACTCAGGTACTACTGATGCACTCATAGAATGTCCCAAGCATTACCCTTACATTCATATTTTCTCTCATGTACTTCTCATACAGAATCACTCAGGCTGTACCCATGCACTTTATTATTCTTTCAAGCACTACTCCTACACTCTTGTCTTTAACCATGCGTTAGACTTGCACTCATGGTTTGTCTAAGGTATTTCTCCTGCACTGATGTAATCACCCATTTACTACTGCTCCTCTCATGGAATTACGCATGCAGTACTCTTGCAGTGAAGTATTCACTCAGGTGCTAACCATGCAGTCATCCATTCTCTCAGGCACTAACCACTACCCATCTGTTTGTATGTTCCTTTGATATATGATGACACTGTTAAAAGGTACAGACACATGCATGCATGCTTTCTGGAATATTGTGAGACTTTTAACAGATAGATTGAAAAGGTTGCTGCTTTGTATTTGCTTAGGCCCAACACTCTGAGTAGTTGCTGAATAGTGAAGCTGCACGCCATAAGTGAGGTTTAAGATATGTTGGCAGAGGGATTAGTGATAAGGTTAGGTCGTATTGGTTTATGAAGATGTACACTTTAAGTATGCTGCATAATATTAGGTGTCTCTTTAAAATGGGAAGTGCAGTCTCTAAAGTTTAAGGGACATTTTAGTCTTATGACTGATGTATGTGTCGTTGTGTGCATATGTATTCTCTCATGTGTTATGACTAAATAGATGGTAGAGGTGTAAAACTCTGGTACACATGTATTTGTATGTTTTCTTTACATATAATACCACTAGGAAAAGGCACAGACACATGCATGCCATCTAATCACTAATTAAGTACTGCTGCTCTCTCATGCAATCACCCAGGCAGTACTCTTGCACTGAACTATTCACTCAGGTGCTACCCATCTAGTCATCAATTCTCTCAGGCACTACCCAGTACCCATCTATTTGTATGTTTCTTTGATATATGATGCCACTTTTGAAAGTTACAGACACATGCATGCATACTCTCTGGAATATGGTGAGACTTTTAACAGACACATTTAAAAAGTTGCTGCTTTGTATTTGGCTAAGCCCAAGACTCTGAGTAGTTGCTGAATAGTAAAGGTGCAGCCCAAAAGTGAGGTTTAAGACTTGTTGATAGAAGGATTAGTGATTAGGTTAGTTTGTATTGGTCTATGGAAATGCATACTTCAAATATGTCGCATAATTTTAGGTGTCTCTTTAAAATGGAAAGTGGAGTCTGTCAAGGTTAAGGGACTTTGTAGTCTTATGACTCAAGTATGTGTCATCTTGCACATATTTTCTTACATGTGTTATTTCTATAGCGATGGCAGAGCTATAAAACACTGGTATACATGTATTTGTATGTTTCTTTTACATATGATGGCACTAGGAAAAGGTACATACATATGCATGCTAGTTTTTAGGAATATAGTGAGAATTACATCTATATACTCAAGCACTAGGTGCGCACTGATAAAAAGAGGCTCATATCTCTCTTTGACTCATGAATTCACTTAGGCATTCTTATTCAGTTATGCAATCAAGGAGGCACTACTTATACACAGTTTTAATCACTTAGACATTAACCATATATTCATATAATCACCTAGACACTACTATTCTATTCAAACATTTACTCAGCCAGTATCTATGCACTCATGTATTCACTGAGAACTACTGATACACTTATGCAATGGTCCAAACATTACCTTAATACTGATACTATCTCAGAGGTATTTCCCATACATTCATAAATTTATCCAGGTAGTACCTCTGCAGTGAAAGAATCACACAGACAGTATGCAATAAACCATGCTTTAGGCTTGTACTCATAGTTTCTCTCAGGTATTTTTCATGCACTGATGCAATCACCCAGGCAGTATCGCTGCACTCATGGAATTATCCAGTCACTACTCTAGCATTGAACTATTGACTTAGGCAGTAGCCATTTAGTGATCCATTTTGTTAGGCACTACATATGAATTAATCCAATGATCCTACCATTACTCTTACATTCATCCTTTTACTCAGGCACTACCATGCAGTCATACAGTTAAGGAGAAACTACCTCAGTATCCATTTAGTGATCCATTTTGTTAGGCACTACATATGCATTAATCCAATGATCCTACCATTACTCTTACATTCATCCTTTTACTCAGGCACTACCATGCAGTCATACAGTGAAGGAGAAACTACCTATACACATACTATCCCTCTTCCCTCTTTCAGCTTTTATCTTGCCTCTTTCTGTACTTCTCTTGCTTGTTTCTGCACCTCTTTTGCTCTTTGTGCACCTCTGTTGCCTCTTTCTGCACCTCACTTGTTTTTTCTGCACTCCTCTTTACTCTTTCTACACCCCTCTTCCTTCTTTCTGTATTTCTCTTGCCTCTTTCTGCACCCCTATTCCGTCTTTCTGTACCTCAGTTGACTTTTTCTGCAACTCTCTTGCCTCTTTCTGCAGTTCTCTTGCCTCTTTTTCCATTTCTGTTGTTTCTTTGTGCACTTTTCTTGCTTCTTTCTGCATCCTTCGTTCCTCTTTCTGCACCCCTCTTGCCTCTTTCTGCACCCTTGTTCCCTCTTTCTGTACCTCTCCTGGCTGTTTCTGCACCTCTCTTGCCTCTTTCTGCAGTTCTCTTACCTCTTTCTGCACCTCTGTTGCTTCTTTCTGCACCCCTCTTGCCTCTTTTTGCACCTCTGTTGCTTCTTTCTGCACTTCTCTTGCTTCTTTCTGTACTCCTTTTCCCTCTTTCTGCAGTCTATTTCCCTGTTTCTGCACCTCTGTTGCCTCTTTCTGCACCTCTGATGCTTCTCTCTGCACTAATCTTGCCTCTTTCTGCACCCTTCTTCACTTTTTCTGCACCTCGCTTGCCGCTTTCTGCACCCCTGTTCCCTATACATTTTTGAAAACTAGAGACCCAGAGAAATCTAGGATGGGGTGACTTGTGTGGCTCTCACCAGGTTCTCTTACCCAGAATCCCTTGCAAACCTCAAACTTTGTCAAAAAATCACATTTTTCTCATATTTCTGTGATGGAAAGTTCTGAAAGCTGCGTGGATCCACAAAATTCCACCCACCCCGCATGCCCCAAAGTCTTCCCATAAAAATGATACCTCACTTGTGTGGGTAGGCCTAGTGCCTGCGACAGGCAAGGGCCCAAAACGTATTGTGGAGACATCAAAATTACCTATCACAAAACAATCTGCTTTTGCAAGGGGGGATCACATGAGTTTTTGATCCTGGGCTTGGCGGCCATCTAGGGAAACCTACCAAACCCACACGTTTCTGAAAATAAGACACCCTGGGGAGTCCAGGGAGGTATGGCTTGCGTGGATCCCTCAACCTTTCCCTACCCAGAATCCTCTGGAAACCTCAAATTTAGCTGGAAATTTTTTTCCTACCACCTAGCGTTCCCCCAGGTCTCCCGATAAAAACGGTACCTCACTTTTGTGGGTAGGCATAGTGGCTGCAACAGGAAATGGCCCAAATCGTACTGTCGAGACTTCAAAATTCCCTATCATAAAACTACCTGGTCATGCAGGGGTGGGCACCTGATTTTTTGGCCCCGGGCTCGTGGCCATCTAGGGAAACCTACCAAACCCACACATTTCTGAAAACTAGACACCCTGGGGAGTCCAGTGAGGTATGGCTTGCGTGGATCCCTCAATGTTTTCTTACCCAGAATCCCCTGCAAACCTCAAATTTAGCTAAAAGATCACGTTTTCCACACATTTTTGTGTGGGATCACTGTGCCGGCACAAATGTCCTACCACCTAGCATTCCCCTTGGTCTCTCGAGTAAAATGATAGCTCACTTGTGTGGCTGTCCAATGCAGAATTTGCTAAAAACGTATTTTTTAAAAAAATGTAGCGCTTAGAATTCACGGTGCTACACCTTTAATCCCTATGTTTTTGGCTCTTCCCAGTCACAGGCCTTTGGCCCACCCACACAAGTGAGGTATAATTTTACTCGGGAGAACAAGGGGAACGCTGGGTGGTAGGATATTTGTGCCGGCATGGAGATCCCACATAAAAATGTATGGAAAAAGTGATTTTTTTCAGCTAAATTTGAGGTTTGCAGGGGATTCTGGGTAGGGAAACGTTGGGGGATCTAGGGAAACCTACCAAACCCACACATTTCTGAAAACTAGAGACCCATTGGAGTCCAGGGAGGTATGGCTTGAGTGGATCCCCCAACGTTTTCCTACCCAGAATCCCCTGCAAACCTAACATTTTGCTGAAAAAATCAAATTTTTCTCAAATTTCTGTGTGGTAAAGTTGTAGGATCACCAGGCTGACACAAATTTCCTACCACCCAGCATTCCCCCAAGTCTCCCAATAAAAATGGTACCTCATTCTTGTGGGTGGGTCAAGTACCCGCAACAGGCAATGGCCCAAAACATATTGTGGAGACATCAAAATTACCTATCATAAAACGATCTGATTTTGCAAGGGGGTCACATGAGTTTTGGTCCCGGGCTTGGCGGCCATCTAGGGAACCTACAAAACCCACACATTTCTGAAAACTAGAGAACCGGGGAGTCCAGGGAGGTATGGCTTGCGTGGATCCTCCAACGTTTCCTACCAGAATCCCCTGCAAACCTCAAATTTTGATGAAAAAATCATATTTTTCTCTTTTTGTGTAGGAAAGTTGTAGGATTACTGGGCTGACACAAATTTCCTACCACCCAGCGTTCCCAAGGTCTCCCGATACAAGTGGTACCTCACTTGTGTGGGTGGGTCAAGTACCCGCGACAGGCAAGGGCCCAAAACGTATTGTGGAGACTTCAAAATTACCTATCACAAAACAACCTGGTTTTGCAAGGGGGTCACCTTGGTTTTTGGCCCCGGGTTTGGTGGCCATCTTGGGAAACTGCCAAACCCACAGATTTCTGAAAACTAGACACCCGGGGGAGTACAGTGAGGTATGGCTTGCGTGGATCCCCCAACGTTTTCCTACCCAGAATCCCCTGCAAACCTCAAATTTAGCTGAAAAAACACATTTTCCACATATGTTTGCGTGGAATCACCGTGGCGGCACAATTGTCCTACCCCACAGCATTCCCCTCAGTCTCCTGAGTAAAATGATACCTCACTTGTGTCGGTGGGCCAAGGGCCTGTGACTGGGAAGAGCCAAAAACATAGGGATAAAGGGTATAGCACCAAGAATTCTAAGCGCTACATTTTTTTAAAATTACGTTTTTAGCCAATTCTGCATTGGACACCCACACAAGTGAGGTATCATTTTACTCAGGAGACTGAGGGGAACGCTGTGGGGTAGGACATTTGTGCCGGCATGGTGATTCCACACACAAATATGTAGAAAATGTGTTTTTTTCAGCTAAATTTGAGGTTTGCAGGGGATTCTGGGAAGGGAAACGTTGGGGGATCCACGCAACCCATACCTCGCTGGACTCCTCCGGGTGTCTAGTTTTTAGAAATGTGTGGGTTTGGTAGTTTCCCAAGATGGCCACCGAGCCTGGGGCCAAAAACCCAGGTGACCCCCCCTTGCAAAACTAGGTTGTTTGTGATAGGTAATTTTGATGTCTCCTCAATACGTTTTGGGCCCTTGCCTGTCGCGGGTACTTGACCCACCCATGCGAGTGAGGTACCATTTATATCGGGAGACCTTGGGGAACACTGAGTGGTAGGAAATTTGTGGATCCATGCAGATACCAGAACTTTCCCACACAGAAATTTGAGAAAAAAGTGATTTTTCCAGCTAAATTTGAGGTTTGCAGGGGATTCTGGGTAGAAAAACGTTTGGGGATCCATGCAAGCCATACCTCGCTGGACGCCCCCGGGTGTCTAGTTTTCAGAAATGTGTGGGTTTGGTAGTTTCCCAAGATGGTCGCCGAGCCCGGGGCCAAAAACCCAGGTGACCCCCCTTGCAAAACCAGGTTGTTTTGTAATAGGTAACTTTGAGGTCTCCTCAATACGTTTTTGGCCCTTGCCTGTCGCGGGTACTTGACTCACCCACGCGAGTGAGGTACCATTTTTATCGGGAGACCGGGGGGAACGCTGGGTGGTAGGAAATTTGTGGATCCATACAGATTCCAGAAATGTCCCACAAAGAAATTTGAGAAAAAAGTGATTTTTCCACTAAATTTGAAGTTTGCAGGGGATTTTGGGTAGGAAAACGTTGGGGGGCCCATGCAAGCCATACTTTGCTGGACTCCGCTGGGAGTCTAGTTTTTAGAAATGTGTGGGTTTGGTAGGTTTTCCAAGATGGCCGCTGAGCCCGGGGCCAAAAACTCAGGTGACCCCCCTTGCAAAACCAGGTCTTTTTGTGATAGGTAATTTTGATGTCTCCTCAATACGTTTTGGGTCCTTGCCTGTAGCAGGTACTTGACCCACGCACGCGACTGAAGTATCATTTTTATCGGGAGACCCGGGGGAGCGCTGGGTGGTAGGAAATTTGTAGATCCATGCAGATTCTAGAACTTTCCACCACAGAAATGTGAGGAAAACCTGTTTTTGTTTTACAAAGTTTGAGGTTTGCAAGGGATTCTGGGCAACAGAACCTGGTGAGAGCAGACAAGTCACCCCATCCAGGATTCCCCTGGGTGTCTAGTTTTCAAAAATGTATAGGTGTGCCAGGTTTCCCTAGGTGCAGGCAGAGCTAGGGTTCAAAATCTACAGATAGGCACTTTGCAAAAAAAGGGTCAGTTTTCAATGTGAAAATGTGTGTGTCCACATTGTGTTTTGAGCCGTTTCCTGTCGAGGGCACTAGGCCTACCCACACAAGTGAGGTACCATTCTTCTCAGAAGACTTTGGAGAATGCGGGGTGGGTGGAATTTTGTGGATCCACTCAGATTCGAGAACTTTCCACCACAGAAATGTGAGGAAAATGTGTTTTTTTTGACAAAGTTTGAGGTTTGCAAGGGATTCTGGGTAACAGAACCTGGTGGGAGAAAGATAAGTCACCTCATCCTGGGTTCCCCTGGGTGTCTAGTTTTGAAAAATGTATAGGTTTGCTAGGTTTCCCTAGGTGCCAGCAGAACTAGGGTTCAAAATCTACAGCTAGGCACTTTGCAAAAAAAGGGTCAGTTTTCACTTTGAAAATGTGGTGTGTCCATGTTGCGTTTTGGGCCGTTTCCTGTTCCGGGCACTACACCTACCCACACAAGTGAGGTACCATTTTTATCGGGAGACTTAGGGGAACACAGAATTGTAGAACTACTGTTATTAGCTATTGACATTCAATGCATTTCTGCCTTCCAAATGTAAGACAATGTGTAAAAAGAAGTCACTTTGAAAAATGCCCTATAATTCACATGCTGGTATGGGTACCCACAATTTCGGAGATATGCAAATAGCTACTGTTTCTAAACTCTATATTTTGTTCCTATTTTAGAAATACATAGGTGTCTTTCATACCGATTTTTCCCTGTTTATATTTTCCCAAATGAATTGCTATTTACCCGGTACACAATAAAAAACCATTGCAAGACGCTGCTCAGTTATTGGCTGGGTTCCTCAGGTTCTTGGTGAACCTACAAGTCCTATATATGTCCAGAACCAGAAGGGTCCAGCGGATGTAACGGTATATTGCTTTAAAAAATCTGTCATATTTAGAAGAAGTTTCAGGTGAAAACGTTGGCACAAATGTCTGTTTTTGTAACTCATTTTCAATTTTTCCTATTTTCAACTGTTAGTTTCTATAAGAAAACCTTGAAAGATCTACACAAATGACCCTTTGCTGAATTCAGAATGTTGTCTACTTTACAGAAATGGCTACCCTTCCAGGATCCATCATTGCTTTCATACCCATTTTTACCATTAACTGGAAGGAGGTTGAAAGCACAAAAAATAGCAAAAATAGGCTATGTCCCACTAAAATGCCAAAACTGTGTAAACATTTTTGGTTTTCTGACAAAAGTCTGTCAGTCCCTGAAAGCTGGGAAGATGGTGATTTCAGCACAACAAACCCTTTGTTGATACCATTTGCAGGGAAAAAACGAGACGCTTTCATCTGTAGCCCTTTTTTCCCATTTTTCCCCCCAAAAGTTCGCTGTATTTTGGCTAATTTCTGGGTCCCCTCCAGGGGAATCCACAAACCCTGGATACCTTTAAAATCCCCATGATGTTGGAAAAAAAGGAAGCAAATTTGGCGTGGATACCTTATGTGGTCAAAAAGTTACAGGGGCCTAAGCACAAACTACCCCAAATAGCCAAAAAAAGGCTTAGCACAGGGAGGGGAAAGGCCTAGCAGCGAAGGGGTTAATGAAGAAAGATATTTTCAACAAAATTCATTAGTTCATGTAGTTGATACCAGTGGTCGTTGTTATGAGATAAAAGATGGTTGTCCAACTGGAAAAAAAAAGATGGTTCCTAGAAATGTAGAAGAAGTAATAGCTGAAGAAGTTCAAGGGAGACGTACACAAGCTCCAGTGTATAAGTGGGATTGTAGTAGTATTTGTAGTATTCGACAGGTATCTATCGATATATTATGAATTTTTTTACGAGAATATGCCAAAAAACGTGTTAAACAGAAGATTAAGATGTTGCAAGGACTTGATCCTTGTAAAGTGAGAAAATATACTAAGTTGCAGGGTCATTCTCTGGCTTGTCTTTCTAGAAAAGTGTGTCTAAGTACTTTTCATCATTTAAGAATGTTAGCAGTACATCACTCAGAAATGCGGAAGTTAATAAGGAGACTGTACTACGTAAAAAGTCCTGCATTATCTTTAAGTGAAATGAACATAGCTCTTTTGCATGGTTCAGTATTGGATGTAAAAAAAGTTTGTGATCATATACAGTTTCGTTTCTTTGGTTCACAAGAGGAGAGTAGAGAAAGTGAGAGCTTCATCAATCAATCAATCAATCACGGCATTTATAGAGCGCGCTACTCACCCGGGAGGGTCTCAAGGCGCTGGGGGAGGGGGTGAGTTACTGCTCGAACAGCCAGGTCTTGAGCTGCTTCCTGAAGGAGAGATGGTCCTGGGTTCGCCGAAGGTGAGTGGGGAGGGAGTTCCAGGTCTTGGCTGCCAGGTAGGAGAAGGATCTTCCTCCGGCGGTGGCTCTGCGGATGCGTGGTACGGTGGCGAGGGCGTGGCTGGTTGATCGTAGCTGGCGGGTGGGCGTGTAGAAGGTCATGCGGTCGTTGAGGTACTTGGGGCCCAGGTCGTGGAGGGCCTTGTGTGCGTGGGTGAGGAGTCTGAACGTGATTCTCTTGCTGACGGGGAGCCAGTGCAGGTCTTTCAGGTGTCCGGTGATGTGGCTGTGCCGGGGGATGTCCAGGATGAGTCGTGCGGAGGCGTTCTGGATGCGCTGGAGTCTTTTTTGAAGTTTGGCTGTGGTTCCGGCGTAGAGGGTGTTCCCATAGTCCAGTCGGCTGGTGACGAGTGCCTGGGTGACGGTCTTCCTGGTTTCAGTGGGGATCCATCTGAAGATCTTGCGGAGCATGCGCAGGGTGTTGAAGCACGAAGATGAGACGGCGTTGACTTGTCTGGTCATCGACAGGGAGGAGTCCAGGATGAAGCCCAGGTTGCGTGCGTGGTCCGTTGGCTTGGGCGCGGTGCCCAGGGCCGGGGGCCACCAAGAGTCGTCCCAGGCGGAGGGTGATGAGCCCAGGATGAGGACTTCCGTCTTGTCTGAGTTCAGTTTAAGGCGGCTGTTCCTCATCCAGTCGGCGACGTCTCTCATCCCGTCGTGTAGGTTGGCTCTGGCGGTGGTGGGGTCGTTGGTGAGGGAGAGGATCAGCTGGGTGTCGTCGGCGTAGGAGATGATGTTGAGGTTGTGTTGGCGTGCGATGGCTGCGAGGGGGCTCATGTAGACGTTGAAGAGGGTTGGACTGAGTGAAGATCCTTGTGGAACGCCGCAGATGACTTCGGTGGCCTCGGATCTGAATGGGGGAGGCGGACTCTCTGGGTTCTTCCGGCGAGGAACGAGATGATCCATTGCAGTGCTTTCTCTCGGATTCCGATGTTGCTGAGGCGCTTCACTAGGGTGCGGTGGCAGACGGTGTCGAACGCCGCGGAGAGGTCCAAGAGGATGAGGGCTGCTGTTTCCCCGTTGTCGGTTAGGGTTCTGATGTCGTCGGTGGCTGCGATAAGGGCGGTCTCGGTGCTGTGGTTGGCCCGAAACCCGGACTGCGAGGGGTCGAGGGATCCATTCGTCTCGAGGAAGGCGGCAAGCTGTCTGTTGACGGTCTTCTCGATGACTTTGGCCGGAAACGGAAGGAGCGAGATGGGACGGTAGTTCTTGAGGTCGGTGGGGTCCGCCGTTGGTTTCTTCAGGAGGGCGGTAAGCTCGGCGTGCTTCCAGCTCTCCGGGAAGGTGGCGGTGTGGAAGGAGGAGTTGATGATGTCCCGGAGATGGGGTGCGATGGTGGCGTCGGCTTTGTTGAAGACGTGGTGTGGGCAGGGGTCGGTTGGTGATCCGGAGTGGATGGAGTTCATTGTGCGGGTGGTGTCTTCGGTGCTGATCGGGGTCCAGTTGCAGAGGGTGGTGGTGGCGGGCGTTGGTTCGGCGGTAGGGTGCGTGGTCTGTGCGTCGAAGCTGTTATGTATGTCGGTGATCTTGCGGTGGAAGAACGCGGCGAGTGAGTTGCAGAGGTCTTGCGAGGGGGTGATGTCGTTGTTTCCGGCGCTGGGGTTGGAGAACTCTTTGACGATGCTGAAAAGTTCCTTGCTGTCGTGGGCGTTGTTGTCCAGTCGTTCTTTGAGTGCCGACTTCTTGGTGGCACGGATCATCTGGTGGTGTTTGCGGGTGGCGTGCTTGAGGGCGGTCCTGTTGTCTGTGGTCTGGTCGAGGCCGCCAGGCTTTCTCGAGAGTGCGGCAGTTCTTCTTGGATTCCTTGAGTTCGTTGGTGAACCAAGGGGTTTTCTTGCTTCCGGGTCTGCTGGGAGGGTTTTTTAGTGGTGCGAGGTCGTCGGCGCAGGCGGTCAGCCACTTGGCGAGGTTGCTGGCTGCTTCGTTTGGGTCCGTTGTGTTGGTGGGTGTGTTCTGGCTGAGGGAGGCGGTGAGCTGCTCGGCGGTGATCTTGCTCCAGCTCCGGCGGGGAGCCTGTTGCGGGTGGTGGTGGGTCGCAGTCTTTCTGAAGCTGAAGTGGACGCAGCTGTGGTCGGTCCAGTGGAGTCCGGTGGCGTGGCTGAAGGAGATGTGCTTGCTGGAAGAGAAGACGGGGTCAAGCGTGTGGCCGGCGTAGTGGGTGGGCGTGTTCACCAGTTGCTTGAGTCCGAGGTTGGCGAGGTTGTCCAGCAGGGCGGTGGTGTTTCTGTCGTTGTTGTTCTCCAGGTGGAAGTTGAGGTCCCCTAGGAGGATGTAGTCGGCGGAGGGCATGGCGTGCGGGCTGATGAAGTCTGCGATGTCTTCGCTGAATAGTGTGCGTGGTCCCGGGGGTCTGTAGATGAGGGTGCCTCGGAGGGTGGTCTTGGGGTCAGTGTGTATCTGGAAGTGTAGGTGTTCGGCGGCGGTGAAGGTCTCGTCGGAGTTAGTCGAGAGAGTAGGTGTTGAAAAACAGGTGGAAGATATTAGTACTGAGAAGTTAGCAGAAGAAATTACAAAGTTTAAGATATTTTCATGGGAAAAACCAAACTATGTTTGTATTTGTTTGTATTTGTTGTCGACATACTCACTATAGAAGTCAAACTAGGAATGTTGATGTGTATTTAAAAAGTGAAAAGGAAAATAATGATAAGTGGGAGCAATTTGGTGCTTATTTGTTCGTGGAAGGTCGTTTTGAGTTGGGTACTGATCAACGTATTTGTAAATATTGTTACAACAAATTAGAAGAGAACAAAATGCCAGCTAGAGCAGTACATAACAACTTAGAGTTGGTAGCTATTCCTCCGGAACTGGCAGATTTACATACATATGAGTCCATTCTTATTCAATCTGTGCACCCGTTTCAGGCTTTAGTTCGTATGGAGCCTAAAACAGGTAAGCTGCCTCCAACAGATTTACAAAGAGCTCTGAAATTAGGAGTTGTGTACTTGCCTTAAGATTTTAAGAAACATCTTAAAACTGTTGGTATAGAGAGAGAGGAAAGTGAGCCTGTAGTTATTCTAGTTAATAGTATACCAACAAAGAGTCGGAAAATATGGCAAGAGTTAGTAGATGTCATCAAACTTCAAAAGGCTACATTATATCTTGTACAGAACAATATTTATTATAAAACTGTAAATGTATAAGAACAGGAAATATGTTTAGAACATGATACAGAAATTTCAACTGGCCAAATAGAAAAAGTGGACAAGTCCAGGAGTGAAGAGATTTACGAACATTATGGTATACATCCTCTACATTCAAAAGAAGTGATTGGAAACACTATTGAATTATTTCAAATGAAGAAAGCAAAGGGAACTCCCATGAGTGTATGGGGAAAAAGATTAGAAGCTTATTGTTTTCCACAGCTGTTCCCCACTGGAGAAGGTGGACGATATGATGAACGAGCAGTGCAGATTCCAGCTTCAGAATACAAGCTCGACAAGATTGTACTCAGAAGATCCAAGATTTCGACAGTGCATTCCATATATATTTCATCTTCTATTTGAAAGTGTCTTGTCTGGAGTTTCATATTCAGTGAACCACATATTAAAAACAGGAGTTCATCTTACACAAGTTTCTGCAAAGGAATTTATGGACAAAGTTCAACAAAGAGACGATCATTTAGAATCTCAGTTAATTAATTTGATGGCATGTCAACGTGGTACTAATGAGTATTGGTATCGTCGTCATGGTGAACTTAAATGTATGTTAAGAAACTTAGGTACCCCTACGTGGTTTGTAACACTTAGCTGTGCTGAATATGCTTGGGACGATTTACTTGAATTTCTATGACAAGCAAATTCAAACGTAAAACACATTGAATTGAAGACAGCTGGAGAATTGTGTTCCTTGGATCCTGTGAATGTGTGCAGATATTTTAATTATAGGTTTCAAGCTATGATGTCTTTTATCTGCAATAAAAATAATCCACCTCTTGGAGAAGTTACTGATTTCTTTTGGAGAAAGGAGTACCAAGCCAGATGTGCTCCTAATATACACATGCTATTATGGATCAAGAATGCACCAAAACTTGGAGCTGATACTGATGAAAGTGTTTTGTCTTTCATCGTAGAGTATGTTACCTGTGCCATTCCAAAAAAAGGAGGAGAACAGAGCTTGAGAGAACAAGTTTCACGTCTTCAAAGTCATCAATGTGGAAAATATTGTCGACGAAAATACAAGTCAAAGGGAAAATTTTATACAAAATGTCGTTTTGGATTCCCACGTCCAATAATTTCAAGAGGAAGAGTCAATAGTTTTATGTCAGCAGTAAGACATACTATAACTCGAAAATATCCGAAGAATACATACAACATAAAAAGAACTGAAGATTCAAAGTATATTAATGACTACAATCCAGTGATTTTGACAATGTGGAATGCAAACATAGATATCCAGTATCTTACAGATAATTCAATTGCTGTTGCTAGCTACGTTACGTCATATATAACCAAATCTGAAAAGACAGAGTTGAAAGAAATGTGGGAAGAAATTTCACAAGAGAAGAGTCTTAGTAACAAATTGTACAGCTTTAGTTTGAAAATACTTTCCCATCGAGAGATTGGATCATATGAATGTTCGGATCAGTTGAGCTCTGCCAGTTTATATTCAAAGTCAAGAGGAATCATTTGGGTAAGTCTAGGTCTTGCCGCCACACGAAATCTTTACAAGAAATTGAATGCATAGCATTGAATGAACCAGAAAGTACAGATATTGTTAAAACTAATATGTTAGATACGTACTATCCCAAAAGGAGTCCACATCTGGAAAACCTATGTCTCTATGAAGTACTGCAACATTACAGCTTTAAGAGAAATGTTACAGAAAATATAAATGAAGAAAAATATGCAGTAATTGGATGTGATGGATGTTTGGTAAAACATGCCAAAGGAAATCTTATTAAGCACAGAAAATTCAGTTGCAAAACTCCAGATAAAAGGGAAGTTTTCTATTTAGCACTTCTGCAACTCTTCAAGCCTTGGCGTAGTGAAATAGAATTACTTGGAGATTTTGAATGCTATGAAGATTCTTTTAATGCATATAAAGATAACATTCAATGCACAATTTTCCCTACTTATCTACACATGTTAAATGAAGAGATTGAACAAGAAACTACTATTGCAGCTGAAATAGCTAGAGACAGTTCTCAAGATAGTCAAAGTTCTGCTTCATTAGGTCAAGATCCACTAGGACAACCAATTATTGAAAATGAAGCAGCAATAGCCATGAATGAAGTAGAAACCGCAATGCAACAAGTACAACAGGATATTATTGAGTTGGGAAAATTGGAAGAACTAAATATTGAACAAAAAGAAATATATCAGAAAGTGACACAACAGATACAGCATGGTTTGCTGCATGAAAAAAAAGAATGCCAATGCACATCGTTTAAACCTATTCGAATGTACATCAGTGGTCAAGCTGGAACAGGAAAACGTTTCTTCATTAAAGTCTTCACTAGTAATCTACACAAAACTACTGAATCACATTTATCTTGTGTTGTAACAGCTCCAACTGGATTAGCAGTACACAACATTAAAGGGATTACTTTACATCGATTACTCATGTTACCAGTTGAACATGAAAATAAATTGGAATATCACAAGCTATCTGGAGAAGCTTGTTACAAAGTTTCAAAAGTACTGAAAAAAATGAAACTTTTAATCATTGATGAGGTGAGCATGGTCTCAAACTTAATGCTTGCCTTTGTACATTTAAGAATGCAACAGATTTTAAAAAACAGATTATGATGTTCTATTTGGAGGAAAACATGTAATTGTATTCGGCGATCTACTACAACTTACTCCTGTGAAACGACAACTGGTTTTTAAAACACTTGTCCATGAAGACACTAGATAATCTTTGGGAAGTATTGGAAATGTGAACATTTGGCCTCATTTTGAATATAAAGAACTTATTAAGAATATGCGACAAGCAAGTGAAGAACATTATGGAAACATTCTTCAAGATATAAGAATTGGTGTTTTGACAAAACATGGTAAAGAAGCTTTACAAAGTTGGCTACTAACGAACTTGTTTGCAAATGAAAACATAGCACCTGAAATAATGTACAAACAAATTGGAGAAAAGAAGTCTATAGTTTGCCTAATATCTACACTGCAAGAGTGTTCTACATTCAATCAAGAACTTTTGAAATTGGAAAAACAACCAATAGTGAAAATGGGAACTATTGATAAAATGGAACACGAATGAGTTACTATTCTTCTCTCAGAGAAATTACAGTCAAAATTGGATTCTTTGGAAAAGTCTGTGTCTAAGACTGCAGGTTTAGAAAAGACTTTATATGTATGTGTAAACTGTCGGGTAATTTTAAGGCGAAATTTGAATGTAGAAGAAGGTTTAGTAAATGGAGCAATGGGAAAAGTTTTGATTTTGTAAATTTTCAGAACAGAGATGGAATTGAATTTTTGAAGATTATATTTGATCAGATTGAAGAGGTAAAACAGATTAGACATTGTGCTGTTTGTTTTTTGCTTGTAAAAGACTTGTATATTCATAGAAAACAGTTTCCTCTTTCTTTAGCATATGCAGTAACCATTCATAAATCTCAAGGTTTAAGTGTAGACAGTGCTTTTGTAAATATTGGAAATAAAGTGTTTAAAGAGGGCATGGCATGTGTTGCATTGTCTCTGGTAAGAACATTTTCTGGTTTGTATTTGATTGATTTTGATGAGAAAAAGATTAGTGCTGATGCAAATTGTGTAAGAGAGTACAATCGGTTAAGAAGACTTTATGCTCCTAACATAGGTGAATATCCCGTATTTGAGAAATGTGTAGTGTGTCCAAAACGGAAATATGACAAATATTCTACTGAGATTCAAAAAGAAAACGATTCAAGAGAATCATGAAGGTGCAAAGAAAATGAAAGTGGACACTGTTGTTGATATTGTAGGATACCAGTTAGAAAATAGTTCAGGTATCAACAGCTATGCTAATGTAATTGTCAATGTTGTCTTTTATCTAGAAGATCTTTATCATGAAATTATGGAAAATCGAGAAAAAAGATTCTGTTCTTTACTACATTATATTTTTCAAAAGTCGGTAACTGATATAAGTAAAATCCATACTGCTTCTGGCATTCAGCATCTTTTGGATATATGTACTTTTTCACTTAAATTTACATTGAATATACAACAAGATGCTCAAGAATTTCTTATGTTTATGCTTGGTGTAGGACTTGGCCTTTTTGGCTTAAGTTCCCTAAACTTTTTGCTTTCCCCCAGACCGTTTTTCTGACATAGAGTTGCCAATTTAGATGCTTTGGGTACTTTGCCACTGCTGATCAGTGTCAAAGTACAAGTGTTCCCTGTGTAAAGTGTAATGGAAATTGGTTGGCCATGATTGGTATGTTTGCCTTACTAGTAAAGTCCCTAGTGACGTGCATTGTGTGTGCCAGGGCTAGTAATGCAAAGGTGCGCGGAGAAGGGAACTCAGGCATGCAGTGCAGGGCCTGCGCGTAGTTTGCTAAGTTAGCATGTTGTCCTGACAAGTGCAACCACTTGTCAGGCCTTACTTTCCCTTTTGCGTACACAGTGGGCACCCCTGTGGTAGGTCCCGGGTAACCCCTGGGCAGGGTGCAGTGTAAGTAAAAGGCAGGACATATACTGAGGTGTGTGTTATGTCCTGACAGTGAAAGACACTCCATTTCGTTTTTCACTGGTGAAAGGCCATCCTGCCCATAGGACAGAATGGGGGAGGCTGAGTATTGTGTTTGGTAGCCTAGTTTCCAATAAGTTTAAAATGGAGAGGTGAAGTTTAGTATGTATGAACTCACAGTGTCATAACACATCTTTCTATGAAAGTGGTTTTGTCACTGTGTGTTCAGAAACCACTCTTTTAGAAAGTGGCTGAGTTTTGTGCTTTAAGCATTTCTGTGTGTCTCTGCTGAATGTGTATTGACTGTCTGGATCTGAGAGGGGAGAGGAGCTGGGGGAGGTCTTGACCCAGGGAGGGGTTGAGATGGCACCAGGCTGACCTGCATCTGCAGAGTAGGTGGAGGAGAAGCCCCGGGAGGTGAAGAGGTCTGGATTGCGGCTATAAAACAATTGACCCATCTCCGGCTGAGTGATTAAGGATCCAGACCCCCAGTATCAAAGGGAGAAAGGTGACACTGGGAGGGAGACACCCAGAACTGATTTAGGCAGGGGTCAGGGACCCCTGAGCACAACGAACTTCAAAGACATTTAGGGGTATAACTATGAGAGCTGAGACCCCTGAACGTTGGAATAGAAATGGATTGAGACTGAAAAGGCTTGGACCCATTTCGTGGTCAAGAGGAACCTCTGCTAAGGAAGGAAGAACTGAAGAGACTGCTGGGAAGGACCGACCCTTGCTTCATGATCTGGGGCTGGTCTGCAGTTTGCTGTTTTAACCAAGGAAGAGGCTGTTGGGACTGTGCTTTGTGCGCTGGGTCCCCCTGCTTGAAGAAGACTGTGCTTTGTGCTGTGTCTTGTTACCCCAAGGGCCCGAGGTGAGCAGGCTCCCTGTTTGGAAACACAGGAACATAAAAAATTCTGGAGAAGTTTCAAGCGACGCGGTGGGCGCGTGTTGTGGCAGCTTGAGACCCTCGGAAGGTATGCCCTGTGATCTTGGACACACGGAGGAGAAGTGAGACTCTGACCTGCTGGGTGCGTGTCGTGGTGCACAGGAGGTGTTGGTGAAGAGCGCCTGGTCAATGTGTGCACCGAAGGTGAAGTGAGTCTCGGACGCACTGGGTGCGTGTCGTGGTGCACCACAGGTGCTGGTGAAGAGCGCCTGGTCAGCGTGTGCATCGGAGGTGACGTGAGACTTGGACGCGCAGGGTGCGTGTCGTGGTGCACCGCAGGTGCTGGTGAAGAGCGCCTGGTCAGCGGGTGCCTTGGAGGTGAAGGGAGTCTCGGACGTGCAGGGTGCGTGTCGTGGTACACAGGAGGCGTTGGTGAGGAGCGCCTGGTCAACGTGTGCATCGGAAGTGAAGTGAGTCTCGGACACGCAGGGTGCGTGTCGGGGTGCATCGGAGGTGCTGGTGAAGAGCGCCTGGTCATCGAGTGCACCGGAGGAGAAGTGAGGCTCGGACACGGTGAGCGTGTCGGGGTGCGACCGAAGGCGTTGGTGAAGAGCGCCTGGATATCGGGGCACCGGAGTTGGAGTAAGTCTCAGTGAAGCAGTGTGCGTGCTTTGGTGCAACCTGGGACTGTGGAGGTGATCGGCTGATCATCGTGTGCACTGGAAGAAAGTGAGTCTCTGCAGCGCGGTGTGCGTGTCTTGGTGCCAACTGAGACCGCAGGAAGGAGTGCCTGGTGAACGTGCACTCGGAGTCGACGTGAAGTCCCATCAGCGTTGTGTGTGTGGCTTCGTGCCAGAGGAGACCCGGAGGGTGCTGTGGTGAACGTGCACCCGGAGTAACGTAATCTCAGAGGTGTGGGGTACGTGTGCCCTGCGGCTGCCTGAGACCTTCCTAACAGTCGCGGCCCAGACCGGCAGCCCTGGAGGAGCTGAGCTGCCAGGCCGAGCCGCTGAGGCCCATTGAGAAAGTTCTGCATGGAAGGCCCAGTTTGCTGAAGAAGTAGAGGAGAGTGGGGTCGCGCCCCCAGGTAACGTGGATCACTGCCTGGGCGGGGTCCGGGCTCGGAGGGACACTCTCTCGGCCTCTCAGTCCTTCTGGCAACTTGAGCCTTTGCTTCGGCTCAGATTGGGGCCCGTACTGACCAAAGGAGTGACAGTACTGGGGCCAGAGTGAGAAGCTGTACTTTATGTCAACGTTGATACGTGTGGGGGGCAACTGTTATCGAAGAGGCTGACTGTCGTAATACACATTGCCAATATTGCTGCTAATGAACTGCCGGACTGTCTTATGACGCCTGACATTATTTCTCCATAATGAAGTACACGATTGTAGCGCTACGCATTGCATTATTTCTCCATTGCAAAGTACAGGATTGTAGCGGCCCGCATTGCATTATTTCTTCATTGCAGAGTACATGATTGTAGTTACGCATTGCATTATTCCTTAATTGCAAAGTACATGATTGTAGCGGTGCGCATTGCATTATTTCTTCATTGCAAAGTACGTGATTGGGGTGTGACGCATTGCATTATTCCTTCATTGCGCAGTACATGATTGTAGCTGTACGCATTGCATTATTTCTCCCCTTGCAAGGTACCGGGGTGTATCGTTACGCATTGTATTATTTCTCCTTTGCCCAGCACAGGATTGTATCGTTACGCAGCGCACTATTGTTTGTCCATTGCAACGTGT
This sequence comes from Calotriton arnoldi, assembly GCA_963921515.1. Classification (NCBI taxonomy): domain Eukaryota; kingdom Metazoa; phylum Chordata; class Amphibia; order Caudata; family Salamandridae; genus Calotriton; species Calotriton arnoldi. The sequence goes on from CAWUFW010012080.1 coordinate 248,618, forward strand.
GTGATTCTAGCATTGCGACCAGCATAGCATTTTGAAAGCGGTGGTTGGGATTTGAACCTACCAACCAGCTGGAATGAATATTACCCTTTAATATATGTTGGCTTTTGTATCGTGTGGTCTGATCGTATATCTTTTTATATAAAGTTTATACTCGTTTTATCAAACTCGTGTGGAGTCCATTTGTGGTGTCACCAGTGGGTTGCTGTGAGTGTGGTTGCACATACTGTACACTCGTGCCTTGGAGATAGGCCTGGCTGCTCGTGCCAAGCTACTAAGGGGGTGAGCAGGGCTATCTCAAACGGTGTCCTTACTTGACCTAACGTTGAGTGAGGAGTCCCGGGTCTCGCATTGGGTGACAGTGGTGCGGGACTGGGACTCTGGCTTCCAACACTTGGAGTATTGGAAGATGAAGGAATAGAAATTGAAAATTTATTTGGACTAAGTTACAGATGGGATCATAAATGTGAAGAGTGTTCATTTTCTTCTACCACTGAAATAGACACTGAATGATTCATATACTTGACGATACCAGATTGCAAATCAGTGTCTTTTAACAAATTAGTAAAAACAGCTAATCAAGATATGAAATGCTCTCATTGTAAATCAGAAATGTTGGTAACATTATATATAGAAAGATTTGGAATTATGTCATTTTAATGCTACAACGTTGTAGAGCAAATGGAAAAAAATTGGAAACCAAAATTAAAGGTTTTGTGGCAAGTCAAGTATCAATTTCAGGAAGAACTTTTAAAGCAGTGGCTATTATTTTCCATGATGGACCTACTACAACATCTGGACACTATACTGTGTATTTAAAGTGCAATAAAGGATGGACACATTGCAATGATGCCCATTTGGAATTCAAATGTAGATTGCCTTACGAATTACCAAATTCATATCTGATATTTTTGATGCCAAAGTTTTGAAAACATCATTCGGCCTATTGGGAAGATGTGAACACGAATTAACGAGCTTATTTTTGATATTTTCAATGCAAACGTTTTGGAATCATTATTCGGCCTATTGGGAAGATGTAAACAATTAGTGTATGGATTATTGTTTGTGCTAATTCATCTTGCATTTGGAAAATTGTGTTTAGAAACAAGTAGTTTATATATTTGTTCTTTATATTATACAAGATGTAAATGAGAATGTACATTTTAGAAAATGTAGTTGAGAGAAATAAAAGACTTAATGTAGTTGAAGAATGTAATTAAGAAACTATAGATAGGTAAACACATAGTTGCACATGTTCTAAATAATGCTCAACACTGATTTGTTTTTGTTTTTTACAATCTCGTTGATTGTTTTTTCCCCCCACTGTTGTATGATGATACTACATTGAAATCACTGTCTACGGTGAAATTCAGTAGAATCTGAGCACAGCAAAAAAGGGAAAGTGAAATCTTATGTAATTGAAAAATTATGTTGTGTTCTTAAACGTATAATATTATATTCAATAACAGTTTTTCTTCTTTTTACAGAAGGTAATGGTGAAGTTTGAAAAGATTTTAAATTCAGTTTACAACAAAACTACTGTAAAATAACTCCACTGAGTTTTGTATCTACATTAGTAAAAAAGGTAAGAAGAAATAATGCAATATGCATGATAATGTGAAATAATGTTTAGAGCCACTATTACTGCACTCATCCATTCCTTCAAACACTCCCCATGCACTCATCTATGCACTCAGGCACTATTCTCACACTCATTCAATTTACCCAGGCACTACTGATATACTGGTACAATCACCCAGGCACTACCCATGCAGTCTTGCAATCATCCAGGCACTACCCGTGCACTCATGCAATCACCCAGGTAGTACTCATGCACTCCTCCAATCACCCTGGCACTACCCATGCACACCTATGCACCCAGGCATTACCCATGCACTCTTCCAATCTCGCAGAGATTACCCCTGCACTCATGCAATCACCCAGATATTACCCATGCACTCCTTCAATCACTCAGGCAGTACCCATGCACTCCTCAAATACCCCAGACATTACCCCTGCACTCATGCAATCACCCAGGCATTACCCATACACTCCTTCAATCACTCGGCCAGTACCCATGCACTCCTCCATTCACCCACACATTATCTCTGCACTCATGCAATCACCCAGGTATTACCCTTCCACTCCTTCAATCACCCAGCCACTACCCATGCACTTATATAATCACCCATGCACTACCCTTGCACTCCTCTAATCACCCAGACACTACCCCTGTACTCATGCAATCACCCAGGCACTACCTATGCACTCATGCAATAACCCAGGCACTACCCTTGCACTCCTCCAATCACCCAGGCACTATCCATGCACTCCTCCGATCACCTAGCCAGTACCCATGCACTTATAAAATCACCAAGGCACTACCTATGCACTCCTCTTAATCACCCAGGCAGTACCCCTGCACTCATGCAATCACCCAGGCATTACCCATGCACTCCTGAAATCACCCAGCCAGTACCCATACACTTATAAAATCACCCAGGCACTACCTATGCACTCATGCAATCACCCAGGCACTACCCCTGCACTCATGCAATCACCCAGGCACTACCTATGCACTCAAGCAATAACCCAGGCACTACCCAGGCACTCCTCCAATCACCCAAACACTACTCATGCACTCATGCAATCACTCAGGCACTACCAATGCACTCATACATGCACTCAGGCACTTCTGCTGCACTCATGCAATCACCCAAGCACTACCCATGCAGGCTTCCAATCATCCAGGCACTAACTGTGCACTCTTCCAATCACCCAGGCACTACCCCTGCACTCATGCAATCACCCAGGCATTACCCATGTACTCCTTCAATCACTCAGGCAGTACCTATCCACTCCTCCAATCACCCAGACATTACCCCTGCACTCATGCAATCACCCAGGCATTACTCATGCACTCCTTCATTCACTCAGGCAGTACCCATGCACACCTCCAATCACCCACACATTACCCCTGCACTCATGCAATCACCCAAGCACTACCCATGCAGTCTTCCAATCATCCAGGCACTACCCATACACTCATCTAATCACCCAGCCACTACCCATGCAATCATGCAATCACTTAGGCACTGCCCATGCACTCCTTCAATCACCAAGGCACTACCCATGCACTCATCCATGCACTCAGGCACTACTCAAGCACTCCTCCAATCACCCACACATTACCCCTGCACTCATGCAATCACCCAGGCATTACCCATGCACTCCGGCAATCACCCAGCCAGTACCCATACACTTATAAAATCACCCAGGCACTACCTATGCACTCATGCAATCACACAGGCACTACCCCTGCGCTCTTCCAATCACCCAGCCACTACCTATGCACTCATGCAATAACCCAGGCACTCCCCATGCACTCCTCCAATCACCCAAACACTACATATGCACTCATGCACTACCCATGTACTTCTCCATATATTACACTTGCCACAATTCATACAACACATACCAATTTGTCTATTTTTAACCAAATAGGCGGTTCTACTAAGAACCATTTTTTTTCTTTTATAATTTTTTTGTATTTTTTTTTTTTTAAATGAAAAAATCAACAGAATGAACTGAGAAAATGTTCTCTGACATTTGCAATTAAAAAATCATTGCAAAAAAAAAAAATTAACAATGGTGGTTTCTTGCTGCAAAAACAATAGCATCTACAGATTGCTCTCCATAGCAAATAACTTTTTTACATTTGATGCAGCGTTGTTGAAGACCAGCAAACTCTGGTCTAATGTCAGGTCCTTTGCTTAATGAAGATAAACCTGCCAAGGTGCTAGGCCCTGCAAACTCATCATCTTGCTGTGATTGAAGTTCCAGCTGGCGACAATGTTGTTCTCGCGCTAGATGACGAGGGCGCATAGTTTGCAGGTGCTTCATCATGGATGTAGTGCCACACGAGTATTTCTTCTCGGAGCCCCGAGATAACATCCTTTGACACAGAGTGCAGGTCACCTTTCTTGCATTAACATTCTTTTTGCCGGGCGGAATGGAAAAGAAGGCCCACACGACACTCTCCTTGCGCTGTTTCATAGGTTCTTCCAAGTCATCTTCTTCACCAAGGATGTTCTCAGGTGGATTAGAAGATGCCATTTTAGCAGTGCTTAAAAAAAAACACCAAAAAATGCAAACAAGAGCAGCAAACACAAAAGCTGTGTCTCCTGAGGATGTTGTTGGAAGAATGAAAAATTTGGGTGGGGTGCTGTAAGTTCTAGAATAAAAAGCTTCTTAACCAATTAAATACTCTCTTTTGAAGTCACATGGAATTCGCGCACCCGGGGCGCAACCAGCGCGCACCCGGCGCGATTTCCGAAAGATATATTTAACAATAATATATCTTTATTCCAGTTACAAATATACGATATTTACAATTGTGTATATTAATCTCTTGGTATAATATATATAATAAAGTTATATACATATACTTTTAAAACAAAATAATTTATGGTGGATTCGCGCACCTGGCGTGACCCCTGGAAATACGTATGTGATGTTGCGAGGGACCGTCGTGGCTCCTGTTACAATTTTTGGATTCGCGCACCCACCGTGACTGGTACACGATCGGTACGCGAATCTCACTTTAAAAAAAAAATATATATGTAAATGCATATCATGACATATCAGGCTGCTGCCATCATATTCCATAGTACTTCCAAAAGACATCTGAGTGTTTTTCAGGCATTCAAGGGTACTTATTTTATTAAGGTGCTTCTCAAGTATTTTCTGGTCCTATTAGTAAAGTAACCCTCAATGTACCTGCCTGCCGGGTAGAATTTACACCATTTTGTAGCAACCTGCTACCATAGTTTTCCATAGTACCTGATATGGCAAAACTGAGTGATTATCACATCTGTAAAGATATATATGTTTTTGGACATTATAGTTAGGAATTAGCATTTAAAAAACCTTTGAAATTCACTGAAAAAACCATAGGTTTCAGGGACGTTATAGTTAGAAATTTTCATTTAAAAACCTTTGAAATTCACTGAAAAAAACCACAGGTTTCAGGGAAGTTATAGTTAGTTGGACATTTCACTCGTACAAAACCAGAGAAATTCGGCCGTTATAGTTAGTTGAGCTAACTATAACTCACGCCCCCGCAATGCACTGCTGATGACGTCACATATTACATCACTCATGACATGGTCAGTGACATCACTGATGACATCACTGATGACATCTCAAATGACATCACTGATGACATCATCCAGTGACTGTTTCTGAAAAGTTTAAGAATGTTAATTATATATATGCCAAGCTGTATTGAAGAATGAGTGGGCGTATGAGTGTCTGTATGAATAATTTAGTGGGTGCGTGACTGACTGTATAAGTGAGTGATAAAACATGTCTTAGTGAATGTATGGGTGAGTGACTAACCTGTGTGAATATCTGTATCAGTCTGTCGGTTGGTGTGTAAGGGGCTGCATGGGTTGGTGAGTAGCTACATGAGTGTCTATATGGGTTAATGATTGTCTGAGTACCTGTATGGGTGCCTGAGTGTCTGTATGGGTGGGTGGGTAGGGGGTGTGTGACTCCCTGCATGGATGTGTGAGTGGGTGATTCTCTGGGTGTAGGGGGTCATGAGTGCACCTGCGAGGGGCTGTATGGGTGAGTGAGTGTGCATATGGCTGTGTTGGTGAGTGAATAGATGTCTCAGTGGTATATGTGTGAGTAACTACATATGTGAAAGACAGTATATGTGAGTGTTAGAGTATCTAAGTGACTGTATAGGAGAGTGAGTGATTGTGAGAGTGGCTGTATGGATGAGTGTGTGCTTGTGTCTCTGATTGTATAAGAGAGTAACTATGTGTTAGTATCTGTATGAATAGGTGAGGTGGTGTGTGTATAACTGTATAGGTGAGTAAATGGCAGTGTGATTGACTCTTTGGGTTACTGACTAGGTGTGTGAGTAACTGTGGGTGAGTGGCGGTGTGTGAGTGTCTGTATGGGTGTATGAGTGCATATATCAGTGACTGTATGGGTGAGTGAGTGGATGTGTGTGTAGACCTATGAATTAGTGAGTGGGTATGTGCTAACTGGTATTAGTGTCTATGGTTTCGAGAATGGTAATCTGTATTTTAGAGTGGGTGTATGATAGGTTATATAAGGGTGTGAGGAGGTGCATCAGAGATTAAGTGGATGATGTCATCAGTGATGCCATTTGAGATGTCATTTGAGATGTCATCAGTGATGTCACTGACCATGTCATGAGTGATGTAATATGTGATGTCATCAGCAGTGCATTGCGGGGGCACGAGTTATATTTAGCTCAACTAACTATAACGCCCGAATTTCTCTGGTTTTGTATGAGTGAAATGTCCAACTAACTATAACGTCCCTGAAACCTGTGGTTTTTTCAGTGAATATATATATATGCTTTACGCAAAGAACTGGCCACCCTACAATTAGAACTCAAGTCCACGGCGCCAACACATCGTGCGGGCCATTTGCTTGACCCCATCTTCTCAAATCATCCGGGGCTGGTGGTTGAGCCCCGGACCCCCATCCCATGGTCCGACCACCATCTCATAGTCTTCCATATTCCTCTAATTAAACCCCGACCCACGCAAAAATCTAGTTCCGCTTTTCCACGTAGGAAATGGGTCGGGTTTAATGGTGAGAGTTTTTCCTGCGCATTACAGAAAAATCCTCCTCTACTAAGTAATGAGATTAACATGGCCAATTCTTCAGTAGAGAAGTGTATTTCGGAAGCACTTGACGAGGTGGCACCTTGGACCACAAAGAGTCCGAGGAGATGGTCTAAATCAGCTCCTTGGTATAATGAAAGAGCTGAGAATCGCCAAACAAGGCTGTAAGCGCCTTTAGCGTAAATGGAGAACAGCCTTCTCTAAAGAAACCAAGGAGGCTTATAAGACAGCACAAAAAAAGCACCATTCTCTGCTAAAAAAAGAGGCGCACTGTGTACTATAAGGAGAAAATAGAAATGGCAGAAAGCTCCTCTAAGGAACTTTATGCCACTCTTAAAGAGATCTCATCCCTAGAGAGGACACTGACCACTCCTACCAGCTCTGTGGAGCGGTGCAATCAGATTGCAGATTTCTTCCTATTGAAAATATCTAACATATACAATACCTTCCCTGAGGAAGCCCGCAATGGCCCTGTCGCACAGCCTGAGAGATCTATTGAGCAGGGGCTTACTCCTCTTCAGGAATTCCTATCCCCCCCAGTGACAGAGCTCAAGGGGGTGGCCCTAAGTATAAAATCTTGCTCCCCTACTGATCCAGCTACACCTAGTAGAATAAGGGCGGGACTAGAACTGATACTACCCTTTGTGCAGCAACTAATGGACTTATCTTTTAAATGTGGGGAGGTCCCTAGGACATGGAAGCACCCGATTGTCCTACCCTTAAAGAAAAAGCCCTCGGCTAACCCTGAGTTGTTGGAAAATCTACGCCCCATCTCTCTGCTTCCCTACATCTCCAAAATTACAGAGAAGGTGGTGAACAAACAATTAGTGGCTCACATCAATCTACACAATCTTCTACACCCCACACAATCAGGTTTTAGAGCCTCATATTCAACTGAGTCAGCACTTCTTTTTGCAACAGAGTCTCTACGGTGACGGGTGGATGCCGGTCAGACGGCTGCCTTGGTCCTGTTGGACCTTAGTGCCGCCTTCGACACTGTGTCCCACACACTCCTACTTCAACGTCTCCGGGTGTGTGGATTGGATAGAGAAGCACTAAAGTGGATGCGGTCCTTCCTACAGGACCGTAGTTTCCAGGTAGCGCAGCACCCTTATCGATCAAAAACATTGCAGCTCCTCCAAGGGGTTCCACAGGGCTCTATTCTGAGCCCCACTCTTTTTGATCTCTACATCGGCCCTATGGCAGATATTATGGATAAACACAAGATCACTATGGTGTCATATGCAGATGACACCCAGTTTGTAGTGACCCTTGCACAGGACTCTAGTGAGTCAGCTATGCAATTTTCCTCCTGTCTCAACGATCTAGCCTCATGGATGTTGAATAACTGCCTAAAGCTGAATGGCAGTAAGACGGAGGTTATGGTCATTGGGAAATCCCCCTCCATTTAGTGCTCAGCCTGGTGGTCCCAGAGGTTGGGGCCCGTCCCCTCGCTTAAAACAGAAGTAAAAAATCTTGTAGTGTGGCTCGATCCAAAACTATCCTTCGAGTCCCACACTAGGAAGGTGGCACCCTTAAAATACTAAGGAAAACCTTAGACATTCTTCCCGTATCGGCAAGGAAAACTCTAGTCCACACTCTGGTGGCCTCGCAGCTGGACTATGGGAATGTCATATATTTGAGAGCGTCAAAAGGTAGCCTGCAACGCCTTCAACGCATTCAGAATGCGGCAGCACGCCTAGTTCTTAATCTACCTAGGCGTGCCTCAGCGACGAAAGCCCTCGACTCCCTTCACTGGCTACCAGTTAGAAAAAGAATCCTCTTCAAAGCCTTGTGCTTCTGTCACCAAAGTATACAGGGAAAAGGTCCCAGCTACCTGCATGATCTCTTGACCCGCTATAACCCCACTCGGCAGCTAAGATCGACAGGAGCTCAACTGCTCAAAATACCTAATATTAAAAGGGCAAGGATGGGTGCACGCTCATTTGGCTATCTGGCAGCCAAAAATTGGAACATATTGCCACCTCTGCTGCGCGCAGAAAAATCTGAGTCCGCCTTTCGTAGAGGCCTAAAAACCTGGCTTTACAAGCTATTGTCCTGGATCCCATCCGACTCTCGCTGCAACTGCTTCTTAGCGCGGGGACACACCAGTTGGTGTAGCCAGGCACTTTATAAATTACTTAATTATTATTATTATATATATATATTTATTTATTTCAAGACATTACTTCCGTCATCACGTCGCCATCTCTCTTGGGGCGGACTCTGCGTGCTGGAGAGGGAAACCCACTTTGCTTGCAAAGACACTCTCTCCCCTCACAAAAGGAGTTAAAAGACATTCTTTTCATTAAATTATTTGTAGAATGTCATGGACCCAACATGTTTCGGCTCCTCACATCGAGCTTTGTTCACAGATGGGCGTGGTTACGAATAGGTGAATTTTTAAACAAGAAAGTGCATACGTGCAAAGAAATAATAACGCTGAAAAAATACATACAATCAATATATTCCAGTGAAGGTTTTTTTCTATAGTTTTCTTGTCTAACTTCCTTGTTTTACCAAAATATTCTGAAGTTTCATGAGCAATGCAGTATCATTGTACCTACATTCTTGAATCATGATGTTATGTTCAGAGAAATGGTATTCATAATGTTATATCCTATACCCCTTCAATTTATTCTTTTTCTTCATACATTACAGGACCGTTACTTTCTTATTATACCAAAAGTCTTTTCACTTCATATATTTATGTGCATCCAACAGCTTAAAGCCCAAGTGGGCAACTTCATCATATATTCATCATACATTCCATCCGCCAATTCATATACAAGAGTTTTAACATAAAAGAGTAACAAAAACCAGATAACACATATCTTGTTTACCCTAACTGGTACACTGTGCAATCCTATTTATTCTGTTATGTTCTGTTCCATTCCTATCATTCCTGTGAATATGTACCTAACTCAGTAGTTACTGTCCTAATATATACTAAATACTGGAAAGGAGATCTCTAGATTGGAAAACTATGAGACTTGGACAAAGGAAAAACTGTCCCAGAATAAGAAAGGAATAGTGAAAAAGTAAAAACAAACATCCACGTAAAAACATTCTCAGCAAGAGTTCTCCCTCAATCAGTGACTTGGAGGTTTCAAGAGGAAAGGAGCAATCCTTTATTCCTTATATTACACTGCTAAATGTACAGCCAGTTCCTCACTCATGTTAAGGCCATCTGGCTCTATGGTTTTCAAATCATAAATATATTCAGACTCCAATCTACATAGCCTCAGGCGCCTATCACCCTCCCTCTGATGTTTTCTGACCTTATCCAAACCATAGTACTTCATCTGTGTCCAGTCTCTCCTGTTTCGCTTGAAAATGTCAGGAAACTAGATAGGTCATTGTTGCTAATGGCCCTTATGTGTTCTAAAACACGTTTATTTACGTGAAAAATCGCGCTTCTAATATATCTCAAATGACAAGGACATGTTATGCAATATACAACGTAATCAGTTTTACAGGAAATATATATTCCTAATTTCATAAGGCTTCTTGCGGAACGGTACATCATAAACCGTTTTGCTCTGAATGTACTTACCCGCTTTGCAGCTATTGCAGTGGAAGAAACCCATGGGCTCTTTACCTAACCAAGGAAGCTGTGCTTTCATACGGAAGTGGCTTCTAACCACTACATCGTTTATATTTGCACTTCTCCGAAACGTGATGCTCGGTGTATCGCCTATGTGCATGTTGATCGTTTCTTCACTCTTAAGGATTTCCCAATTCTTTTTTAGAATTTTAGCTACCATCTCAGATTCACTATTGAAAGTTGTAATAGCTCTCACTTTAATGGGATTTCCCTTTTCCTCCAAGGGGTTGCCTTTATACTTCCAGGTTCCATACAGTAGTTTATCTGTGTATTGGTTATGACAATGATGTATTCACGCATCACACAGTCTTTTTATAGGATTTTCCCCATTGTCATCACACACACACAAGGTATGGGAGCAAAACTCTCATTGACAAATACCCCCCGTTTGGCTTCAGTGATTTGTTTGTTTCAATATACATAAGAAGTGGAAGTAACTGCTCTGAGGGCTACCCGTTCCTATATTCCTTTGTCAGATGGAAGGAAAGTAAAACAGACATTAACTTTGCCAAAAGAGATTGTTGTGTAAACATTTACATCAAAGATTTTGTGATTTTAATACCCAAATGTTTCTGAAAGCAACTACATGAATTTGGGATATCCCCGCAGCTTTTTGCCTTATAAAAGAAAAGACACAAATGGTTTGCACTTACCCGAGGTCTTTGATTTCAACTATCTCAAGCACCTCCATGGCAGGTTTATTAAACAATAAAAGAAAAGCAGCGAGCTTGAAGGAGACGAACCTCTCTCACCGTGGGATCAGAAATCCAATAACTGCCTTTATTAAAGGTGAGCAGAAACACGGAGAATGCCTCGTTGGTTCTGAAGTGCTCAGCAGACCTGAGCGGCCGCCTCGTGCTCGTCTCTATCGCCTGTCCTCCATTTTACTGACACCTGCTAGGTCACAGGACCTAACATGGCAGCAGCCAATCTCCAATGGGCAGTGTGTGAAAGGAAAATTGGCCTTGATTACAGAATAAGTACTATTCTCTCCGCAGAAAATTAACCAAAGTCACAATAGAAGAAACTATAAAATGCAAAATTGAATACAAATGAACTGAACTGGTCATTCGTGTTAAATGACTGTGCGAAATCATGTCTTAATTCAAGAATTGATAAACTAAGATACAGTGCATACTTTTGTGAATTGCAAGGCATCACGTCTTTCAAAGAGAGCTCTGAATTAGACATTTGCAAAATAAAAACTTCAGACATCACACATGGGTTTTACAATAACACCGCTCATCCTGCATAAATATTGACTTGCTCACCCTGGGCTCCATCGTTGTTGGCATACAGGTGATGTCAGAAGGTAAATTTTTATTTTTTACTCTTTGGAGGACCCATTGATACATAGCGCCCAATTCACAAAGGCAAACTTACACTTTTGTGTAAGTTTACTACTTTTCGGTATTCACAAAGGTAAACTTAGACTGAAAAGTCTAACTTTACTACTTTTCAGTACTCCCAAAGAGAAACTTAGTAAACTTACACAAAAGAATAAGTTTATCTTTGGGATTCAGGCTAATATTGTGGAGCAGCGCTTGTGTCTTCAATGTGTACTAACCCACAATATGGAAGGCAGGAAGCCATGAAGTAGTCACTGTGCCTTGTTGCCTTAAACGTTGTGTGAAATACATTTCACATAGCTAAAATTTCGAAGCAGCTTAAATGCATGTAATTTCTTGATGTGCACAGTTACAGCACAACCTTTTCTAAATTAGTGATGCCTGCCATTCAAAACAAGAATTGGCAAGCCAATAGGCCCGGCCTTGGCAAGCTGTGCAATGGTTAATCCTTTTCAGGACTGGCAATATATATATATATAAATATATATGTATATATATATTACCTACTGGCGGTCGCCAGTAGGTAGTTATAGATAGGACCTTGTTTATATTCAAAAAGCGGTTTTTCTTTTGCCAATATCTTTTAAATAAATTTTCAAAACTAATGGTTCACTGAGGTCAGCTCCTGTCCTGAAAGTTTCGGGGTGATTCGTCAAGCGGGGGCGAGAAAAAAGGGGGGGTCCCAAAACGCGTTTTCCCCATGTTAATTTCCATAGGAACTTTAGACACGGCCACAGCCTGAACTGCTGAACCGAATTACACCAAATTTGGCAAAAAGGTAGCTCTTGGTTCAGAAAGCGCCCTTTTTTTTAAATGGTGTAAATCTGTGTAGTAGTTGCTGAGAAATTAAAAAAATAAAAATATCGATATCTTAGCACCGAGGAGGATTCGCGAACCCTCCCGAGCACGAGCTTCATTCTGATTGGCTGTCAACACTCCAAACCAGGAAGTGTTGGCAGCCATCTTGTGACTCGGTAACCGAGTAACAAGAAAACAGTAAAAAAAAAAGATAAAAGACAAGAAAAGGGGGCAGGGTAGAAACACCCTGACCCCCTAGGCCTGCTCAGGGGGTCCCACAAAAGCATATATTTTTTAAAAATCGACCGAATTCGCGCTGGGGGTGCGAATTCGGCCGAATTAAAAAAAAAAAAAAAAAAACGCGGGCTCCCTCGCTTCATTTTCTATAAGCCCCCGAGTGGGCCAGGTCCCGGGGGCAATACCTAATTATGTTGCGGGGGCCCGCATGGGCCCTTGCAGCCCCGGGGACCGCCACCTCCTCGGGGGTTAGTTAATCATATGCGGGGGGCATGCTGCCCCCCGCAGCCCAGGGGACTACCACCTCTCCAGGGCTTTTTGTAAAAAATGCGTGAGGGGGCTCTTGCCCCCCCCACGCTTCCCCGGGACCGCCACCTCCCTGGGGCATTTACATTTTAGGGCGGGGAGCCTCGCGGCCCTCCCAAGCCCCGGGGACTGCCACCTCCCCAGGGCTTTAAATTATTTTGGTGGGGGGGCCTGGTGGGCCCCCCAAGGCCCGGGGACCACCACCTCCCGGGGCTACATGATTTCAATGCGGGGGCCACGCAGCCCAAGGGACCGCCACCTCCCCGGGGCTACTTCTAAAAACAAAGTGTGGGGGGGCCCGAGCCTCCCCACACTGCCCCGGGGACCACCACCTCCCCGGGGCACTGTTTATTAAAATGCGGGGGTCCGTTGCGGATCCCCGGCCCCGGGGACCACCACCTCCCCTGGGCCTTATTCAGTTGGGAGGGGGGCTGCGCGGTCCCCCTCCTGGAGCCCCAGATGGCCCTGGGGACCCCACCCCCCAGGGCCGGCTCCTGCAATGTCCCGGGGTGCCCACCCCTGGGATATTGCCGTTTGCTACGGCAGGGCGGGAGCATGGCTCCCGCCCTGCCATAGCAAACACTGCTTTGCTTCTTGGAAGCGAGAGCAGGAAACCTGCTCTCGCTTCCAAGAAGCAAAGCAGAATTGCTTTTGGACAAGGGGAGCTGCATGTTAGCAGCTCCCCTTGCCCAAAAGCAATGCCAACTCCCGCAGGAGGCGGGGAGCCAGCTGGGACTGCGGGGGCATTGGGGCTCTCCCTGCGGTCCCCAACTTGAGGGCCGGCCCCGGGGGATGGGTTCCCCAGTGCCAGAAGTGGCCCGGGAGGGGGGCCACTCGGACCCCTCCCGGGGATGGGGTCCCCAGGGCCAGAAGTGGCCCTGGGGAGGGGGGCCATGCGGGAAAATAAAACAAAATGAGGCCAGGCCACAGGGGATGGGGTCCCCCGGTCCAGAAGTGGCCCAGGGGAGGGGGGCCACGCGGCCCCCCTCCTGGGAAAAATATATATATATATAAAAACGAGGCCAGGCCCTGGGGGATGGGGTCCCCGGGGCCAATAGTCGCCCAGGGAAGGAGGGCCACGCAACCCCCTTCCCGTTTTTTTAAAATAAAAAAATGCTCAGGGCCTGGGGGATGGGGTCCCCAGGGCCCCGAAAATACTAAAAGAAGGGGGGCCACATAGCCCCCCCTGCTAAAAATATTTTTTTTAAAGAAAAGCCGGCATCTCGCCGGAGGCCCTGCCCCCTCCCTGCACCACTGTGCAAACGCACCTCCTGGCGCGTTCTGAATTGGGGGATTAAGTCCCCTTCAATCCTAAGGGTCTTTAGGGGCCAACTAGACCACCAGGTACCTCCAGTAATCCCCACACAGTGGGATTGCTGAGAGGTGGTCCGAGGCCATGCCCCTTTTTACACCACTCTGCAAACACGCCTCTTGGCGCACTGCAGGTGGGGCGATGAGGTCCTCTTGTGTCCTGAGGACCTCAGGACACAATTGGACTTCATCCCCCGAGCAGCAGTGCGCCAGGAGGTGCGTTTGCAGAGTGGTGTAAAAAGGGGGTGTGGCCTCAGACCACTCTCAGCAATCCAGCTGTGTGGGGCTTATGGGAGGTACCTGGTGGGCTAGTTGGCCCCTAGGGACCCCCAGGAGGCAAGTGGACTTCATCCCCCACCCAAGAGTGGGCCAGGAGGCGTGTTTGCAGAGTGGTGGACAAAGGGGGCGTGGCCTGTGTCCACCTATCAGCAATCCCACTATCTGGGGCATACTGGAGGTATCAGGTAGGCTAGTTGGCCCCTAAGGGCCCCCAGCAGCAAAGTGGATTTTAATCCCCATCCAAGAGCGTGCCAGGGAGCACGTTTGCAGAGTGGTGGGGAAAGGGTGCCTGGCCTGCTATGAGAACTTAGCAATGCTGCTGTGTGGAACTTACTGGAGGTAATAGGAGGGGCCAACTACCCCTCCTGTTACCTCCACTATGTCCCACACAGTGGGATTGCTAAGAGGTCTTCGGAGGCCACACCCCCCCTTTCTCCACCACTCTGCAAACACGCCTCCTGGCACAGTATGGGTTGGGGGATGAAGTCCACTTTAATCCTGAGGGACTTTGGGGGCCAAGAAGCCCACCTGGTACCTCCTGTAAGTCCTACACAGCGGAATTCCTGAGGGCTGTTTGGAGGCCCAGCCCCCTTTCTCCACCACCCTGCAAACGTGACTACCAGTTAAAGAAGCATTTGTAATTTAATAGGTCTCGCATTTGCAAGAGTTAGAGCTATTGGCGTTGTAAATGTAAGAGTTTTTTTACTAATGTTTTTTGGAGTGGAGTGGATGTACATTGTGTGTAGTGGAATTATGTGGTATGTTGTGCAGTGAAATTATGTGGATAGAAAGTATGTGGTATTTAGTGTATAGGAATTATGTAGAGTGGCATTATGTGTTATGGAGAGCAATTATGTGGTATGGTAGTCTGTTTTGTTGAGTGGTAACCTCAGGTTTAGTCTTCCTCGTTTCCATAGAAGCTAGACTATGAACTCAAAGAGACAAAAAAAATGAAGGAATCGCTGAGGAGCACTTCTGGACCTAGTCAGAGGTATAAGCAGGGCCACTGAAATTATGCGACTTTTTGGCTGCACCAACTTTCGCACAATTATACATTTTCCGCATTAGCCACATAATCCATCATCTGCTGCCTAACCTGCAGATTTGAACAAAAAAAGCCTTGTTTCTAGCTTAAACGGCTCAAACGTTACCAAAAATGCAGCAACAAGTGTTACAGCATGGTGGAAGGTCCTTTGTAAACCTAGAATGGTCACCTGTTACTTATTGCTAAAGGTGGGTGTTAAAATCGTACTAACACACCGTTAGCCACTCGTGCTTCTTTCTGCGCCTCTCTTGCCTCTTTCTGCATTTCTGTTGTTACTTTCTGCACCTTTCTTTTTCTGCAATTCTCTTGCCTCTTTCTGCACATCTCTTCTACTTTCTGCACCTCTTTTGCCTCTTTCCGCACCACTGTTGCCTCTTTCTGCTTCTTTGTGCACCCCTCTTGCCTCTTTATGCACCTCTCTTGCCTCTTTCTGCACCCCTCTTCCCTCTTTCTGCTCCCTCCTGCCTCTTTCTGCACCTCTGTTCCTTCTTCCTGCACTTCTTTTGTTTCTTTCTGCACCCCTCGTGCCTCTTTCTGCACCCCTCTTCCCTCTTTTTGCACCACTCTTGCCTCTTTCTGCACCTCTGTTGCATATTTCTGCAATACTCTTGCTTCTTTCTGAACTTCTCTTGCTTCTTTCTGCACAACTTGTGCTTCTTTCTGCACCACTCTTCCGTCTTTCTGCACCCCTCTTGCCGCTTTCTTCACCCCTGTTCCTTCTTTCTGCTCTTCTTTTGTTTCTTTCTGCACTTCTCTTGCTTCTTTCTGCACCCCTCTCGCCACTTTCTCCACCCCAGTTCCCCCTTTTTGCATCTCTGTTGCTTCTTTCTGCACTTCTCTTGCCTCTTTTTCCACCCCTCATCCCTCTTTCTGCACCTCTGTTGCTTCTTTCTGCACTTCTCTTGCTTGTTTCTGCACCTCTGTCCCGTCTTCCTGCACCCCTCGGGCCTCTTTCACATCCTTCTTTTCTCTTTCTGCACGCCTTGTTCTGCACCTCTTTTCCTTCTTTCTGCACTTCTTTTGTTTCTTTCTGCACCTCTCTTGTTTATTTCTGTATCCCTCCACCCCACTTCCCCCTTTCTGCATCTCTGTTGCTTTTTTATGCATTTTTCTTGCTTCTTTCTGCATCCCTCTTGCTTCTTTCTGCACCCCTCGTGGCTCTTTCTGCACCCCTCATCCCTCTTTCTGCAGTCCTCTTGCCTCTTTCTGCACCTCTGTTGCTTCTTTCTGCACCCCTTTTGTCTCTTTCTGCACCCCTCTTGCTTCTTTCTGCACCCCTGTTCCTTCTTTCTGCTCTTCTTTTGTTTCTTTCTGCAGCTCTCATGCTTCTTTCTGCACCCCCTTGCCTCTTTCTTCACCCCTCTTCCCTCTTTCTTCACCCCTCTTCCCTCGTTCTGCACCCCTGTTGCCTCTTTCTGCACCACTGTTCCTTCTTTCTGCACTTCTTTTGTTTCTTTCTGCACGTCTCTTGCTTCTTTCTGCAACCTTCGTGCCTCTTTATGCACCCCTCTTCCCTCTTGCCTCTTTCTGCACCTCTGTTGCTTCGTTCTGCACTCCTCTTGCTTATTTCTATACCTCTCTTGCTTCTTTATGCAACCCTCTTGCCTCTTTCTGCACCTCTGTTCCTTCTTTCTGCACTTCTTTTGTTTCTTTCTGCAGTTTTCTTACTTCTTTCTGCACCACTCATGCTTCTTTCTGCACCCTTCTTCCCTCTTTCTGCACCTCTCTTGCCTCTTTCTGCACCTCTGTTCCTTCTTTCTGCTCTTCTTTTATTTCTTTCTGCACCTCTCTTGCTTCTTTCTGCACCCCCTTGCCACTTTCTCCACCCCTGTTCCCCCTTTTTGCATCTCTGTTGCTTCTTTCTGCACTTCTCGCCTCTTTCTCCACCTCACATCCCTCTTTCTGCACCTCTGTTGCTTCTTTCTGCAGTTCTCTTGCTTCTTTCTGAACCTCTGTCCCTTCTTTCTGCAACCCTTGTGCCTCTTTCTGCACCCCTCTTCCCACTTTCTGCACCTCTCTTGCTTCTTTCTGCACCTCTGTTCCTTCTTTCTTCACTTCTTTTGTTTCTTTCTGCACCTCTCTTGCTTCTTTCTGTACCCCTCTTGCCTCTTTCTCCACCCCGCTTCCCCCTTTCTGCATCTCTGTTGCTTCTTTCTGCACTTCTGTTGCCTCTTTCTCCACCCCTCTTCCCTCGTTCTGCACCTCTGTTGCTTCTTTCTGCCCTTTTCTTACTTCTTTCTGCACCTTCGTGCCTCTTTCTGCATCCCTTGTGCTTCTTTCTGCACCCCTCTTGCTTCTTTCTGCACCCCTCGTGCCTCTTTCTGCACCTCTTTTCACTCTTTCTGCACCTTTCTTGCCTCTCTCTGTACCTCTGTTCCTTCTTTCTGCACTTCTTTTGTTTCTTTCTACAGCTCTCTTGCTTCTTTCTACAGCCCCTTGCCTTTCTCCACCCCTCTTCCCTCTTTCTGCACCCCTCTTGTCTCTTTCTGTATCCCTGTTGCCTCTTTCTGCACCTCAGTCCCTTCTTTCCGCACTTCCTTTGTTTCTTTCTGCACATCTCTTGCTTCTTTCTGCACCCCTTGTGTCTCTTTCTGCACCCCTCTTCCCTCTTTTTGCACCTCTGTTCCTTCTTTCTGCACTTCTTTCTGCACCCTTCTTCCCTTTTTTGCATCCCTGTTGCTTCTTTCTGCAGTTCTCTTGTCATTCTCTGCACCTCTCTTGCCTTTTTCTGCACCTCATTTGCCTCTTTCTGCAATTCTCTTGCTTGTTTCTACACCTCTGTTGCTTCTTTCAGCAATGCTTTTGCCTCTTTCTGCACTTCTCTTGCTTGTTTCTGCACCTCTCTTGTGTCTTTCTGCACCTCTGTTGCCTCTTTCTGCACCTCACTTGCTTCTTTCTGCACCCCTCTTGCCTCTTTCTGCACCCCTCTTTCCTCTTTCTGCACCTCTCTTGCTTGTTTCTGCACCCTTCTTCCCTTTTTTGCATCCCTCTTGCCTCTTTCTGCAGTTCTCTTGTCATTTTCCGTACCTCTCTTGCTTCTTTCTGCACCTCACTTGCCTCTTTCTGTACTTCTCTTGCTTCTTTCTACACCTCTGTTGCTTCTTTCAGCAATTCTCTTGCCTCTTTCTGCACTTCTCTTGCTTGTTTCTGCACCTCTCTTGCATCTTTATGCACCTCTGTTGCCTCTTTCTGCACCTCACTTGCTTATTTTTGCACCCCTCTTGCCTCTTTCTGCACCCCTATTTCCTCTTTCTGCACCTCTCTTGCCTCATTCTGCACCCCTGTTCCCTCTTTCTGCACCTTTCCTGCCTGTTTCTGCACCTCTCTTCCCTCTTTCTGTACCTTTGTTGCTTCTTTCTGCACTTCTCTTGCCTCTTTCTGCACCCTTTGTGCCTCTTTCAGCAACTCTGTTGCTTCTTCCTGCACTTCTCTTCCTTCTTTCTGCACCCCTCCTGCCTCTTTCTGTACCCCTCTTGCCTCTTTGTGCACCTCTCCTACCTCTTTCTGCACCCCTATTGCTTCTTTCTACACCCCCTTGCCTCTTTCTCCACCCCTCTTCCCTCTTTCTGCACCCCTGTTGCCTCTTTCTGCACCCCTGTTGCCTCTTTCTGCACCTCTGTTCCTTCTTTCTGCACTTCCTTTGTTTCTTTCTGCCCATCTCTTGCTTCTTTCTGCACCCCTCATGCCTCTTTCTGCACCCCTCTTTCCTCTTTTTGCACCTCTGTTTCTTCTTTCTGCACTTCTTTTGTTTCTTTCTGCACCCGTCTTCCCATTTTTGGATCCCTCTTGCTTCTTTCTGCAGATTCTCTTGTCATTTTCTGCATTTCTCCTGCCTCTTTCTGCACCTCACTTGCCTCTTTCTGCAATGCTCTTGGTTCTTTCTACACCTCTGTTGCTTCTTTCAGCAATTCTTTTGCCTCTTTCTGCACTTCTCTTGCTTGTTTCTGCACCTCTTTTGCGTCTTTCTGCACCTCTGTTGCCTCTTTCTGCACCTCACTTGCTTCTTTCTCCACCCCTCTTGCCTCTTTCTGCAACCCTCTTTCCTCTTTCTGCACCTCTCTTGCTTGTTTCTGCACCATTCTTCCCTTTTTTGCATCCCTCTTGCCTCTTTCTGCAGTTCTCTTGTCATTTTCTGCACCTCTCTTGCCTCTTTCTGCACCTCACTTGCCTCTTTCTGCACTTCTCTTGCTTCTTTCTACACCTCTGTTGCTTCTTTCAGCAATTCTCTTGCCTCTTTCTGCACTTCTCTTGCTTGTTTCTGCATCTCTCTTGTGTCTTCCTGCTCATCTGTTGCCTCTTTCTGTACCTCACTTGCTTCTTTCTGCACCCCTCTTGCCTCTTTCTGCACCCCTATTTCCTCTTTCTGCACCTCTTCTGACTTTCTGCACCCTGTTCCCTCTTTCTGCACCTTTCCTGCCTGTTTCTGCACCTCTCTTGCCTCTTACTGTACCTCTGTTGCTTCTTTCTGCACTTTTCTTCCTTCTTTCTGCACCCCTCCTGCCTCTTTCTGTACCCCTCTTACCTCTTTGTGCACCACGCCTACCTCTTTCTGCACCCCTCTTGCCTCTTTCTGCACCCCTCTTCCCTCTTTCTGTACCTCTCTTGTCTCTTTCTGCACCTATTTTGCTTTTCTGCACTTTTCTTGCCTCTTTCTGTACCCTCTTGCCTCTTTCTGCACCTCTGTTGGTTCTTTCTGCACTGCTCTTGCTTCTTTTTGCACCTCTGTTGCAAATTTCTGCATCCCTCTTGCCTCTTTCTGTACCCCTGCTCCCTCTTTCTGGACCCCTTTTGCCTGTTTCTGTAACTCTCTTGCCTCTTTCTGCAGTTCTCTTGCCTCCTTCTGTACCTCACTTGTCTCTTTCTGCACCCTTCCTCCCTATTTCTGCACATCTCTTACCTCTTTCTGCACCTCTCTTGCCTCTTTCTGCACATCTCTTGGTTCTTTCTGCACTGCTCTTGCCTCTTTCTGCACCCCTTTTGCCTCTTTCTGCACCTCTTTTGCTTCTTTCTGCCCTTCTCTCTCCTCTTTCTGCACCCGTCTTGCCTCTTTCAGCACCTCTGTTGCTTCTTTCTGCACTTTTCTTCCTTCTTTCTGCACCCCTCCTGCCTCTTTCTGTACCCCTCTTACCTCTTTGTGCACCACGCCTACCTCTTTCTGCACCCCTCTTGCCTCTTTCTGCACCCCTCTTCCCTCTTTCTGTACCTCTCTTGTCTCTTTCTGCACCTATTTTGCTTTTCTGCACTTTTCTTGCCTCTTTCTGTACCCCTCTTGCCTCTTTCTGCACCTCTGTTGGTTCTTTCTGCACTGCTCTTGCTTCTTTTTGCACCTCTGTTGCAAATTTCTGCATCCCTCTTGCCTCTTTCTGTACCCCTGCTCCCTCTTTCTGGACCCCTTTTGCCTGTTTCTGTAACTCTCTTGCCTCTTTCTGCAGTTCTCTTGCCTCCTTCTGTACCTCACTTGTCTCTTTCTGCACCCTTCCTCCCTATTTCTGCACATCTCTTACCTCTTTCTGCACCTCTCTTGCCTCTTTCTGCACATCTCTTGGTTCTTTCTGCACTGCTCTTGCCTCTTTCTGCACCCCTTTTGCCTCTTTCTGCACCTCTTTTGCTTCTTTCTGCCCTTCTCTCTCCTCTTTCTGCACCCGTCTTGCCTCTTTCAGCACCTCTGTTGCTTCTTTCTGCACTTCTCTTCCTTTTTTCTGCACCCCTTGTGCCTCTTTCTGCTCCCTTCTTCCCTTTTCCTGCATGTCTCTTGGTTCTTTCTGCACTGCTCTTGCCTCTTTCTGTACCCCTCTTGCCTCCTTCTGTACCTTTGTTGTTTCTTACTGCACTGCTCTTGCTTCTTCTGCACCTCTCTTGCAAATATCTGCACCCCTCTTGCCTCTTTCTGCACCCCTCTTGCCTCCTTCTGCACCTCTGTTGGCTCTTTCTGAAATGCTCTTGCTTCTTTCTGCACCTCTTTTGCCTGTTTCTGCAACTCTCTTCTGCACCTCTGTTGCTACTTTTTTGCACTTCTCTTCCTCTTTCTGTACCCCTCTTGCCTCTTTCTGCACATCTGTTGCTTCTTTCTGCACTTCTCTTGCTTCTTTCTGCACCCCTTTTGCCTCTTTCTGCACCTCTTTTGCTTCTTTCTGCCCTTCTCTCTCCTCTTTCTGCACCCGTCTTGCCTCTTTCTGCACCTCTTTTGGTTGTTTCTGTACTGCTCTTGTTTCTTTCTGCACCTCTCTTACAAATTTCTGCACCCCTCTTGCCTCTTTCTGCACCCCTCTTCCCTCTTTCTGCAACTCTCTTGCCTCTGTCTGCACCCCTCTTGCCTCTGTCTGCACCCCTGTTCCCTCTTTCTGCATATCTCTTGCCTGTTTCTGCAACTCTCTTGCCTCTTTCTACAGTTCACTTGTCTCTTTCTGCACCTCTGTTGCTTCTTTCTGCACTTCTCTTGCCTCTTTCTGCACCCCTCTTGCCTCTTTCTGCACCTCTCTTGGTTGTTTCTGTACTGCTCTTGTTTCTTTCTGCAGCTGTCTTGCAAATTTCTGCACCCCTCTTGCCTCTTTCTGCACCCCTCTTCCCTCTTTCTGCAACTCTCTTGCCTCTGTCTGCACTCCTCTTGCCTCTTTCTGCACCTCTGTTCCTTCTTTCTGCACTTCTCTTGCTTCTTTCTGCACCCCTCTTGCCTCTTTCTGCACCTCTGTTGCTTCTTTCTGTACTTCTGTTGCTTCTTTCTGCACCTCTCGCAAGTTTCTGCACCCCTCGTGCCTCTGTGTGCACCTCTCTTGCCCCTTTCTGCTCCTCTCTTGCCTCTTTCTGCACCCCTCTTGCCTCTTTTGCTTTTTTCTGCACTTCTCTTGCATCTTTCTGCACCCCTCTTGCCTCTTTCTGCACCTCTGCTGGTTCTTTCTGCACTGCTCTTGCTTCTATCTGCTACTCTCTTGCACATTTCTGCGCCCCTCTTGCATCTTTCTGCATCTCTGTTGGTTCTTTCTGTACCTCTCTTGCCTCTGTGTGCACCCCTGTTCCCTCTTTGTGCACCTCTTTTGCCTGTTTCTGCAACTCTCTTGCCTCTTTCTGCACTTTTGTTGCCTCTTTCTGCACCTCTTTTGCTTCCTTCTGCACTTCTCTTGCCTCTTTCTGCACCCCTCTTGCCTCTTTCTGCACCTCTGTTGCTTCTTTCTGCACTTCTCTTGCTTCTTTCTATACCTCTCTTTCTTCTTTCTGCTCCCCTCGTGCCTCTTTCTGCACCCTTTTTCCCGTTTCCTGCACGTCTCTTGGTTCTTTCTGCACTGCTCTTGCCTCTTTCTGCACCCCTCTTGCCTCTTTCTGCACCTCTTTTGCTTCTTTCTGCACTTCTCTTGCCTCTTTCTGCACCCCTCTTGCCTCTTTCTGCACCTCTGTTGGTTCTTTCTGCACTGCTCTTGCTTCTTTCTACACCTCTCTTGCTTCTTTCTGCACCCCACTTGCCTCTTTCTGTACCCTTCTTCCCTCTTTGTGCACCTCTCTTGCCTCTTTCTGCACCTCTCTTGCCGCTTTCTGCACCCCTCTTGTCTCTTTCCGCACCTCTTTTGCTTGTTTCTGCACTTCTTTTGCATCTTTCTGTACCTCTCTTGCCTCCTTCTGCACCTCTGTTATTTCTTTCTGCACTGCTCTTGCTTCTTTCTGCACCCCACTTGCCTCTTTCTGTACCCTTCTTCCCTCTTTGTGCACCTCTCTTGCCTCTTTCTGCACCTCTCTTGCCGCTTTCTGCACCCCTCTTGTCTCTTTCCGCACCTCTTTTGCTTGTTTCTGCACTTCTTTTGTACCCCTCTTGCCTCCTTCTGCACCTCTGTTATTTCTTTCTGCACTGCTCTTGCTTCTTTCTGCACCTCTCTTGCAAATTTCTGCACCCCTTTTGCCTCTTTCTGCACCCCTCTTGCCTCTTTCTGCACCCCTCTTGCCTCCTTCTGCACCTCTGTTGGTTCTTTCTGCACTGCTCTTGTTTCTTTCTGCACCTCTTGTGCCTGTTTCTGCAACTCTATTGCCTCTTTCTGCACTTCTCTTGCCTCCTTCTGTACCTCTTTTGCTTCTTTCTGCACTTCTCTTGCCTCTTTCTGTACCCCTCTTGCCTCTTTCTGCACCTCTGTTGCTTCTTTCTGCACTTCTCTTGCTTCTTTCCTCACTTCTGTTGCTTCTTTCTGCACCTCTCTTGCCTCTTTCTGCACCCTTCTTCCCTCTTTCTGCACCTCTCTTGCCTCTTTCTGCACCTCTCTTGCCTCTTACTGCACACACAGGGCTACTTTTAAACTGACCTCAGGCTCAGCAGTGCACACATGTGATCCAGCGATCAGGGATCAATAATTTTTCACATACATAGGCCCATTTACACTACCCCACTAATCCCTTCATCGCTGGGGTTCAGTGTGATGCAAGTCTACTCCAATTTACTAAATATGCTTCAGAACCTGCATTTCTCCTAACAAAAAAATATATGTCGACGGACCTAAAGTTGAATAGTTGATATCAATAATATGTACTTATCTATGCATCTTTATTACTAAATAATAACAGACTCAATGTGTAGTTTTATGTTGTTTATCGTAAAATAATGTAAGGAAATAAAAATAAATGCTCATCAAGTACAGTTACACGAATGCAAATCATAGACTATCACAAAGAGGAAACATTGGCAATATATATATATATATATATATATATATATA
Organism: Calotriton arnoldi; assembly: GCA_963921515.1. Lineage (NCBI taxonomy): Eukaryota > Metazoa > Chordata > Amphibia > Caudata > Salamandridae > Calotriton > Calotriton arnoldi. The sequence continues at coordinate 272,908 of CAWUFW010012080.1, forward strand.
TATATATATATATATATATATATATATATATATATTCAAACTCATGTCAAATAAACAATGCATTGAAGGAATGGATAGGCGAAGAGAGAAAAGTTTCAGAGACAAAATACACTTTGCAAATGAATATGCAAATTGAGAAGATTATCTATACTAACCCAAATAAGAAACAGGGAAAACTACCCCACTGGCCAGTTAGGGCAGCAAGGCCATTCAAGTAGAGATGAATGGCAAAGATTAAGTCTGGAGTCAGGACACAGGTAGGCCTCTATCTGGAAAACAGCAAACCGATGACAGCGATGATCTCCCGCTAGCTAAACACCAGCCAACCTTAAAACCACCCCCCCCCGGTCTTTCAGTTATACCCTAAAATCTAAATGTCCAACCCACATTTGTTTCATTTTACCACCAACTCGTTCCCTCATTGGCTAATAATGGGGGTCTTCTGTCACACCACTTATTGTTTAGTTTTTTAAACATGACGACAGATCCTTTTCAAGAAACATTTTTGAACACAATCATATTACATATTTTTCATGTTGCGAATCTCTACGCCTCTTTTGTTCGCCTCTGCTATCTCACGAGGAAGTTGTACGCTTCCACTTGATTATCAGTATGCTCCTTCTTCCGTAACCTTGGCAGAGAGTCAATGCATCATGAAGGACATTCTTCATGCTCTTGCGTTCTCTCCTCATTCAAAAACCCTTTTTAAATCATTTTATTTCATTCAGCGAGAATTAACCCAAAACTGGCATGCAGGGAAGTAGGCCCATACTTGTATTTCTACGAGAACAGAACACAAACATTTATTATTTTCATGAAATGTAATTTCATTTTGTGCACCATCGCAGTATTTGCACTAACCCATACACAACCTGTGTTATTCCTAGCGAAATATTATTAACGTACATAAAAGCTGCATTAGTTTTTATTATTGAAGCAAAATTGCGGCCTAGTCTCATGCATTAGTACACACATTAGTTTACGCATGCGCATAAGCATTTCCCCATGTTTTAGCATTTATTAATAAAAATCTTCACTACACACTGTTAATATATGTTACTGTGGGTTCAATCTGAGCAGGTTTTATTTACGCAGCTCCATCAATCCCCCCTTTGATGGCATTTTTGAGCCATCATCAAAATACCCATCACAAACAAGTTACCACTTATTTAAAATACTGTACTTCTTTTTTGTTTTATTCTTCCATCTAAGTCTTTCATGATCTCATAGTACTTTCCTCTCATATCTTCTAATTCTATCTCTTCTCTCTTTCTCTTTCTAGCTCTATGTTTAAGATCTGATGTCTCTTTCTTTCTGCACTTACATTTGCAACATTTGTAAATCATAATTATCATTAATATCACTACAACCACTGAAGTAATCGGTATTAATATTTTCCCTAATAGGCTATTCCCAAAAGTAGAAAACCGATTTCCCACTGAGGAAAAACTCTTACCAAGTTTCTCCCATGCACCATCAAGCTTTAGTTCAGTCAAATCTTCATGAAGTTCTGTAATATTTTTAATATACCCCTCAAGATTTTTACTTTTATCAGGAATATAAGTACAGCATTGTTGTATTTTCAACATGCTACAGACTCCACCCTATTTTGCCAATAATATATCAAGGGCAAGTCGATTTTGCAAAACCATTGATCTAATTGCAATCATTTCAGTATCAATCATCAAGAACCCACCAGCAGTATCTGTTGATAAGCGATCAACCACTGTGGACAATTTTCTAATTTTATGTGAGTTCAGAATAACTCCAACTGAAGGTATCAGTGCTCCACAAATATACCCAATTATTTCAGAATAACTCGCTCCTCTCTTATTACGTATTAGTTCTTGTTTTATTTCATTAACTCCATTATTCTTATCTACGTGATAAACCTTCGGGAATACTATGCCTAAATAACAACATCCATACCAACCTATAGGTAACCTATAATAAGCATTCTTACCACACACATAATAAATTCCTGGGAAAACAGGATCAGTTCCTCCTTTCAGTCCCCAACTTCCTTTTATTAAGAAAGTATGCTCACATTCACTAGAACCAATAAAGTAACTATTAAGTTTAGTCTTTTCTCTAAACGCACAAAGCTTTCCTCTATGTTGAAAATCTAGAGTCATGGCAGCGTAAGCCTCACCCTTTTTGTAATTACCCTCTCTGAAAGCCCATGGAGGTACATGAGACTTTTGCTCAGCAGCTTTCTTTTTGAAATCTTGTCTTCTATCTTCTACTAAATTCATAAATTCAATTTCTTCATGCCGTAGCTTACAGGTTAGATTGTTTCTATGTGCTTGTATTGTATCTATTGGTTTATTACTAATGAAAACATCTCCCATATGTGCAGCATAAATAGGACCATAAACAACCTTTAAATCTCTCCGGATAGGAATCTCTGACAATATTAAATCAAAATTAGAATAATAATACTCTAAACCTTCCCTCTCATAGAAAAGACTAGTTAAGACACTACAAGACACACCATATGTTAAAGGTAGGTGATGGTAAGTCACCCCCTCTGAGACAGACGACGGTAATTGCCTGCACACATAACAATCTCTCGCATTCATTGTGTTAACATACTCATGAAGCAACTTAGTAAAAACATTTAACGAAAAATCATTAATTGATTTATCATGATGATAAATACTATCATCTATCTTTTCTATATTAGTATTTGCACTTTCTTTAGTAACAGTATCTATTCTCTCACTTCCCACATTATTAGTATTATTTTTATGATTAGTCACCATTAGGATAGGGACAATAACAATCAGTGTTAACCATACCAATGTTAATAGTAAGACACTACATAAGCAAGCATTAATACATTTATGTTTAAAACTATGATTTTGATATCCAGTCTCTGTTACCTTTGCCAATTTAGACACTATAGAAAAAAAAAAATCTAAGAGAAAACCTAAAAATCTAAAATCTTTAAAACCATCTAGAGTAGTGTATCCTTACACTTTAGACCTCTCTTCCTTACCCCCTCTTTTTTTTTTTATATCTTCTTCTTCAAATCTTTTTGAACTTTCAAAATGCTCTTCATTGAAATTGCTGGACCTTTATTTTCACAGTTCTTCTTAAGGCGGTTTCAGTTTGCTTTGATCACTTTGATCAGTACCAGCTTCTTTTTCTTCCTGATCTGTGTTTTCAATTTCTTCTAACTCCACATATGTCCATTCTGGAGCTGTGTATTTCTTATTTGGAATTCTTATTCTTCTTGTTTTTCGTACCTATTCTTCTTCTGAATCACTTTGTCCAGTTTGACTTGATATTTCATTTATTTGATCTGGCCTTTTCTTTTCTAGAGTGTATTTCACTCCTTTTGGCCACTCATCACCTTTTCTTGCTTTCTTAACTTGAACTGCTTCTTCACCTTCATTGTCAAGTTCGCAAGTTCTTTTATTCAGTTCTTTTCTTTGTTGTACTTGCTCTTGATTTTCATCAGTCACTTTCTCTTTTTCTTTCTCAACAGCAGTCTCTTGAGACCCAGTAGCTGGTGCCCACTTTATTCGACTTGTACTTGGTTCTTCCTCGGCCTTTTCAGAATCTGTAACACTAGATTCTATAGCTTCATGCTCTTCAGCTTCTGGTTCTTTTCTCTGCTTTACCAGTTCCTGCTCTTCTTCTTGTCTTTCAAGTGGACTTGGGACTCTTCTTGTAAGACTTGCATGAATCCAGTTTGGCAAGCCACCACACTTCACTGCTGTTGTTGTCACCAAAATGATCTGATATGGTCCATTCCACCTGGGTTCTAAAAACGACTTCCTCACGTGTTTCTTAACAAGAACCCACTCTCCTGGACTCAAATCATGTGCTTGATCTGGCGGTGTTGTGGTTGTAATTTCTCCAACCTGATGAGACACAGAATGCACCAGATCAGCCAATCCTTTGCAATAATCAAGCACTAGATCATCAGTAATATTCATCAGTTTGTTTGCTGGTACAATTGCTTGTCTCATGGCTCTTCCCATCAAAATCTCATGAGGACTCAATCCAGTCTTTTTATCAGGAATGCTTCTAAGACTCATCAATACCAGGGGTAAAGCATCTGGCCATTTCTGTGTTGTAGATGCACACACTTTTGACAGTCTGGATTTAATAGTGCCGTTAATCTGCTCGACCAGTCCAGATGCTTCTGGTCGATAGGCACAATGCAGCTTTTGCTCAATTTGTAATGCTGCGCAAATCATCCAAATTATCTCATTGTTGAAGTGTGTTCCCCTATCTGTTTCTAAAGAGGCTGGAAATCCAAACCTAGGTATTATCTCTCTGAAAAGTAGTTTATCAACTGTTAAGATGTCATTCCTTCTTGTTGGATAAGCCTCTACCCAACGAGAAAACAAACAAACAACAACCAACACATATTTTAGTCCATTACAAGGGGAGGTTCTATAAAATCAAGTTGTAGTCGGTAAATGGTCCTGCTGCTTTCCCAATTACGACCCCAACTAACAACTGTCTTTCTACCTGGATTTTGCTGCTGGCACACTACGCATCTCTGGCAAAGACTCTCTGCAATGACCCTAAACTTTGGGTTGTACCATGACTGCTTGAAGAGTCTAATCATAGCATCTCTTATTCAAACTGTGCCAGTTGGTAGAGGCCCCAACCCACCGGGCGGGCCACATTTTAGATGGAGTCTGCTCCAGCTTTACTGTGCTCTCTGCAGGCACCCCCATCCCACACATATGGTCAGATCATTCTTTTATCCCTCTGTCACTCAAATTCCATCTTAGGATTCAACAAGAGAAGACACCTGTTCACTCCCAGCCTAGGCGCAAATGGGCACAATTAGCTGCAGACCCTAGGTTGGCAAACATTGCCCAGGCTCATCTCCCTGTACTAACAGGGAATACTGTAATTGACTCACATCTCTTTCACACTTGGTTAACTATTACAAGTAATGAAATTATGCCATTAGATAAACTTGACGAGATTACTAAATCAAAAACGCAAAAAACACCCTGGTTTTCGTCCGCTCTGGCACAAACACATCTCCAATGTAAGCAACATGAGCGCAAGTGGAGAAGATCTTATGATACAGGAGATAGATTAGCTTTCAAAATCAGTAGGAAACTCTATCATGCTCAGATTAAATCAGCTAAAAAAGAGTACTACGCTAATAAAATTCAGGAAGCAAACCAAGACCAAAAAGCAATTTTTTTAGTTGTAAAATCCTTTACTAACCCGAAAGCACTACAGAAAGAGATTCCACCCTCCCAAGAATTGTGTGATAAAATTTCAGTCTTCTTTGAAGACAAAATTCAAAAAATTCAAAAGGATTTTAGAATCTCCCCTGTCCTAGATGCTGTCCAGAAGCATGATTTTGTCACCACTGCCTTTTCCTTATGAACTTTTGAATCAGTACCAATAGAACAAACCCGTGAAGTTATCATGGCATGCAAATCAGGTTCCCCCTTAGATGCCTGCCCTCCTAGAATTCTCCATAAAATCATAGATATAGTTAACCCAATTATAAACAACATAGTTAACTCCTCATTAAGCTCAGGCATAGTGCCTGACGAATGGAAGTTGGCATTGGTAAAACCTTTACAAAAAAAGCAAAACATTGACCCTTTGGTGCTTTCAAATCTCCGGCCTATATCCTTACTCCCATTATTGGGTAAAATCACTGAAAAGTTAGTTCATAAAGAACTTACTAAATTCATTGAGGCCGCTAACATTCTTCACCCCCAACAATCTGGTTTTCGCCCAAAGCATTCCACGGATTCGGCACTCTTAGAACTAACAGACACCTTAAAAATGTTAGCTGATAAAGGACAAAAGGCGGTCCTGATCTTACTCGATCTATCGGCCGCCTTTGATACCATCTCACACTCCATCCTTATGCAAAGGCTGGAATCTTGCGGTATTTCAGGTACTGTGATTCAGTGGATAAAGTATTTTCTTACCAATTGTAGACAAGTAGTGACCCTGGGATCTTTTCTTTCTGTTGAACGGTACATCACAACAGGAGTACCACAGGGCTCGTCGCTGAGCCCGTTACTGTTCAACATTTATATGACCCCACTCATCTCTTTGGTATCATCTTTTGGGATCAAAGTCACTTCCTACGCAGATGATACCCAAATGATTCTTTCGCTGGACAATAATTCCACAAATGCCGAACTCAATTTTAAACATTGTCTATCCGAGGTCATCCAGTGGATGAAGGATAATCACCTTAGATGTAATACTGACAAAACGGAGATTTTGCCAGTAGGAAAAGATGTCCTATTCCAGCCACATGAGTGGTGGCCAGAGGGGACGACACCGCCACCTGACATGGTGAAGGTAGCTAAAAATTTAGGAGTGCATTTTGACACTGCTCTATCCTTTCATCCACATGTAACGGCAGTAGCAGGGACCTGCTTCAGCCTTATTAAATCTCTGAAAAATTCTTTGATCTAATACCACTCTCGGCCAGGAAATCAGTGACAGTGGCTTTAATCCTCTCACGTTTGGATTATTGCAACAGCCTCCTAGCAGGAACAAAAAAATCAATCTTGAAAAAGACTACAAATAGTCCAACATGCGGCAGCGCGTTTAGTGCTAAAGCTGCCTCGTAGGTCCTCGGCATCGGCAGCGTTGAAAGCTCTTCATTGGCTTCCACTCCACAAAAGAATACTTTTTAAAATCCTCTTAATTACTTTCAGAGCCTCGCTCAGGTTAGGACCCAAGTATCTCTTGGAGAGATTTACTCCCTATATTACATCCAGAACCCTCAGGTCCTCGTCAGCTAACCTCCTCAAACCACCTACATTTAGGTGCAAAACCAAAGGGGGAAAGACAGTAGCCGTTCTGGGAACCAAAGCATGGAACAAGTTGCCAATTCATCTGAGACTGCAAAAAAATGAAACTCAATTCAGGAAATTGTTGAAAACATGGATATTCAGCTCCACAGACGAACTATGCCTCTCCCTCATTTAATCTCTATGGGAATCACCTCTCACCTCTAACTAGCACCAGGATGCTCCTTTCGGAGTGGCAGCTTGCGCTCTATAAATAACCCCATTACATTACATGTCTTCCAACATGTGCAATTCCATGGTACATTCTTGCCATCTGGGAAAGTAGACTATCTGGCATAACTGGTCTTCAATCAACATACACCAATACTTCATCTTCTGCACTCTTTTCACAACCTGATTTTATCCAAATTTGTTTTTCTTCCTCACTTGCTTCTTCCTGCAACTGTCTAATTTCTTCCCATGTTTCCAAAGAAGAAAACATCAAGTGGCAAATTGTATGTTTTTTCTCCACCCCTCTGTTGATTGAGATTGAATTTTGTGCACAGAAACGCGCCACTTGGTCTGCGTATCGGTTTCCTTTTGTCACATAGTCATCTCCTGACTTATGTACTGAACATTTTACCACAGCAATCTTTTTGGGCATTTGTAATGCATTCAATAGATCCTTCACATTTTTACTGTTCCGGATCAGTGATCCTGAAGAAGTCAGAAATTCTCTTTGCATCCACAACTGACCAAAATCATGCACCACCCTAAAACCATATTGACTATCAGTGAATATGGTTACTCTCAGATTTTACCAATTATACATGCTCTAGTCAGAGCTACTAGCTCAGAAATTTGAGCAGAATGTATCCCCTTTAGACAGGATGCTTCAAGAACCATAGACACTGTATATACTGCATAAGCAGCACTTAATGCACCTTTTTCATCTCTCAGACAAGATCCATCCACGAACATCACACTATCTGACTCTTCTAGTGGAGTATCTTTAATGTCAGGTCTTGGTTTCGTGCACAATTCTGTCACATCCAAACAATCATGATCTGCTTCGTCTTTCACTTCTTCACAACTTAAACTTGGCAACAAAGTTGCTGGGTTCAATATTGTACATCTTGTCACTGTCACATTTTCAGCACCCAAAATCACTCTTTCATACCTAGTCAACTGACTATAGGTCATGTGCTGAGTTCGAGTCCTTGTTATTAGGATCTCAACAGAGTGTGGCACATATTCTTTCACTGGATGTCCCATAACAATTGTTTCACTCTGCTCAAGACTCACACAAGTGCAGCCATTGCTTTTAAACAACCTGGTAATGCGGCAGCCACTGAATCTAAAGTAGCAGAAAATAAGCCACTGGACGACGTGCCATTTCATGTTTTTGTGTTAAGACTGAAAGTGCACACCCATCTCTCTCACAACAGAACAATGCAAAGTCTTTGGCGTAATCTGGCATTCCCAATGCAGGTGCTCGACAAAGACTATCTCGCAATTCAATAAAAGCTTTCATACACTCTTCATCCAGTTCAATCGGATCAACCACATCTTTATGTAAAAATGCCCGTACATCCGCTTCGGCGAAGTGGTTTTCGGAAGAGTTGGCACTAATGAAAACCAGATGTAAGCATCTTGAGCGCCAGTGGAGGAAGAACTATCAGGATGTAAATAAACAGAAATATCTTGATGCCTTGAAGCTCTACCATCGCCATATTAAGAGAGTGCAGAGGGAATATTATACAGGGTAAATCGAGTTAGCCAAACATTTTTCTAAGACCATCTTTCAGGTAGTGAAACAACTGTCCTCTCTAGAACGAGTGACTGTTGCACTCCCTGCCTCTACGGAGTATTGTGATAAGGTCGCCAATTATTTTATTGATAAGATCGACAGGATATCTGCCTCCTTCCCAGATAGTAGTAGGAGCTATGCTCCTGTGTCTAATACGGAGGCACCTTTGACCGAGGATAAGTTTATCCTCTGTCCTCTGGTGGAAAACGAGGTTTTGGGGTTGATGGAGGCTGTGAAATCGGGATCACCTTTGGACCCGATCCCCCTAAATTTCTCCAATTAGGGAAAAATATAATTGCCCCTGTTCTCACCTCACTTATGAACCTGTCCTTCAGTACTGGTCTGGTTCCTAGCAGATGGAAACACGCTATGGTGGTCCCTCTGCTGAAGAAACCATCACTGGACCCCGCTATCCCTGAAAATTTAAGACCTATATCTCTTCTTCCTTATGTGGCAAAAATTGCAGAGAAACATCTGAATAGCCAACTGTCGAGGTTTTTAGAAGAGAGGCAGGTTCTTCATGACACCCAGGCCGGTTTTAGGCCAATGCATGGCACAGAGTCTGCTCTTCTTCTAGCAGCTGAAGTGCTGAGGATTGCTGCTGATGAAGGTAGAACAACTGCTCTGGTTTTGCTGGACTTGAGTGTCGCGTTCGACATGGTGTCCCACGGCCTCCTGCTGGAGAGGCTAGGAGAGGTCGGGGTCGGAGGTGTCACGTGGATGTGGCTGAAGAACTTTTTGGAGAACAGAACCTTTCAGGTGCTGCAACATCCATTCAAGTCCAGAGTTTGTCCTTTTAAACCAGGGGGTGCCGCAGGGATCTGCGCTAAGCCCCACCCTATTCAATATATATATGCGCCCGCTGGCAGATATTGTGTTGAGACATGGAATCAAGTTGGTATCCTATGCTGACGACACTCAGCTAGCTGTGACCCTAGAACAACAAGAATCAGGAAGGGCTGCTGATTTCAAAACATGTCTGAGGGAGCTTATGGACTGGATGAGACTGAGTTGCCTCCAGCTGAATGCAGGGAAGACAGAGGTGTTGGTTGTGGGAAACAGCCCTCTTTCTGGTCACAGCATTGGTGGCCTGAGGAACTGGGACCTTGCCCGGTGCCGAAAGCTAAGGTGAAAAATTTGGGGGTGTGGTTCGACGAAGCACTTTCCTTTACTCAGCAAATTTCTGCTGTGGCCGGAACCTGCTTTGGCATCCTGAAAATGCTGCGGAAGATTCTGGACCTTCTCCCCCTGGATGCTAAAAGAACTATTGTACAGGCTTTGGTCATGTCTCGTCTTGACTACTGCAATGTTCTGTATCTAGGGGTGACCGCTAAAAATCTGAACATCTTGCAGAAGGTCCAAAATGCCGCAGCTAGGCTTATCCTGAATATTCCCAGGAGGGCCCCGGTAGGAGAAGCTTTAAAAAACTTCACTGGCTCCCAATACAGGCTAGAGTTACATTTAAGGCTCTCTGTATCAGCCATAGGATCCTTAGGAAAAAAGGGCCGCGCTTTCTGACCCCCCTTCTGACGGTTTACCAACCTTCTCGGAATTTGAGATCTCTTGGCAGTATGAGAATGACTGTGCCTAAGGTGCGGAGGGCCAGGGTGGGTGGAAGATCTTTTGGTTTCCTGGCAGCTAAGGCCTGGAATAAGCTTCCTGTGGACTTGAGGATATCTGAGTCAGAACCTTGGTTCCGTAAGAAATTGAAAACCTGGCTCTTCCGTGACTCAGGGGGCGGTCGTTAATAACTCTGCTGCCTTCCTTGCTTAGAGGTTATGTAGGTAGTCGATTAGTGTGGCATGGGTTTGGGGTTCTCAGTTGTCCTAGCGGGGACACTCCGTTGGGAGTAACCATTGCGCTTTACAAACTTCCTAATAATAATAATAATATGAGTCAACCTCTGTAAAGGTTTTGCAATCAGTGAAAACCCACTGATCCACTGTCTGCAGTATCCAACCATTCCCCAAAACATTCAAACTTCTTTTTGAGTTTTAGGAGGACCCATCTGCAAAATCACATTGATTCGTTCTTGCGTTACCTTTCTAACTCCTTTCTCAATTTTGTGTCCCAAATACTGAACCTCTTTTTTAGAAAACTGTAATTTTGCTGGTGACACTTTATGCCCACCTTCTGCCAAATGATTTAGTAAGGCAATTGTATCTGTCACACAAGCCTCTCTCGTTTTTTATGCCACAAGGAGGTCATCAATGTATTGGACTAATACTGAATTTTCTGGCATGATCAATGACTCCAAACATTTTTTCAAAATCTGATTGAAAATCGAAGGACTCTCTGTATGCCCTTGAGGAACTCGGCACCATGCCAAATCACAGTTTCCGAACCGGAATGCAAATAAATATTGGCTATCCGGATGCAAAGGTATCGAGAAAAATGCTTGACACAGATCAATTACTGTGTACCATTCTGCATCACAATGAATTTGATAAAGAATCACTGCTGGATTTGGCACTATTGGACAGCAAGGTACTACAATTTTATTAATTTTGCGCAAATCTTGAACTATTCTATATTTTCCGCTTGGTTTCTTAATCCCCATAATAGGTGAGTTACAAGGACTACTTAGTATTTCTTTTAGAATACCTTGCTCAATCATCTGATCATTTACAGGAATTACTCCTGCTGTTATTTCAGGACTCATCTTGTACTGAGGTGTGTTTGGATATATTGCACCTGGTTTGACTGTAACCTGAATAGGATTCACACCTTTCATCAACCCAATGTCTTTTCCTGTAAAATCCCACACATCAGGTCTCTCCGCATTTCTCAACTCTGCAGGTAAATCTTCTTCTGTTAGCAATGAATATAAATCATTCACTACTGTCCCTTGCTTCGCTAACATCATTTTAAAAGCAACATCCTCATCTGGTGTTTGAAAAGCAATACCATCTGACGTACAATAGATGGTGCAATTCATCTTACAGAGCAAGTCCCGACCTAAAAGGTTCACCGGACTTGTATCACATACCACAAACTGATGCATGTCTCTGAATCTTCCAATATGAACTTCTATTGGTCTTGCTATTGGAGTCTTAATATATTTATTTGAAACTCCCACAACTTGAATAGTTTCTCCCGAGAGGGGTAGGTTTGGAATTTCTGCTGCTCTCACAGTAGAACGGGTAGCACCAGTGTCCACTAGGAATGTAATATCATTGCCTTCCACTTTCCCATCAACAAAAGGACCTGACTGATCTACCTCTAGAGATGCGCCAAGCACGCACTCTTCCTCCCCCTCAGCCACCGTCATTGAGATGAGTCTGAGTCATTCTCTGAACATTGTAACAAATATTGTGAAACCACTTGCACATTTTGATTCTTACCAACATGTTCACCTGCGTGAAATCCAGTACTCGCACTGTATCTCTGTACTTGAGCATTCACATTATTTGGCATAGAAGCTTGAGGCACCTGTACTTGTTGTGTTTGTGGTGTAACTACCTGCTGCTGTTGTTGCTGTTGTTGATTCACAACCACTTCATTCTGCATCTGTGAATTGAAATTTTGATTCATTCCATTATTTTTTAGTAAAGTTCTACATTCATTCCTCCAATGTCCAAACTTTCCGCACGCATGACAAGGACATTTCTTTTTCATTTCTTCTCTATTCATCTTACCTCTACCTCCATTTGGTACTTGACCATTTTGATTTTGTCCTTTCATCTGAAAATCTGTTTGAGAACCATTGTTTCCATCTTTCTGCTCTGCCACTTTCATCTGTGCCCACGTCATTTTCTCTTTCAGCTTTTTATGCCTTGACTCAATATCATCGCTACAATATTTAGCATATCTCAGAATCTCATCAACTGTCTTACTCTGCCAACAAATCAAATGTTGCTGAATCATGTTACTAATTTCATGTTTTATTCCAAAAACAAACCTATGTTCAAAATCTCCCTTTTCTTTGTCACCTATACTTTCAAAACCACTATACTGTTTGAACACCTGTAACAACCTTTCATAATAGGCATGTACTGATTCTTTGGGTTCCTGGGTTGTCCTGTCAATTTTAACCCAATCTGTTTCTTTTGGAGAGATTTTACTCTTCAAGTAAGTAATTACTTGATTATATTTTTCATCACCTCATCTGAAGGTGCTCCTGTTTTCACATCTCTAGGATATTCTTCTTTAGGCCAATCAACAGTAATCTTACACTCAGCCCATAAGTCAGCTGGAACTACAATCTCAAACAAACCATCCAAATCTTTTAACAAAACCTTTGAAACCTTTACAAACCTCTCTACCTGTTTGTACCACTCAACAGGTTTCTCCCTCAACCTGGGAAAATCATTCATAAAGGATAATATATCCTGCCTTGTCCAAGGAAGTGAACATATCCACCACCTGGAACTTCTCTCATTGGACATACCATTTCAGCCTGTCCTGTTTCCCCTAATGGAAATAAAGATGCATTTTTACTAGCAAGCATTTCTTCCTTCTTTTTCGCCCATCTACCTTTCCACCAATCTAAATCTCCCCATTTTTTCAAAGTATTCATCAGTTCTTTTACTTGCAATCATTTACCAGATGTATTCAAACTCTCCAAGTCCTTATCAGTAAAATCCAATCTGTATGTTTTTTGCAAAACCTTAGACTTTTCTATGTCTACTCCATATTCTTGTGCAGTTTCTGCCAACCTCTCATGTAGATTCCTTGCTTTCCATGTAATATTCTTACACAAGAATTAGAACTCTTCATCTTGGTACTTACTCAATCTTTCTGGACTTATCGTACCAATAATCATTTCTTCCAGATCCACTCTCAATCTTGCTACATCAATACTCGATTGTGACTTATTCTTTTCCATTCCTCTTATCTAGTCATCTAACTCTTCTGGTGAAGGACCCACTGAACTCCCTGATACTGGAGTTGTTCCACTGACATTCTGCACTATTTTTCTAGGATCCATCCGTACACTTTGGTGTTTCAATTACATTTTCACTCTCTGGAAGATCAATCAATGAAGTACTCATCTCAACTTGTTCTGATCCACTAACATTCATGACATTATTCACGGGAATTGTCAATGCATGTACTCTTGATATATTCTGACTCTCACTATACAATGGAACTATAGGACCAATCGTTACTGGTACTAATAATGCTTCTGCATTCAGACTCATCTGACTAATTCTCTGAGTTAACTCCTCTCTCGCCTTATTCAACATATCAATTTCATTCTCCTGCAACACTCGAGTGTGTGAAACTACCGGAGCGTGAGTAACCTGTGTAACTTGTGGAGTTTGTGGAGCTTGTGGAACCTGAGGAACTTGTATTTCAATTAGTGGTGCATTTGGAACTGTTTCCCCTAAACCTTCTTGATATGGTGGAGGTCTTTTTAACACTATTTCATCTAACAACTCATCATCAACCTCATCTGAATCATTATCTATTTCTGAAGTCTCTAAATTATTCTTTTTCTCTTTACTTTTGCCTCCAAACTGATCTTCAGCAACTATTACTGGATATAATCCATCTGCCATTACATCTCTCCTCCATCTTTTCTTTTGATCATCCCATCTACCTCAGAATATCTCGTTATTATATTCCTGTATTTAATTCCATTCCTGTCTCTCTCCCTTTTATAAGCCTCATTATCCCATTCCTCAAGCGCTTCATATTGCGTCGGTCTAGGACTTGGTTTTAATAAATTCATTCATCCTCTCAAGTTCTCCAAAATCCTTACATTAAATGTACCATTCTCTGGAAAAGCTAAAACTCCATCATCTTCTGTATATTTCATCCAGTTCTCTAACCATGTACACGTATGATAACCACGTTCCAACATTATAAAAGAAGCAGGCGTTCTCGGTGGAGGTATAGGAAGTCCCTCTCTAGTAACTATCGGCTTGTCTTTTTAAATAAATCTTTTATTCTTTTTACCATCTTCACTTTTAAACACTCTTTTGTCGCTAAATAAACCAAAACAAACAAAAGAAAACTTCAGTAAATCCTCTCACTCTATTCGCTAAATCCCAACCAATATCAGCGCAGCTCACAGTAACCAACCAATCACGGCTCACTACGTATCCGCTTTTTTGACCAATGCTAGCGCGGCTCACAGCAACCAACCAATCACGGATCACTACACACCCGCTGTCTGACCAATGCCAGCGCTGCTTTTTTTGACGTCAGTATTACTCCTGCTACTGACCCTCCCTTTATTAAATAATACGGCAATGTATTTTCTATGTTTTCTTAACTATTTCTTGTTAGAAACAACACAAAACAATGCTACTTTGTCTGTTCCACTAATAAAGAGATAGTTTATTTTATTCAAAAAGAGATTCTTTTGCTACTAGTAAAATAACGACAAGCGCTACTCTACTCTCAATCATGTTAAAGGAGGTCTTGGTACTCCTCTGGGGATACTGACCAAAGTTTCGGAAGAGGACTTTCCTTTCAGAAAGAGGTCTTGGTACTCCTTTGGGGATGTAAGGCCAAAGTTTCGAGCGGACCTTTCACTATTTCATGCAATCTTTTCTTGATCGAATGGTCCCTAAAATAACATCAACAGCCTTTCACTGTTTGATATTACAACAACAGACAAAATACTTCTCCAGTGTGATACTTTTTCCACACTATTCCTCTGCCACTTCGGGCTAAAATAACATCATCCCGGGATCTTAGGTAACTCTGTACCCGTACTTCCAAACAACACAAAACAAAGACACTAATTGTTCATGTTAATAATCAATAAATCAATAATCAATAATTATTGCCAAACTAATCAATAACTAACCATCCTCTGCTACCAAAAACTGATCCAGCGATCAGGGATCAATTATTTTTCACATACATAGGCCCATTTACACTACCCAACTAATCCCTTCATCGCTGGGGTTCAGTGTGATGCAAGTCTACTCCAATTTACTAAATATGCTTCAGAACCTGCATTTCTCCTAACAAAAAAATATATGTCGACGGACCTAAAGTTGAATAGTTGATGTCAATATTATGTACTTATCTATGCATCTTTATTACTAAATAATAACAGACTCAAAGTGTAGTTTTATGTTGTTTATCGTAAAATAATGTAAGGAAATAAAAATAAATGCTCATCAAGTACTGTTACACGAATGCAAATCATAGACTATCACAAAGAGGAAACATTGGCAATATATATATATTCAAACTCATGTCAAATAAACAATGCATTGAAGGAATGGATAGGCGAAGAGAGAAAAGCTTCAGAGACAAACAGCGACGATCTCCCGCTAGCTAAACACCAGCCAACCTTAAAACCACACCCCCTGGGACTTTCAGTTATACCCTAAAACCTAAATGTCCAACCCACATTTGTTTCATTTTACCACCAACTCGGTCCCTCATTGGCTAATAATGGGGGTGTTCTGTCACACCACTCTCAGCGTGATCATTCTATTCACTAACTTATTGTTTAGTTTTTTAAACATGACGACAGTTCCTGTTCAAGAAACATTTTTTAACACAATCATATTCCATATTGTTCATGTTGCGAATCTCTACGCCTCTTTTGTTCGCCTCTGCCATCTCGCGAGGAAGTTGTACGCTTCCACTTGATTATCAGTATCCTCCTTCTTCCGTAACCTTGGCAAACAGGCAGTGCATCATGAAGGACATTCTTCATGCTCTTGCGTTCTCTCCTCATTCAAAAACCCTTTTTAAATCATTTTATTTCTTTCAGCGAGAATTAACCCAAAACTGGCACGCAGGGAAGTAGGCCCATACTTGTATTTCTACGAGAACAGAACAAAAAGATTTATTATTTTCATGAAATGTAATTTCATTTTGCGCACCATCCCAGCATTTGCATTAACCCATACACAACTCGTGTTATTCCTAGCGAAATATTATTAACATGCACAAAAGCAGCATTAGTTTTCATTATTGAAGCAAAATTGCAGCCTAGTCTCATGCATTAGTACACACATTAGTTTACGAATGCACATAAGCATTTCCTCATGTTTTAGCATTTATTAATAAAAATCTTCACTACACACTGTTAATATATGTTGCTGAGGGTTCAATCCGAGCAGGTTTTATTTACGCTAAACCCTGCTCCATCACATGCAAGTGCAGAAAAGGGCTGCTGGTCTCTAAACTGCCATGCCCGATTATATGCTAGGGACTTAGAGGTAGTTTTAATCCCCCTGCCCTATTATGTACTAGGGCCTTACAGGGGAGGTCATGCCAATCACAGGGGTACCCCAACCCATAGTGTACCCTAGTGTATGTAGGTGTTTTCACTGTATTCTAAGTGTCTTTCAGCATAGCACTGGTTCCAGGCCTGGTTAGGCAGAGCCCAGGGTCAGTCAGAGTCAGTTACCACCAGTACCAGTCGTCAAAAAGATGGGGGGTGCTCAGGGCACAGGATGACTTTGCAACAAGGCCTCTTTCTGCACCTCTGTTGGTTCTTTCTGCATATCTCTTGCTTCTTTCTGCACCTTTCTTCCTCTTTCTGGACTTCTGTTGCCTCTTTCTGCATTTCTCTTGCTTCTTTCTGCACCGTTCTTCCTCTTTCTGCACATGTCGTACCTCTGTAGCCATAGTTAGAAATTATCATTTAAAAAAGCTTAGAAATTCACTGAAAAAACCATAGGTTTCAGGGACATTATAGTTAGAAATTATCATTTAAAAAACCATAGAAAACCACTGAAAAACCATAGGTTCCAGGGACGTTATAGTTAGAAATTAACATTTAAAAAACCATAGAAATTCACTGAAAAAACCCACAGGTTTCAGGGACGTTATAGTTAGATATTAGCATTTAAAAAACCTTTGAAATTCACTGAAAAAACCATAGGTTTCAGGGACGGTTTAGTTAGAAATTATCATTTAAAAAACCTTTGAAATTCACTGAAAAAACCATAGGTTTCAGGGACAGTATAGTTAGTTGGACATTTCACTCGTACAAAACCAGAGAAATTCGGCCGTTATATTTAGTTGAGCTAACTATAACTCGCGCCCCTGCAATGCACTGCTGATGATGTCACATATTACATCACTCATGACATGGTCAGTGACATCACTGATGACATCACTGATGACATCTCAAATGACATCACTGATGACATCACTGATGACGTCATCCACATGATCATCTGATGCACCTCCTCACACCCTAATATAACCTTTGATACACCCACTCTAAAATACAGACTACCATTTTCAAAACCATAGACACACCAATACCAGTTACTACATACCCACTCTCTGATTCCTAGGTCTACAGACACATCCACTCATTCACCCATACATTCACTCATACATGCAGTCACTCATCAATACAGCACTATCATATGCACTCATACACCTATACAGACACTCACACACCGCCACTCACCCATAGAGTTACTCACACACCAAGTCAGTCATGCAAAGAATCGATCACACTCCCATTTACTCACCTATACAGTTATATACACACCACCTCACTTATTCATACAGATACTAACACATACTTACTCTCTTATACAATCACTGACACAAGCACACACTCATCCATACAGCCACTCTCACAATCACTCACTTTCACATATAGTCATTTATATAGTCCAACACTCACATATACTGCTTTTCACAAATGTAGTTACTCACACATGTACCACTGAGACATCCATTCACTCACCAACACACCCATGCACACACTCATCCACCCTTACAGCCCTTCACAGATGCACTCTTGAACCCATACACCCAGTGAATCACCAACTCACATATCTATGCACAGAGTCACACATACCCCACCCTCCCACACAGACACTCAGGCACCCATACAATTACTCAGACAACCAATCAATAACCCATATAGACACTCATGTAGCTACTCACCAACCCATGCAGCCGCTTACACACCAACTGACAGACTGATACAGACATTCACACAGTTTAGTCACTAACCCATGCATTCAGTAAGACATGTTTAATCACTCACTTATACAGTCAGTCACGCACCTACTAAATCATCCATTCAGACACTCATACACCCACTGATTCTTAAATACACCTTGGCATATATATATATATACATAATATTCGTCAACTTTTAGAAACACTCATAGTCACTGGATGATGTCATCAGTGATGTCATCAGTGATGCCATTTGAGATGTCATCAGTGATGTCATCAGTGATGTCACTGACCATGTCATGAGTGATGTAATATGTGACGTCATCAGCAGTGCATTGCGGGGGCGCGTATTATAGTTAGCTCAACTAACTATAACGGCCGACTTTCTCTGGTTTTATACGAGTGAAATGTCCAACTAACTATAACGTCCCTGAAACTTGTTTTTTTCTCTGTGAAAATATATATATTTTATATGCCAGACCTAAAAAAGATTTACCATTGCACATATATATTTAAATATATATATGATACCAATTCCTGAACAACCGAGCCACAACTCTCCACATTCAATTTCAGGCTCAAGCAGGAGACGACACATTCCGGTAAGTCTTGAAGAAGCTTTTCATTCTTTACAAGTTTTGTCGAAAAATCTAACTTAAAAAATATTTTGAGGAAAAACATCTACACCAAAACAAATACCAACTGTCAGTCAGGCAACTTCAACTTTGAATCAAAAAGATATACCCACCTTGACAGCATTAACACATCTACAAGATGGAGAAGAATTTACATCAGGGCAACAGCGATCTTCATCAGAAACTGATAAGGAGTTCTGCCTAAGAATGGGGATTGAAACAAACAAGGGGGGCAGTAGTGGCTTAAAAACACAATCCACCTTCTGTCCACAACTACCAGCAGGTAATAAGATCGATCTGTTTCACGAAATCATGGTGGATGAAATTAACTAAATGGCACAAAACACGCCTGAGAACATCATAAACACCACGAAGAACAGAAACAAAAAGAAAAAGAAATCCTGGAATTTATCACCTGGTGAACATCAAGCCCTCAAAGATCTGCGAGAGGACACATCAATAATTATAAAAGCCTCTGACAAGGGTGGCAATATCGTGATTCAAAACCGTAAGGACTATGTAGCTGAAGCTGAGAGACAATTGAATAATAAAGATCACTATGAGAAATTGGCATCAACCCCAATAGAGATTTGGACTGAAGAATATCATTGGATGCTGCATGCATGGAAAGAAAGACATTTAATTGATTTGGAGGAATTCTTATACTTAAAAACTGATCACCCCATTATAGCAACAATCTATTTTCTTCCAAAAGTCCATAAGTCACTCATAAATACACCTGGCAGACCGATAGTTAGCTCCATTGGCTCTCTGTTGGAGTCTACATCTCGCTTCTTGGACATCTTCCTTATGAACTATGTTACCACACTTCCATCGTATCTGAGAGATACGATGGATTTCCTGAACAAAATCAAAGTGATTCCATGGGAAGATGGCTATCTGATGGCCACGATTGATGTCTCTTCATCTATACGTCAATTCTTCACTCTGATGGAATAGCTGCTGTGAAACAGTTCTTACAGACAAGATCAATCAGCTATCTCGAGCATTTAGAAATGCTAATTGAAATGCTTGCATACTGTTTGACACATAACATCTTTCTATTCCAAGGCGACATCTTTCTGCAAAAACAGGGGACTGCCATGGGTACATCTTTTGCACCGACCTACGCGAACTTACTCATGGCAGTCTGGGAAACAGAAGTATTGGAGACTCAGAAATTTCAAAACATCAAATTTTGGTCAAGATTCATCGATGACCTCTTTATAATCTGGGAGGGTGACCATACAGATCTCCAAAACTTTATTCACTCACTCAATATGAACAAATACAATCTATCATTCACATCTATGATAAGCTCCACAAACATCATTTTTCTAGATGTGGAAGTGTTCATTGAAAATCACAAGATATGCACCAAAATGTATAGGAAACCCACCTCGTGCAACAGCATCTTGCACGCAAACAGTAGGCATCCCAAAAATCTCAAATGGTCAATACCCTATTGGGAGATGCTGCGAGTGAAAAGGAACTACTCTGAAATTGCGGACATCAACTCTCAAATGAATGAAATGAGTAACCGTTTCTCAGAACGAGGCTACCCCCATGATGTAATTGAGACAGCTAAAGCCAGAGTCGCCTTGAAAGTAAGGACAGAGTTGTTACAACCCAAACAAGAAATGGTAGAAAGATGTAAAAAGAAGATACAACCACTCGACTCATAATAGATTTTAACAACCAGAGTGGAGAACTCAAGAAAATCATTCGAAAAAATTGGGGCATTTTGATGCTAGATGGAACGTTGCAAAAAATATTGTCCCCCATCCCTAACATCACATATAGAAAGACAGCATCTCTAGGGGACATCCTCACACAAAGCCATCTTGAACCTCTGAAACCAACAACATCATCCTGGCTGAATTCCCCAGGCTTCTGGAAATGCTTTAAGTGTAAGGCTTGCGAATACGGTCACAATGCAACATCATATCAACTGTACAATGGCCAAATTGAACAAATCAAAGACCACATAACATGCGAATCAAAATTTGTGGTATATCTATTGGAATGCTCCTGCAAAAAACAATATGTAGGAAGTACAATCAATAAATTAAAACTGAGAGTCCTACAACAACTACGTGCCATCAAAAATAAAGATTTCACTTACCCCATGGCCAAACACTTTCACAACTTTCATTCAAGTGATTGCCAACATCTAAAATACTGTGGGATTAAAATTGTGAAATCCAAAGAAAGAGGTGGAGATAGAACTCTGGATCCACGTAAAGCAGAGTCAAGATTAATTCTAGCAACTGGCACTGAAAAACCGTTTGGTCACAATCTGGATGCGGAATTACACATTCATCTGCAATGATAATAAGGATTAATCAAAATAGGGAAAACGATGATGACAACAGGACTCTCCAAGTAATTATTATTGGTTGACTCAGAAGACTCAGGGTAAGAACAACAAAGTTAGACCCCATACATATTGGACTCATTGGCAGCTGCATCATCGTGGCATCATCAAGAAAGAGAGAAGAAGAGAACAGTTGGGACATCGCAATTCCCTAGTGGAATATTGTGCCATGATTGTTTCCAAAATTAATTGCAGAAACCATGTCCACTTTCATGTAATGAAATTACGAGTAATACATGTAATAGGAACCAAGATGGAACAGTGGTCACTGAGCAGAATGTACTTTACAATTTATTGCACTCAAATGAGAACATCATAATATATGCACTAGCCACTTTAGTAATAGGATAATTGACTTTTCTTCTTTTAAACTGTCTCGTTGAAAAGATGGCTTAGAAAAATTGATTTTGAAAAGAAAAATCTTTTAAAGAGCAACTTTTACAATATATTCCTCGGTTCTTTTAAGCAATAATAACAATGTACTTTACATTTGATGTCCTATACTCCTTATACTTATTGTGGAAAGGAGATCTCTTACTCATATGTGGAGAACTAACTAATGTACTTTGCTAGCAATCTGGGTATTGGAGTGATAAAGCCCTCCACTTATAATGGAAACTCGTAGCAACATGAAACTGACAAATCTTCTGCGATGTTCTAATTTACACTCTCTGTTAAAAATTGCTGCTCTTTTGCACACTACTATATGAACTTGTATTTAATTGTTCCAGCCAAAATTGAAATTACTTGTAAATAACATGTATTTTTTAGTCAGGATTGACGAAAGCCTAGTCTTTCTTCTAATAGAAAGAAATGTGGGAAATTGCACTGAGCACTTTAAATGAGACATTCTAGGCTCTGGGACTCTATGGTCCAGTAGAAGGCTGGGTGCCGAAACGCGTAGACCGTCCTCTACCGTTTTGTAACTGCACTATGGTTTATTAAAAAACACTTTATGGAGTACCTTCTGAGCGTGGTGCTGTGATCCCTCGCCGAACCCGACTGTGGAGCGAAGGAGCGGAGGAATTTTGAATATATATATATATATATATATATATATATTATCTACTGGCGGTCGCCAGTAGATAGTTATAGTTAGGACCTATTTTCCATAGGAAATCCGCAACATTCTATTCCCAATAACTTTGGCGCCGTTTGACGAATCTTCGCGAAATTTACAAAACTTATGGCGCGCTCCGGTCTGCTCCTATCCTGAAAGTTTCGGGGTGATTCATCAAGTGGGGACCGAGAAAAAGGGGGGTCCCAAAACGTGTTTTCCCCATGCAATTTTCCATAGGAACCTTTAGTCGCAGCTACAGCCCGAACTGCTGAACGGAATTACACCAAATTTGGCAAAAAGGTATCCCTTGGTTCAGAGTCGTGCCTTTTGGTTAAATGGTGTAAATCCGTTCAGTAGTTCCTGAGAAAATCAAAAGTAAAATCACATATATATCTATGGCCGCGGAGGGTCCGCGCACCCTGAGCGCACCTTCCCGATCACGAGCTGTATGCTAATTGGCTGTCAACACTCCAAACCAGGAAGTGTTGGCAGCCATCTTGTTCCTCGGTAGAACCGAGGCACAAGAAACAAGTGCGCAAAACGCAAAAAGGGGGCAGGGTAGAAACACCCTGACCCCCTAGGCCTGCTTAGGGGGTCCCACAAAGACCCCCAGGGCCCAAAAAAGCATTTTTTTTTTTTAAATCGGCGGGATGCGCTTAGGATGCGCGGATCCCGCCGTGAAAAAAAAAAAACAAAGCGCGGGCTCCCACGCTTCGTTGTTATTTGGCCCCCGGGTTGGCCAAGTCCCGGGGGCATGCGGGGGTTTATTAAATATTTGTTGGAGGGGGCCTCTAAGCCCCCCAAAGCCCCGTGGACCGCCACCCCCGGGGCTTTAAATAACAAATGGTGCGGGAGGGCACTCGGCCCTCCTGCAGCCCCGGGGACCGCCACCCCCAGGGGCTTCTTTTTTTTAAATAAAATTCGCTGTGTGGGGGGGTCGAGCCCCCCACATGCCCCGGGGACCGCCACCTCCCCGGGGCACTAAGAATTTTAAATTGGGGGTCCGTTTCTGACCCCCGAAGCCCCGGGGACCACCACCTCCCCGGGGCTTTGAACATGTTGGGAGGGGCCCCCTCCTGGAGCCTGTGATGGCCCTGGGGACCACCACCCCCAGGGCCGGCTCCTGCAGTGTCCTGGGGTGCCTACCCCGGGACACTGCTGTTTGCTATGACAGGGCAGGAGCCTCGCGGCTCCCGTCCTGTCATAGCAAACTTGCTTTGGATTTTGGAAGAGAGAGCAGGAAACCTGCTCTCTCTTCCAAAATTCAAAGCAAATTGCTTTCCACACGGGGAGCTGCATCTTAGCAGCTCCCCATGTGGAAAAGCAATTCCCAGCTCCCGAGGACGCGGGGAGCCGGCGGGACCGTGGGGGGATTGGGGACCCCCCCACGGTTGCCAATGGAGAGGGCCAGCCCCGGGGGATGGGGTCCCCGGGGCTACAAGTGGCCCGGTAGGGGGGCCACGCGGCCCCCTTCCCCAAAATTTATTTAAAAAAATATATATTAAAAAAAAATAACAAAGGCCGGCCCCGGGGATGGGGTCCCCGGGGCCATAGTGAGCCTGAGGAGGGGGGCAACGCAGCCCCCTCCAAAACA
Source organism: Calotriton arnoldi (assembly GCA_963921515.1). NCBI lineage: Eukaryota > Metazoa > Chordata > Amphibia > Caudata > Salamandridae > Calotriton > Calotriton arnoldi. The sequence continues at coordinate 296,988 of CAWUFW010012080.1, forward strand.
ATAAAAAAATAAAAATAAAGGCCATGCCCCGGGGGATGGGGTCCCCGGGGCCGATTAAGGCCTCGGGAGGGGGGCCACGCGGCCCCCTTCCAAATTAAAAAAAAATAAAAAATAGCGGGCAGGCCCTGGGGGATGGGGTCCCCAGGGCAAATAAATTACAAAAAGAAGGGGGGCCACACAGCCCCCTTCTTAAAAATAATTTTTAAAAAAAGACCGGCATCGCGCCGGAGGCCACGCCCCCTCCTTGCAGCACTCTGCAAACGCGCCCCCTGGCACGTTTGCAGATGGGAAACGAATTCCCCTTGAATACTGGGGGTCCCTTGGGGCCAACTAGCCCACCAGGAACCTCCAGTATGCGCCAGAGGGCTGCGTTGCAGAGAGGTGTTCTGAGGCCACACCCCTTTTTACACCTCTCTGCAACGCAGCTCTGTGGCGCTTAATGGAGGTAGCTGGTGGGCTAGTTGCACCCCAGGGACCCTCAGGATTCAAGGGGAGTTAATCCCCTGACTTAAAACGCGCCACGGGGTGCGTTTGCACAGTGGTGAAGGGGGCGGGGCCTGAGGGTGACATGTGTGCAAACACGCCCTGTGGCGTGTTTTAAGTTGGGGGATTAAGTCCCCTTGAATCCTGAGGGTCCCTGGAGTCCAACTAGCCCACCAGGTACCTCCAGTAAGCGCCACAGAGCTGCGTTGCAGAGAGGTGTAAAAAGGGGAGTGGCCTCGGGCCTCCTCTCTGCAACGCAGGCCTGTGGTGCTTACTGGAAGTACCTGGTGGGCTAGTTGGGCCCCAGGGACCCTCAGGATTCAAGGTGACCTAATCCCCCAACTAAAAACGCGCCACAGGGCGCGTTTGCACAGTGGTGAAGGGAGGGGGCGGGGCCTCAGGTGACATGTGCGCAAACACGCCCTGTGGTGCGTTTTAAGTTGGGGAATTAATTCCCCTTGAATCCTGAGGGACCCTGGGGGACAACTAGCCCACCAGGTACCTTCAGTAAGCACAACAGAGTTGCGTTGCAGAGAGGTGAAAAAAGGTGCGTGGCCTCGGAACGCCTCTCTGCAACTCAGCTCTGTGGTCCTAACTGTAGGTACCTGGGGGCTAGTTGGGCCCCAGGGACCCTCAGGATTCAAGGGGCTTAATCTCGCAACTCAAACGCGCCACGGGCGCGTTTGCACACATGTCACCTCAGGCCCCTCCCTTCACCACTGTGCAAACGCACCCTGTAGCACGTTTTAAGAGGTAGTTTTAATCCCCCTGCCCTATTATGTACTAGGGACTTACAGAGGAGGTCATGCTAATCACAGGGGTACACCAACGCATAGTGTTCCCTAGTGTATGTAGGTGTTTTCACTGTATTCTAAGTGTCTTTTAGCATAGCACTGACTCTGGTTAGTCAGAGTCAGTTACCACCAGTACCGTCTGAAAAAGTTGTGGGCACAGTATGATTTTGCAACAAGGCCTCTTTCTGCTCCTCTGTTGGTTCTTTCTGCACATGTCTTGCTTCTTCCTGCTCTTTTCTTCGTCTTTGTGGACTTCTGTTGCTTCTTTCTGCATTTCTTTGCTTCTTTCTGTGCGTTTTTTTCTTCTTTCTTCACATGTCCTACCTCTGTAGGCATAGTTAGAAACTAGCATTTAAAAACCTTTGAAATTCACTTAAAAACCATAGGTTTCAGGCACGTTATAGTTAGAAATTAGCATTTAAAAACCTTTGAAATTCACTGAAAAAACCATAGGTTTTAGGGAAAGTTATAGTTAGTTGGACATTGCACTCGTACAAAACCCGTGAAATTCCCCCCGTTATAGTTAGTTCAGCTAACTATAACTTGCGCCCCCGCAATGCACTGCTGATGACGTCACATAATACATCACTCATGACATGGTCAGTGACATCACTGATGACATCACTGATGACATCTCAAATGACATCACTGATGACATCACTGATGACATCATCCATGTGATAATTTGATGCATCTTCTCACACCCTAATATAACTTTTGATACACCCACTCTAAATTGCAGACTGCCATTCTGCAGCTTCGCCAGCACCCGCCCCGCCAAACCACCGCCCAGGAAAGAACCCAACTACCTCAGATGCATCCTCCTCAACACCCGCTCCGCCCGCAAACTCGCCATCGAACTCTGGGACCTTCTCGACTCAACCTCCCCAGACGTCGCATTCCTGACGGAGACCTGGCTGAATCCCGCTTCAGCCCCCGACATCGCCATTGCCATCCCGGAGGGCTACAAGATCACCCGCCGGGACCGCACCAACGGAGTCGGAGGAGGCATCGCCATCGTCCACAGGAACACCCTCAGAGTCTCAACCAACACCGACGACACCCTCAGCACCGCCGAGCACATGCACTTCCAGATCCACACCGATCCCAACACCACCCTCAGAGGAACCCTCATCTACAGACCCCCGGACCCCGACCACAGTTCAGCGATTCTATCGCTGACTTCGTCAGCACACACGCCATCGCCTCCACGGACTACATCCTCCTCGGGGACCTGAACTTCCACCTCGAGAACAACAAGGACACCAACTCCACCACCCTGATCGACAACCTCGCCACCTGCGGACTCAGACAGCTCGTGACTACACCCACCCACGCCGCCGGCCACACGCTAGACTCCATCTTTTCCGCAAGCCCACACGTCTCCTTCAACCACACCTCCGAACCCCACTGGACTGACCACCACTGCATCCACTTCACCTACAGGAAGCCCACCACGCACCACCGCACCGAACAAATGCCTCGCCGCTGCTGGAGCAGAGTCACCGAAGACCAGCTAACCACAACCCTCGCCCTGAGCCCACCCGCCGAACCCTCCGACCCCGACACCGCCGCCCGCAACCTCAGACAGTGGATCGACGACTGCGCCAACACCCTCGCCCCGCTCAAGAATCCGCCCAACAGCCACACCAGCAAGAAAGCCACCTGGTTCACCGAAGACCTCCAGGCCTCCAAACGAACATGCCGAAAACTGGAGAAGATCTGGCTCCACGAACGGACAGCGGACAGCTACGCCGCCCACAAGAGCGCCACCCACAGTCACCATCACCTCATCAGATCCGCCAAAAGGGCCTCACTCAAAGACCGCCTAGACAACAATGCACACAACAGCAAAGAGCTCTTCAACATCGTGAAGGAACTCTCCAACCCCAGCTCCAACACCAACGACATCCCGCCGTCGCGAGACCTATGCGACTCACTGGCCACCTTCTTCCACCGCAAAATCGCCGACATCCACGACAGCTTCAACACCACAACCGCCCCGGCAACCACCGAGACCACTGCCCCCACAACCACCAACCGCCTGCTCTCCTGGACCAACATCAACGACGAGGACACCAGCGAGATCATGAACACCATCCACTCCGGCTCACCGCTAGACCCGTGCCCTCACCACGTCTTCAACAAAGCCAGTACAGCCATCGCGCCCCATCTCCGGAAAATAATCAACATCTCCTTCGAGACAGCAACCTTCCCGGAAAGCTGGAAGCACGCCGAGATCACCGCCTTACTCAAGAAACCCAAGGCAGACCCCAAGGACCTCAAGAACTTCCGACCCATCTCTCTGCTCCCGTTCCCCGCGAAGGTCACCGAGAAAATCGTCAACAAACAACTGACCCGCTACCTCGAGGAGAACAACATCCTGGACCCTTCCCAGTCCGGCTTCCGCAGCAACCACAGCACCGAAACCGCCCTCATCGCCGCCACCGATGACATCAGGACCCTGCTAGACAACGGAGAAACAGCAGCCCTCATCCTCCTGGACCTATCAGCCGCCTTCGACACGGTCTGCCACCACACACTACGAACACGTCTTCACGACGCCGGGATCCAAGAGAAGGCCCTGGACTGGATCACATCCTTCCTCTCCGGCAGAACACAAAGCGTCCGCCTCGCCCCCTTCCGATCCAAGGCCACCAAGATCATCTGCGGCATACCCCAAGGCTCCTCCCTCAGCCCAACGCTTTTCAACATCTACATGGCACCCCTCGCCCACGTCGCCCGACAGCACAACCTCAACATCATCTCCTACGCCGACGACACCCAGCTGATCCTCTCCCTCACCAAAGACCCTCACACCGCCAAAGCCCACCTCCATGAAGGAATGAAGGCCGTCGCCGAATGGATGAGTACCAGCCGCCTGAAGCTGAACTCGGACAAGACGGAGGTCCTCATCCTTGGTTCCAACCCTTCAGCATGGGACGACTCCTGGTGGCCAACATCACTGGGAACAGCCCCGACACCCACCGACCACTCACGCAACCTGGGGGTGGGGGTGGGGTCATCCTCGACCCCACCCTCTCCATGACTAAGCAGGTCAACGCCGTTTCCTCATCCTGCTTCAACACCCTCCGAATGCTCCCCAGGATCTTCAAGTGGATCCCCACCGAAACAAGAAAAACAGTCACCCAATGCCCTCGTCACCAGCAGGCTGGACTACGGAAACGCCCTCTACGCAGGAACGACGGCTAAGCTCCTGAGACGGCTGCAACGCATCCAGAACGCCTCTGCACGTCTTATCCTCGACATCCCCCGACGCAGCCACATCACACCCCACCTGAGAGACCTGCACTGGCTCCCTGTCAACAAGAGGATAACCTTCAAGCTCCTCACCCACGCACACAAAGCACTCCACAACTCCGGACCAGCCTACCTCAACAGACGACTCAGCTTCTACACCCCCACCCGCCAGCTCCGCTCCACCAGCCTCGCCCTCGCCACAGTCCCCCGCATCTGGAAAACAACCGCCGGTGGCAGATCCTTCTCCCACCTCGCCGCCAAGACCTGGAACACCCTCCCCACCAACCTTCGGCAGACCCAAGACCTAATGGCCTTCAGAAGACTCCTCAAGACCTGGCTCTTCGATCAGTAGCAGCACCACCCCCCTCTTCCCCCAGCACCTTGAGACCCTCGCGGGTAGGTAGTGCGCTTTATAAGTGACATGATTGATTGATTGATTGATTGATTGATTCTCAAAACCATAGACACTCCAACACCAATAACTACATACCCACTCACTGATTCTTAGGTCTACACACACATCCACTCACTCACCCGTACAGTCACTCATACTTACGGTCACTCAGTACAGGCCTATCATATGCACTCATACACCTACATAGACACTCACACACCGCCACTCATCCATAGAGGTACTCACACACCTAGTCAGTCATGCAAATAATTAATCACACTGCCATTTACTCACCTATACAGTTATACACACACCAGCTCACTTACTCATACAAATACTAGCACATTCTTATGCTCTTATACAATAACTGATACAAGTACACACTCATCCATACAGCCACTCTCACAATCACACACTCTCACTTATAGCCATTTATATACTCCAACACACATATATACTGCCTTTCATATATGTAGTTACTCACACAAGTACCACTGAGATATACATTCACTCACTAACACACCCATACACACACTCATCCACCCATACAGTCCATCACAGATGCACTCTTGAAACCATGCACCCAGTGAATCACCCACTCACACATCTATGCACAGAGTCACACACACCCCACCCACACAAACACTCAGGCACACATACAGATACTCAGACAACCAATCAATAACTCATATAAACACTCATGCAGCTATTCACAAACCCATGCAGCCGCTTACACAGCAACAGACAGACGGATACAGACATTCACACAGTTTAGTCACTAACCCATGCATTCAGCAAGATACGTTTAATCACTCACTTAGAGTCAGTCACGCACCTACTAAATCATCCATTCAGACACTTATACACCCACTCGTTCTTCAATACGCCTTTTCCTATATATATTAAACATATTTAAGCTTTACAGAAACACACAGTCACTGGATGATGTCATCAGTGATGTCATTTGAGATGTCATCAGTGATGTCATCAGTGATGTCACTGACCATGTCATGAGTGATGTAATATGTGACGTCATCAGCAGTGCATTGCGGGGCGCGAGTTATAGTTAGCTGAACTAACTATAACGGGGGAATTTCACGGGTTTTGTACGAGTGCAATGTCCAACTAACTATAACTTTCCCTAAAACCTATGGTTTTTTCAGTGAATATATATATATGCCAGACCTAAAAAGATTTACCATTGCACATATATATTTAAATATATATATATATGATACCAATTCCTGAACAACCGAGCCACAATTCTCCACATTCAATTTCAGGCTCAAGCAGGAGACGATTTAACCACAAAAAGCTGCTCCTAACTGAATGGCCACTACGAGGTTTGGGATATATTTGTGAGTGAAGACATCTCACAAAATGAAACGGACTGGTCTCACACACCACCTGGTGTCATGCTTCATCATTGACCAGTCCTCGCCCTCTAAAACCTTGGTTTGATAGAGGGCGGGCATACACCTGACGACAGGGATGCACTTCTAAACTAAGTGGGGGCCCACTTGGGTCCAGGGCATTTTAATTTCAAGCCCTAGATACCAAAGCTACTTGCCCCATGGGAGGGAGGAGGAAACCCCTGTTGTCAAACCTGCATCAAGGGAAATTTCCCATATGGATCCTAGGCGACTTCTCCCGGTCCTCTACATCAGGGAGGACCGTGAGAAGTCGCCTAGGATCCATATGGGAAATTTCCCTTGATGCAGGTTTAACAACAGGGGTTTCCCCTCCCCTCCTCCCATGGGGCAAGTAGCTTTGGTATCTAGGGCTTGAAATTAGAAGCCATCAAGTTGTGGAGTGTGGCAGTGCTCACGCCCACTTAGTGGTTTAACCTTGCCACTAGCTGGTAAGAACGGAGCCCTTCATATACTTTTTAGGTCCTGACGAATGCCCTGGACCCAAGTGGGCCATTAAGGCAGAAACATGTTGACCTCTCACATAACGGGTAGGGGACATTAATTCCCCATATACCGTCACTTGCTTTTTAATATCATATAGTTACCTTTCACATTAAAAACATGATAAAGATAACTATAATGATTTTTAACCACACTTACTTATTTTTGGGCCCCCACTTAGTTTAGAAGTGCATCCCTGTCGTCAGGTGTATGCCCGCCCTCTATCAAACCAAGGTTTTAGAGGGCGAGGACTGGTCAATGATGAAGCATGACACCAGGTGGTGTGTGAGACCAGTCCGTTTCATTTTGTGAGATGTCTTCACTCACAAATATATCCCAAACCTCGTAGTGGCCATTCAGTTAGGAGCAGCTTTTTGTGGTTAAACAGTTAATGTTGGAGGCTGCTAGCTCCTAAAACCCCGTGCCTCTCGTTCCCTTCTCCACACAACGTGGGGCTCTTGTGGTTTTGTGTCAAGCAGGAGACGACACATTCCGGTAAGTCTTGAAGAAGCTTTTCATTCTTTTTTTCTATTTTAAGCTATGGTGCATTTGTGCTACACAAACAACATTTCTGCAAATTCTTCTAGCACATGCTGGTGCTTGTAGATGTGTAGTTTTTGCACAAGAAAGAGATTTCTACAGTTAACAACAGTTGAACACAACAAGCAGAGTCTCAGATCAAGGCTCCCTGGGTCATCCATCCATTTGATAACTGTTGTTAACTTTAGAACTGTGACGAGGGCCAACGAGTTTTTATTTATGCTAACTGTTTTTCCATACTCAATTGTGTTCATTGCCTCACTTTCTTGTGCAAAGAATTGTTGAGTGTATGGTCAATAAGCAGCTGGCCATTAGAGGCAGGCAATGTGGGAGCATTGTTACAGTGATTACATCAGGTGATGCGACATTGGATCCCTCGCTGCTTTTGTTTGTTCTGTATTTTATATATATGCATGTGTGTGTGTGTGTATATATATATATATATTCATAACCGTTGTTTTTTCTGGCAATAAACTGCATTTGACAGCGAACTCGAGCGTGCTGGAGTCTGTCTACATTGGAAGGCAGGCATGTGGAGTTATATATATATTTATATACACACACACACACACACACACACACATTATATCCACATACATATACACACATATATATACATATATATATAATATATAATAGTATTTGTAGAGCGCAGCTGTCACTCCGAGGAGCATCATGGTGCTATGGCAGGCCGAGATGTATATATGCACACACATATATATATGTCGCCAGTAGATACTTATAGTTAGGACCTAACTTCCATGGGAAAAGCATTTTTTGACTTGGCTATAACTTTGTCGTCGTTTGACCAATCTGCATGAAATTTTGCCAAAAAAGTGTCACGGTGGGTACTATTTATTGGGAAAGTTCGGGATGATCCGTGAAGTGGGGACCGAGAATTTGGGGCGTGAAATAAGGTTGAGTTTGTAATGTTAATTCCCATAGGAACCTTTAGCCACAGCTGCAGCCCGAACTTCTGAACGGAATTACACCAAATTTGGCAGGGAGATAGATTTTGGTTCAAGGAAAGTCCTTTTGCCTATTTGGTGTAAATCTGTTTAGTCAATTTGAGAAATTTAGGTTTAAAATTATAGTGATATCTCTGGCCGCGAAGTCTTCGCGAACAAAGAGAGCTCGTGCAGGGAAATGCACTGCTTTGATTGGCTGCCAACACTTCAACCAGGAAGTGTTGGCAGCCATCTTGGGACTCGGCTTCAAGCCGAGTCCCCAAAAAAAAGTGAAAATAAAGAAAAGGGGGCAGGGTAGGAATACCCTGACCCCCAAACCATGGTCTTGACATCCCCCTGGGACCCCGCCACGGCATAAAACCATTTAAAAAAAAATTATAATTGCTGCGAATTCACGATAATCGTGAATACGCTGCAATTCTTTTAAAAAAAGCAAGCGCAGGCTCTTGTGCTTGCTTTAAAATAACCCCCGGGTGGGCCAGGTCCCGGGGGTATATACTAATTATAGAAGGTGCACACGGGGCCCCCCTCCTAGGGCTTATGAAAGCCCCAGGGACTGCCACCTCCTGGGGCACTTCTGATAATAAATGTGGGCTGGTCCACTGAATGTGCCCGACGCCCTGGGGACCGCCACCTCCCTGGGGCTATTTTGAATTGCGGAGGGGGGCTTCATGGATCCCCCTGCCTCGGGTCCGCCACCTCCCCGGGGCTCATTCAAACAATATGGGGAGCCTCGCAGACCCCCATGCCCCAGGGACCGCCAGCTCCCCGGGGCTCATTAAATGAATATGGGGGGCCTCACGTCCCCCCCACCCCGGGGACTGCCACCTCCCCGGGGCTAATTAAAAAATTTTGGGCAGGCCCTCGTCGACCCCGCAGGCCCCGGAGACCACCACCTCCTGGGGGAAATGTGATAGCAGGAGGGGAGCTGTGCGCCTCCCTCCAGGAGCCCTAGATGGTCCTGGGGACCGCCACCCTCCAAGACCGGCTCCTGCAATGTCCCGGGGTGCTCCCCCCAGGACATTGCTGTTTGCTATGGCATGGCAGGAGCACTGCTCCCGCCATGCCATAGCAAACAAGTGCTCCGGTTTGAGCAAGCGAGAGCATTTGCTCTCGCTTGCTCAAAGCGGAACACACTTTGCTTTTTACACCCAGGGAGCTGCATGTCAGCAGCTCCCTGGGTATAAAAAGCAATGCCGGTTCCCGCAGGAGGCGGGAGCTGGCCAGGACCGCAGAGGCCTTCAGGCTCCCACCGCGGTCCCCAACGAAGAGGCCTGACCCTGGGGATGGGATCCCAGGGCCAAATATGGCCCTGGAGGGGGTCCCCCCTCTTTACAAAAAAAAGAAATGGCCATGCCCGGGATGGGGTCCCTGGGGCCAAAAATGGCCATGGAGGGGGAATGCTTGGCCCCCCTCCGTTTTTACAAAAAAAAGAAATGGCCAGGCCCTGGGGGATGGGGTCCCTGGGGCTGAAATCGTCCTCGCGGCCCACCTCCCTTTTTTAATTAAACATTTAAAAATGGGTCAGGCCCCGGGGGGTGGGGTCCCCGGGGCACAAAAGGGTCAAGAGAAGGGGGACCACGTGAATGAATGAAATGAATGAATGAATGAAATAATTTTAGAAAGCGTGCAATACCCGAAGGTGTCTTAGCGCTAGACGGATCAAAACCAGGATGGCCAGCAGCCTAAAGGGATACCTTTGGCATCGCTCAGTGACTTATTGTAAAAATAACCAGGTCTTCAACTGTTTCCTGAATTGCTGCAAGATGGGTTGTGAACGAAGAGCAAGAGGCAGGGAATACCATAGCTTCCCACCACAGTATGTAAGCGTTCTCCCGCCCCATTTTGCTCTGGTAATTCTTAGGATCATAACCATTCGTGCGCAGCTCGATCTGAGGTTCCTGCTGGGAATGTACCAGGAGAAGCGATCCTGAAAAAAAGACGGCTCTCTAAAGGGCCTTGTGGATTACACCCAGAGCCTTAAAGGAGATACTCTTCTCCACGGGGAACCAATCAAGGCCATACATTAAATGAGAGATTGGTTTGAACTTGGGGACCTTCAGTAGCGTTCTTGCTACCGCGTTCTGTAGGGACTGTAGTTTTTTTATCAACTGTTTGGAGGTACATAACTAGAGGTCATTACAATAGTCCATCTTCGAGAATATGAGAGCCATCATCACCGTTTTCTGTAACTCAAACGGAATGAATGGGAGAATGTTCTTGAGAACCCTCAGCATAAAAACACCTGCTGAAGTCACCGCATTAATTTGGGCAGAGAAACATAATTTGGTGTCGAAAATGACTCCCAAGTTTCTTGCCTTCTGCACTGGCTTAGGAAGAGCGCCCAACTCCGCGGGCCACCAGGATGCATCTCAGAAGGAGGTCTGATTTCCAAAGAGCAGAACCTCCGTTATGTCTGAGTTTAGCTTGAGACAATTTCTCTGCATCCAGCCTGCAACCTGGGCCATGCATCTGCAGAAATTGTTTGCATCTTTTTCCACCTGTGACAAAATAGATACCACTATCTGTGTGTCATCCGCCTAGGAGAATACAGCCAGGCCAAAACTATGAATAAGATTGACCAGAGGAGTGACATACACATTGAATAGGGTGGGGCTAAGCACAGAGCCCTGCGGTACCCCACAGGGAAGGGAGAAAGGTCTATACCTTGCATCTCCCATCTCTACCCACTATTGTCTACCGTCAAGAAACGAGCTCAGCAATGTTAATGCACTGTTCCTAAAACCGAGTGAATGAAGTCGTTTAATAAGAAGTACATGGTGAACCGTATCAAAGACGGCGGAGAGATCCAATAGGATTAATGCAGGTCTGCCGCCCTTGTCCACTACACCTTTTATTTCCTCAGATGCAGCCAACAGTGCTGATTCTGTACAATGGTTTGCTCTGAAACCATATTGAGAGGAATCAAGCAACTGATTGGTGTCCAGAAAAGTTAGAATTTCTTAATTCATTGCCTTCTCTAAAACCTTGGCAGGAAACGGAAGACGGGAGATGGGTCTGTAGCTTTCCACCTGCTTAGGATCCAGGGAAGGTTTTTTCACCAGAGGGAGAATGGAAGCTCTTTTCCAGAAGTGACTCCCCTTCCTAAAAATAAAAAAAATAAAAAGCCGGCAACTTGCCAGAGGCCCTGCCCCCTTTCTCCATTACTCTGCAAACACGCCTCCTGGCACGCTCCTGGTTGGGGAATGAAGTCCCCTTTGCTGCTGAGGGTCCTTAGGAACCAACTAGCCCTCCTGTTAACCCCCACAGTGGGATTGCTGAGAGGTGGTCAGAGGCCACACCCCCATTCTCCACCACTCTGCAAACGCAACTCATGGTGCACTGCTGGTAAGGGATGAGGTCCCCTTGCTTCCTGAGGGCCTCAGGACTAAAGTGGATTTCTTCCCCCAAGCAGCAGTGTGCCAGCATGCTTGTTTGCAGAGTGGTGGAGAGAGGGGGCCTCGCCTCTGAGATATTTGTTTATCTGAGAAATGTTTACATTTCTCAGGAACTACTAAACGGATTTACACCATTTAACAAAAAGAGTGGACAGTTGACCAAGAGCTACCTTTCTACCAAATTTGGTGTAATTCCGTTAAGCAGTTCGGGCTGTAGCTGCGTCAACAGTTTCCTAAGGACATTAACATGGAGAAAAAGCGTTATGGGACCCCCTTTTTCTCGGCCCCTGCTTGATGAATCACCCCAAAATCTTCAACACAGCAGCTGAAGTGAGTGGGCCATTAGTTCTGAAAATGTTGCGAAGATTCTTCAAACAACGCAAAACATATTAGCAAATCAAAAAACGCTTTTCCTATGGAAACTAGGTGTAACTATAACTACCTACTGGCTACAGCCAGTAGGCTATATATATCTATCTATCTATATATATATATATCAGCTCCCAAAAACTACAAAAGGAGACAGCACTCCTGTTGAATGGAAAAATTATTTTATTGAAGGTGGCGTGTAGACAAACAAAACATCTACGCGTTTCGGCTATGACAGCCTTGATCACGACGTATATATATATATATGTCTAGAAGTATATATAATATACTTCTAGGGCTTCCATAAAGTTCATTTCATCCGTAAACTTTGCATTATAAAAGGAGCTACTCATCAGCAAGCAGTAGGTCACAAATGGCTTAATTTAAATATGTAGGACGGGGTGTGATAGGCTGGGGCGGCAGGGGCAGTGTCTGCGTCAGTTAATCATTGGCCATTCTGCCATTTCTAAAGCTTCCCTCTAACGCAGGTTTTTTTTTTAGACTTTCATCGTAGAGAAACAATTTCAATCAGGCTGTTTTGGAAAACAAAAAAATCACTGAGTCTGGCATACTGAAAGTGCGTCAGCGTCATTAACTTTTGGGCGCATTGTTTCTTTTTTGCACAGAGAAAAAGGAGTAATGTGGTGTATGAAGGTCCACCCTAAATCCAACAGGCCTTCGGATGCCAGTCTGGTCAGCAGCTGTGTGGCCTACTGGGTATTTCCAGTGGCAAACGTGACTTCCACACCTCTAAATGAGACGGGGGAACCGAGAGGCCATCCACCAATTTTTAGCGGATGCTGCATTATCAGCAACTTCTAAAAGGCCCATAATTTCGAAAAATAATGATGGAGCTGCAAATTACATCACACATGGGACTGAAACGGATCAGCGAAAATGACCCTAATTCACTTGCAACTTCTTGTCATGGAGTGCGTTTCCATAGTTCAGTATAAGATGGTTCCACTTTTTTTTCATTAACTGAACAACCAAATCGACATACGGTCCTTATTAATCAAAAGGGCATTGCTGACCTTGCATACATAGGAGAATAAAGGTTTGCAAAGGTATAATTCTTCTTACAAGTGATTAGAAATCAATTAATACGATAGAGTAATGCAGAAGAGCAATTGACCACAAGTCGAGTTTCACAAACTAAGTTAGTTGATCAATAGCATGGCCTGTCATTGTCACGGGTTCACTAATCCTCTTCTCAAAGGTCACTGGTGAGATTTTTTTCACTAGAGGTGCACAAACATTTTTTGCTGAATAACAAATAAGGCAGCTGCCACTCTTGTTTGGCTCACAGGCACAGAGAAGAGTGTTTAAAAAACCACCAAAATATGAGCTGTAGGAAGATTAGAACAATGGCTGATTCCCGGGCCAAACAGAGGAAAATCGCTCTTGTGTGGCCTGTCTGTGCCATCTCAGACCGCAAAATAGTTCATAGAGGCACACGTGTCAGGCAGCTAAAACTAACCATTCTATACTGGTCAGACAGGCTTGGGAAGACGGAGAGATCTACCACACTTTGCTGATCAGAGGAGAACTCTAACATAGCTCACTCTTCAGGTGCCGAATAGTCACAGACTCTGAGCACCAACATCTTAAAATGTCATTGATAAAAAGGATGAATATATTGCAGGGCGTCCTGGAAAATCTCCTAACTTGATGTCTTCTAATGGTAATCATAAACGGAGGTCTGTTATGGGGTCCATCCGAGCAGATCTCTTATTCTGCTCATTCTCTCTCTACATCTGTTACCTTCCCCAGGTGCATGAGATCTCAGAGTAGACGACCTCTTGCAAAAGCCAGCATAGCAAATCGGACTGACAACATAAGAAAAAAATTATCACCACAATAAAGGAACCTGCAGAAATGATTAAAGCTGCCAGAATGACACAAACTATTAAAATATGAGTCTATAGCTCACACAATTCCTCATCCATCACCCCACCAAGTGCTACGTCCCATAACATAATAACTTCGCCTCAGTGGTCATCAAGCATTACGTGAAAACGCTTCCCACATAGGCTCAAAGCAAAGTCAACACCCTTGCAACTACGACCCCACTTAGTATAGCATGCTATCCGTGTTTGTAAGCACTAAAGTGCCCTACATAGGGGTTTTAACCTATGTCCCACAATCCAAAGGAGGTTTACTTAACGCTATTCTACTCAACGCTAGATCGGCTATTAAACACAAATATGAATTAGAATGTCTACTCCAAACCGCCAATCCCGATGTAGTGTTTCTCACTGAAACATGGACTACTGCCTCGTCGGAACCAGATTGGGTAACAGCACTACCAATTGGCTACTCGCTTGCCAGCCTGCCCAGATCAGGCCAAATGGGTGGTGGGATTGCTATTATATATAGGTCCGAGTTTAAGATAGCTTTTGAACCTGTGCCGTTGCCAGGAGCAGGAGCAGAAGCCATGACGTTCAATATTAAAATCAGGAACGTGTTAACCTTTCCTGGGCTGCTCATCTACAGACACCCCGGACCCAAGTCCCTATTCTCCCAAACTCTACAATCTCTATTGGAATCTTGCCTAGACTCCCCTATGTTCACCATACTAGGGGACTTCAACTTTCATTTAGAACTTGGGGATGATGTGTGTACCTCGGTGCTGATAGACACCCTCGAAGCCTTTGGTCTTACTCAGATAGTCTCAAAACCAACTCATAAGGCTCTACATAAGCTGGATGGGATTTTTACGAACAACCCTTCTATTAGTATTAATGGAATCCTGCCACTTACCTGGACCGACCACATGGCTATTTTTTCCAACCTACCACATGGGCACAACAATAACCCTCCGCTACCCCCCCTCCGCTGCCAACCAAAGTACAGTCCTGGCGGAACATAAAATCAGAGGAGCTAACAGTCCTGCTGGATAACAGTATGCCCACCCTAGCGGCAGATTCAAATCTGGCAGCTGATAGCTACGATAACTGGATTAGGTCTGCCATTGAACAACTGGCTCCAGAAAAAATGGTCAAACAATGTAGGACTAAACCCACCACCCCATGGTACAACCTTGAGTTGAAAACATTAAAATCGACTTTTAGACCCTTAGAACGAATATGGAGGATGGACTACAGCACGATGGCCAAAAACAACTATAATCAAGCATTAACTTGCTATAAAATAGCTATCATCAGTGCCAAAAAGAACTTCTACACAAATAAAATAGAGGGGGCCAAAAATTCAGTGAGAAAACTTTTGAAGACAGTCAATGCTCTATCTAAACTCCAACAGGGCGATGCTTTCGCCCCAGATCAAGGGCTCTGTGACAAAATGGCCATGTTCTTTAAGTCTAAGGTTCAAACAATATATCAGGAATTAGAGAGCCTGAATTCCGGCCCTCCCTTCCCTCAGGCCACACTCACGGAAGACGTGACATCTATCACCTGTCACCTGACCAGTTTCTCCCCCCTGACTATCGATTTGGGAATTTGACCTCTTAATGATGATCAAATCTGGCTCTCCAAAGGACCCATGCCCGCCGGATATCATTCATGGCGTCTCGAACAAAGTCAGTGTACTACTTGCCCCCCTCCTGAACACTGTTATTAGTACTGGTGTCTTCCCGACTTCCTGGAAGAATGCATGCCTCAGACCCATTTTAAAGAAACCCTCCTTTGATCCTCTCGAGGTAACAAACTACCGCCTGATCTCATGTCTGCCTCTAGCAGCCAAAGTCCTGGAGAAAGCTATTAACTTAGCTCACGAAATATCTAGACACTAACAACCTCCTAGACTCAACGCAACATGGTTTTCGTTCGGCCCACTCCACGGAGTCGGCATTAATTATGGCCACTGACGAAATACGATGGCAAATTGAAAGGGGTAGTAGGGCTATCCTGATCCTACTTGACCTATCAGTCGCGTTCGATACGGTTAACCATACTGTACTTACGCGATGGCTGGAGGCAGTAGGCATCGGAGACACAGCACTCACCCTTCTCACCTCCTTTCTCTCAGCTAGAGAACAAAGGGTGTGCTGGGACACCCTGTAATCAGGCAAATTTCATCTTCCTGGGGGAGTGCCACAAGGGTCAGCACTCTCTCCAACGCTATTTAACATTTATGTCACCCCATTGGCCAAGCAAATCAGGGACCACAGCTTCGCGCTAGTATCGCATGCTGACGATACTCAAATTATTATCTCCATTTCATCTATGGCAGATCCGGTGGCAGACAGATTCCATAGCTGTCTTGGCCACATCATGAACTGGATGAATGCATAAGAACTACTTAACCCCTTCGCTGCGTTCGTCGGCCAACGGCCGTCGCGAGCACTACCTCGGTAGTGCTGCGCACGTCCGTTGGCCGACGCGGTCCCGCCCACTCCTTTGAAGTGCCGCACCGGCGTGGAATGTTCGCCGCGGTAAAGGGGTTAAAACTAAACACCAACAAGACAGAGGTCATGGAATTTGGAAATGGGCCCCCTATTTGGACCCAGTCATGGTGGCCAGCAGCGGCAGGAGCCTGTCCTGTCCCAGCCACCAGTCAGGAACCTTGGTTTTTTGTGTGATGCCCAGCTCAATTTCTCAGGGCAAATTAACCAACTGAAATCTGCCTGTTACTTCCCCCTAAAAATATTAAGAAAAATCCTACCTTTTTTACTTATGGAATTGAGGAAAACAGTGGTGGTGGCTCTTATTCTCTCCCGCTTGGACTATTGTAACACCCTCTATTTAGGCGCCGACAAACGTCAGCTGTCTAAACTCCAGTCCCTGCAGAATGCACCTGCACATACTCTGCTTAACATTCCAAAACATAGTCATATCTCGAATGCCATCAGAAATTTGCATTGGCTTCCAGTTAAGCAGCAAACCGAGTTCAAGGCATTATGCCTGGTTCATAAAGCCTTATATGGTGGGGCGCCTAACGAATACCACAAATTATTTCAATGGCATGCCCACCGCCGGATGCTAAGGTCCGCCAACAAAGCTCTGTTCTGCGTGCCCAGAGTCAGGAAGACCAGATGGGGAGGCAGATGTCTCTCTTTTCTGGCATCTAAGCTCTGGAACGCACTCCCACTAAATATTAGGCTCCTATCATCCAGGTTCCAGTTTAGGAGCCGGATTAAAACGTGGCTTTTCCCTCCCCAATAGCAACCCAGCTCCTCCTGACTTCCGTACTTTCTTGCTTCCTCCAGGGCCTAGACGCCTCGGCATTCATGCGCTTTATAAGCTATTACTTACTTACTTACTTACAAACGCTACTGTCAGGCTTTTACCTAGGTTTCTGCAGGAACGACATGCAAGACGAGAAGTCCCAACTTCCCCTAACCACTCACCGTACCCAGCAAAGTCAAAGCAACAACGGTGAATCAGCGGAAGAGGGGAAAACAAAGAGGAAAGAAAAGTGTCACACAACATCTCCCACTCAAAGGTAAGGCCAGGCAGTCAGGAGTGTTTCCTACATGTAATAAGAAAAACAGGATGTATAAATATGTGAAATGGAGGAGCAATATTGTACTGTAGATATCGATATTTACAGTGTATCACCCTAAACTACCTGAACAATTCCCCTATTTCACTATGAAGCAATTGACTGTCTGAGTGGGATCTGTAGTTCTCATCTAAAGAAAATAAAAACAGCAACATAAATGACATTGAAGTAATACAAAATGTAGTGCAAAAACGTAATGGAAGAACATAGAACAGCACCCGCCTATATCATGAAAGAAAATGACCCACAGGAACCTGAAGAACCACAGTAGGGAAAAGAAAAGAGAGAAGGACCTAGCAAATAGCTAGTAAAAAACTGTTGCAGAAATTATTGTGTTTGGGCTGTACTTCATGCTTCCTTATATTCAGGCAGTATTACTAATGTGTTTCTTGTATTTTGCAGGAAGATAACAAACTTTGGCTACAATGAGAAGGAGATCTCCAAAGAGCGAGAGACCCATGCTCAGATAAGTATTAATTATATTACTATAAGGCTAAATAAACAATTGGCAGCACACTGAGCGCTGTTACCGCAAAGGCAAAGTCATTGGTTGAATGTTTCTTCTTTGTTTTGCAGAAACGGGATAATCCTATGCCAGGAATGAGGATCCAGGAAGCTGCAGAAAGGGACGACAGAAGCTGCGAAGGAAACCGACCAAGACGCTGTGATCCCGCTGAAAAAACGAAAGCAAACAGGTGAGTGATCCCGGAAGCAAAGGTGACGCGGAACAGACGTATTCCCGAAATGCTAGAACGCGAAGCGTTCTACTATGTATCGGGGAACTTTTATACTCCCCGGCGGTAGCCAGCATTAGATATGGCGCGAGCATAGCAGGTGTAACAGTACACCCCCCTTATATCCCCCCACAGGCTTTGGCTTCCCAGGATACCGTCTATGAAAGAGACGTGACAATCGAGGAGCATGTACATGACTTGCCAGTTCTTAAGTGCGATCCTCAACACCGTAACCTTTCCAATGCACAAGGTATTGTAGCCTTCATCTCACCCTCCTAGAGTCGAGAATAGCCTCAACTTCAAATTCGGGTTCATCATTTATTATCTCTGGGGCAGGAAGAACAGGCAATTTCGTACCAGCTATCACTGGCTTCAATAAAGACGATGATTTTACTTATCTTGTAGGGTCCAATAAAACAGGGTTTAAACTTACAGGTTACCTTCACAGCAATCTTTCTGGTGGATAACCATACCCTGTCTCCTATTGCATACATAGGTTCTGAACGTCGATGGAGATCCGCCTTTTCCTTATATACAGCCTTAGTCCTCTCCAGATTTTCTGCAGCTACTTTCTGTATGTCATGCAAGTGATCCACAAATTCTAGAGCAGCAGGAGCAGGGTTAGTGAGAGGAGGAGGTAACAGAATGAATCGAGGGCTGAAACCATATGGGTTTCTCTGGTTCGTATCCTAAATGGTATAAAGCATCTGCTTTCCCATTTTTCTTCCCAGCCTGAAAGTGTATGGTAAAATCAAAGTCACTAAAGTATTGTGTCCAACGTAATTGTCTAATTGATAATGCTCTGGTGGACTTTAGGAATTGGAAGTTTCGATGATCGGTGAGTACCGTAACCCTGTGAAGTGTTCCTAATAGGTATTGGCACCACTCTTCAAAAGCCTTCTTAATGGCTAGCAGTTCTTTATCACCTACAGCATAATTTTGTTCGATCGGAGTCAACTTATGAGAATAGTAAATATCTGGGTGAAGACATCCAGTACTTGGGTCTGACTGAGAAAGGATTCCTCCAACCGCCATTTGTGAGGCTTCTACCTCTACAATAAAGTGCCAAGGAGGATCCAGGTGTTATAGTATAGGAGCCTGAGTGAAAGCCTTTTTCATCTAAGAGAAAGCCTCCTCGGCTGCTGGAGTCCATAGAAATGTAACTCCTTTTTTTAACACTTTGGTTATGGGTGAAGCGAGATCTGAAAAACCTTCAATAAAGCGCCTATAAAAGTTGGCAAATCCAAGGAAGCTTGGTACTTCTTTCACTTTTTTGGGGGATTGCAGGCGAGTTATGGCTGCCACCTTCTGAGAGTCCATAGTAACCCCACTGGGGGACAAAATAAACCCTAAAAAACATACTTGAGAGGTATGAAACTTGCACTTGTCCAGTTTTACAAATAAATGATTGTCACAAAGTTTCTCAAGAACACTCCTAATGTGTCCTTCATGCTCCTTGACCGAAGAGGAATAAATCAGGATATCATCAATGTATGCAATTGCATATAGATCCAGCATACCTTTTAAGACTTCATTTATTAGGAACTGGAAAGCAGACGGGGCGTTGCATAGACCAAATGGCATTACCAGATATTCGGATAGGCCAAACTTGGTACAAAACTCTGTCTTCCACTCATCTCCCTCCTTGACCCTCACTAAATGGTATGCTCCGCATAAATCTAACTTTGTGAAGATCTTCGCATTCTTTACTTGATCAAGTAAGGAGGGTATCAATGGTAAAGGATACCGATTTTTTTATTGTAACGTCATTAAGGGCCCTATAATCGATGCAGCATCTACGGCCTCCCTCTCGTTTTGGGATGAAAAAGAGTGGAGAGGAAGCGGGTGAGCGAGAAGGTCGGATAAACACGATACGTAGCAATTCATCCAGATATTTTCGTAAGTATAAATGATCTTTTTCTGTTAATGCATAGATCCTGCTATGTGGTATATGAGCTCGGGCCACCAAATCTATCCTACAATCATAGGATCTATGTGGTGGGAGAGTTGCGGCCTTCTCTTTGTCAAAGACCACCCTAAAATCGTGATAGGAGGAGGGCAATTCTGGAGTCCCAGTGTCTGTGATTACGACTATATCTCCTGAGTAACTCTGAATTTTTCCACTGTGAGCACTACAATAATCAGAACCAAAAGATATTGACAGCTCTCCCCAATCGATACTTGGGTTGTGCTGACGTAACCATGTAAGGCCTAGAATGGCTGGAAACTGTGACGATTGAATAAGGTCAAAATAAATAATCTCTAGTTGGGTTTTTTTGTATAACAAGAGTAATCTCAACTGTAGCATGTGTTATAGGGCCTGATTTTATGTCACTACTATCTATAGTTTTCACTTCTTCCCAAGAAGCCTTAGTAACACAAGGGATATTCTTGTTTTTTGCCCAGTGAAGGTCTATAAAATTATCTGTGGACCCAGAATCGAACATAATTTGTACTTCAAGAGATTGCCCTCCCCATTCTAACCGTGATGAAATAAAAAAATGATGAAAAGGAGGCAAAGTCTCTTTTTGAACCATGGGTTGTGAGACAATCAATCCTGACCCACAAGAAACCTTTGTCTCCACAGACTTCGGGCTTATGTGTTTTCCGACTCCCTTTGTTTCTTTGGTTTAACAGGACATTCTCTAAGGAAATGTCCCTGTTTACCGCAATACAGGCATCATTTCTTATCATCTCTTCTCTGTCTTTCTTTTTCACTGAGAGGGCCCCGTATGCTTTCCATCTGCTTTGGCTCTCATTCATCTGCTATTTCCTCAGATTCTGGTCTTTTCTCTTTGTATAATATAGTACGTACTTCAGGCTGTTTTTTCTCTCATTTTCTTTCGTTTAAACGATGGTCTAATTTCACTACTAAATGAATGAGGGCAGTACATGACTCTGGGGGATCTACCACTTGAGCCAACAAATCTTTCAGTTCATCTTTGAGACCTTTATAAAAGAAAGAGCTGCGTTTTGCCTCTGGCCATCTTGCTTCAGCTTCCAGTCTGTAAAAGGTGGAAATGTAGGTCATTGGATCTTTTGTTCCTTGTTTTAAAGTTAACAATTCTGTATCCACCGACTGCATAAAAGAGTGTCTATCAAATAGTCTTCTTAGCTCTTCTTTAAAGGCTGTGTAGTTGTACACCAAAGGATCATTACTCTTTACTAGAGGAATGGACCAATTTGCTGCTGTTCCTCCCAAATAGGAAAGAACAAATGCCACTTTTGCTTTTTCTGTGGGAAAACAGGAAGCCTGACACATGAAATGGAGTTGGCAATGGCTAATAAACGTAGCGAATTTGGTAGGATCTCCCTTAAATCTCTCAGGAGGGGCCAGTGGGATAACAGGAAGAGTGGTTACATGAATTATTGGAGCACCTGAACTAGAAGAAAAGGAAGGTGGCGAAAACTGACCTCCTGCACCATCTGCCATATTTCCTAAACCGGAATCTGGTCTAATACTCTGTTGTAGAGAATCTACCCGTAAGGAAAGAGCTTGGGTTTCTTTCTGGAGATTACCAATCATATGAGCCAAGTCCACAAAACTCCACAAACTCTGCGAACAGAACGGAGTTCACTGCCCAGGCTTAGTCATGGTCATGGACCATAATTGGAGCAGCTGTTTAAAGCAACAAATGGAACATTGCTTTTCGTTCTGCTGCTCTATTTAAATAGCTTACACTGACAAACAGTGCGCTCCTTAAATAGAGAAAGCTAGAATCTTTCTGCAAGGTGCTACAGGTTCGGAGGTACTGCAGCTTTTTTATTTTAAACTGACTTGCATCTGTTTGCATCAGATATCTAACAGGTTTTTGATGCGTTTAATTTTGCACTAGAGGTTTTATATGCATTCTTCATGTTTGCAAACATGCTCACTATTTCATATGAAAGAGCTATGCACCAAAATTGTAATGGCTTGTGGGAAACGTGTGGGTGTGAGCATGCATCATATGGGATAAAAAATATCCCCTGACATACATGATAAAGATATTGCACGTCACCTCTGAGTTCCATAAGCTTATAGAGAAACACTGCCTTCAGCCTCATTGCATTATATGTTTATGGAACTCCTCAGTGACTTGCAATATCCTTATAATGTATGGCAGGAGGTACTTTATTCCTTATATTACAATCACATAAGCAAGCAGACTGACAATATAACAATACCTTTTAGCACTCGTTGCTGTAGCTTGTTAATTGGCCAAGATTTACAGATACTTTGGGTCAGGTTTGCTTTATTTTTTTAACACAAGCCTGACGCAAAGTGTATTGGTGGTGTGTATAAACCAACACAAATCGCGACTTACCTTGTGCTCTTTTTTCTAGTTTTAATCAGCTTTATTAAAAGTAAACACTCATAAACGTGGATTACAATAACAATAGATATGTAAATTCAAACAACAAGATTATTATACTATGTCGAAAAGAAATGAAGCTGTTTAGGTTTTATAATTTGAAGGTGAAAATAAGGGGAGAAGAAGTGGGGGGGAACGTCAAAACTCAATATTGAAGACTGAGTAATAACAATAAATATGCAGTAAAAAAATATGAACATTTGAGACATATGGTTAATAAGATAAAGTAGAACTCAGAATATGCAGAGAATGCAACAATTTATTCAATAAAAACCATTAATGAATTTCTTAGATACTATTGTACAGAAACAAAATAACCATACATATTCACAAAATTTCAAACTTCCATAGGTTAAAATGTTGTGAATATCTATGGTTAGTCTGTTTCTGTACAATAGTATTTAAGAAATTCATTAATGGTAACCAACACAAATCTCTATTAACATTTGGTACAGACATAGTGGCAAAAGCTGTATCTAATCTATGATGATGACAAACACTATACCACCAGGCTTTATATGAAATATTAGAGGAACATTTCCAGTTAATTGTAACTTGCTGAAAAGCCAAAGCCAACATGAAATCTAACAATTTATCATTATGAAGACCTAAATTGGAAACATCAGAGAGGCTTCCTAAAAAAAGTAATAAAGGGGAGATGGAGCATTGCTTATTAAAAAAGTTTGTTAGTTCTATTTGTTAACCCTTTTTTTCCCTGCATAGGTACTTGCACGCTTACCTGTTTTACTCCTACATGCAGTTCTGGAGTGGCAATCTCCTGCAAACCACCACTAGTGCAACCCTCTTTGACCCGCTGGACCAAGCGGACCTCATTGGCAGGCTCCTTGTCCGCACTACACACTACTCTCCACTACCCACACACATGACCTTTCAGACTTTGTCCTGGAATGTCAACGGCTTACTGGATCGGGTGAAGCAAGCAGCGGTTTTCACCTTTGCTCAGCGATACCGTCCTGAGGTTTTGCTACTGCAGGAGACCCACCTCCTTGGGGAATGGTGCCCCTTCCTAGAACGTACAGGCTATGATAGAATCTTACTCTCTGGGTATTCTCGGGGGGCAAGGGGAGTCTCCATCCTCCTGCACCTCTCTTTTCCCCTAGTGGTTATGCTGGTAACGCGTAACCCGCATGGACGCTTCGTTGCCCTGGAGGGATGGGCAGGTCTCACTAATATGTATGTATATACCCCCTGCCTCCTTGCCCTTCGGGCACAGGGACCTCTCGTGCCATCTTTCGGGCCTTCCACAGGGGCTCACGATAATAGGGATGATTTCAATGCAGTGCCAGACCCTGACCTTGATAGCACTGGGACCCCATCTGTGTCCCGACGGTCGGGGCGTGGTTTGCTGCCCAAAATGGTGGTCGCTTAAGCGACGTGCTCCGGGCCGGGGCAATTGATCCGATCAAAATCCGACCTTCCCTACCATATCCGACGGCTGGCAGACGCGCAGAATACTGCTGGTCCAAGATTGCAGCGAGTCACGAACAATTCCGAGTCTCCGGGTGGGTAGCGGGCCTGAGTTACGGATTGCGAGAGACTCCGGTGCGACGCTGAGCCTGGCTGGGGGGAGGGGCCTGCACTGCCGTGGACTCGCCTACACCTGATGCTGGGCTGCATAGCCCTGAGGCCGGCTGGCGTCCCGACTCGAGCCCTCGGGCCTGGGCCTTCCACCTGTTGCCTGACTTTGCCGCCCGGACTGGCCCCCAGTAAGTGGCTGCATCATCTATACTCTATAGGGCACTGGGGCCCCTCTATCATCACTCCGCATTGCTAACGAGACTGTACTACTCCAGGACGGCGGCCTGTCCTCTACCGGCATGGGTGCTCCCTCCCCCTTGTGCAACGCTGCTTGGGCCATCGGTGGCGCTTCTCCTTTTCTGGAAGAGCCGCGCTGATCTGCGTCACTAACAACTCTGAGTCTTCGGATGGGTTGCGGACTGGAGTCACAGATTGTGAGAGACTCTGGTGCGGCACTGGGCCTGGCTGGAGGAAGGGGCCTATGCTGTGGCGGACTCGCCTACACCTGATGCAGGGCAGCATAGCCCTGAGGCCGGCTGGCGTCCCAACTCGAGCCCCCCGGGCCTTCCACTCGTTGCCTGACTTCGCCGCCCGGACTGGCTCCCAGTAAGTGACTGCCTCATCTCTACTCTATAGTGCACTGGGGCCCCTTTATCATCACTCCGCATTGCTAACGAGACTGTACCTACTTCGGGACGGCGGCCTGTCCTCTACCAGTGAGGGTGCTCCCTCCCCCTTGTGCAGCGCTGCTTGGGCCGTCGGTGGCGGTGCTCCTTTTTTGGAAGAGCCGCGCAGACCTACAAGGCGACGGACTGGGCCTGTGCGATTGACACTCTGACGCTCTCCCCCGCCCCCATAATATCCAGTGCTCCCGGGTGGCTGCTGTGGGTTCTCCGCGGCCGCGGGGAGCCCTGTAGATGGGGATAGAAGTGGTGTCCTGCCAGCGGTGCCTGGATGTTGTTAGCACCGCATTGTGCCCAGGTCGGCCTGCACAACCCACATTGGAACTGAGTAGCAGGCAGGGACCCGAGACGCTACTTGCGGCGGTGCTGTAGAGGCCCCTGCAGTTGTTTTTGCTCACCCGGTCGGCCCTACTGGTTGGGCTTATACTTGCAGGTCGGTGGGGACCCTCTTTTGCTGTCTGCCAAGGGAGGCATAGACTAGTACAGCAGTGGATGCCCTCCACTAATTGCAAAGCGACACGCACACTACTGGCTCCCCCCCCCCATTTTTTTTTTTACTTTGCCCATATGTGGGGTGTGCCACCGGGGGCAGCTTTGGATGATAACGACTGGGCACCGGGTAGGACTTATTCATCAATACTCAGAGTGGAGAGACCCGCTGTCCCCACAGGTTACTAACCATATGCAGTGACTACTGGATTGTTCTTCACCTGCTGCCTGGGTCAGAGCTTCGCTGCAGAATTGGGCCAGCCATAACCAACACGCCAGTAATCATGGGCAGAGGAAAGCCTAAATCATCCTCCAGATCCAGGAGGACTGGGTCACTCTCGCCACACTCCGAACATTCCTCCGGTCGTCCACGTTACTCTGAAGAGGGAGCTGTGTCCAATCCTCCAGAGGATAAGCTAGATATGATTTTGAAAGAAATACGGGATTCCAGAATTGTGCTGGAAAATCAAGGACGATTATAGAAAATTGGCGGATAAAGTGAAGACCGCGGAACAAACTTTGGCAACAATGGGGCCGCAAGTGAACGCTCACGACGAACAATTATGTCAAATACGTCAGCAGATCGACTCCCTCCAGGCTCGTGCAGATGATGCAGAAGGTCAGGCCCGACGAAATAACCTCAGAATTGTTGGCTTGCCAAAGGGATCAGAAGGCCCTAACCCGACGACTTATATAGAAAACTGGCTGAAAACTAGTGTGGCCCCTGTCGGTTTGTCCGCACACTTTACTGTCGAGCGAGCTCACCGAGTCCCTGCACGTCGCCTGATACCTGGCACAAATCCCCGCCCAATATTGTCCAGAATCTTGAATTACAGGGACCGTGACCATCTGTTACAGGCAGTACGCGACAATGGCCCACTACGCCTTTATTGTTTGTGTTAGCGCTAGAACCTCTAGCACAATATTTGCGTCAGGTTATGGTCCCGTACGGTATTCCACTGAATGGTACAATCCATTCTGTGTCACTCTATGCGGATGACATGTTATTGTATTTCCAGGATTTGCATAAAAGCATGCACACGATAGCTGCCGTGTTCTCAAGATTTGGTGAAGTATCCGGATTATGTCTCAATGCCTCAAAATCTGTGGCGTATTCTTTCTATAATACATATACCAGTCCCTATTTGAGGTTTGGCAAGATGCAATTCAAAGTAGAACCCATTACATTTAAATATTTAGGAAAACATATCTATAGATCAACTGTCGATACAATAGATGGCAATGTGGTTAGGACCATTAACTCACTCCGCTCCCAGATCTCTTTTTGGAATACTCTGCCATTGACAGTGGCGGGCCACCTGGCAGTGTCCAAAATGGTCATGTTACCCAGACTCCTCTACCATTTTGTGAACCTCCCGGTTATCCTCCAGGCATGGATTTTTAAAACATTGGACACCCTTTTATCCTCCTTACTTTGGGGTACGGGGAGACATCGATTAGCATTAGCCAAGATGCAGCTACCCAGTGCTGCGGGCGGAATGGGGGCACCTGATTTTAAAGCATACTGTATAGTCGGGCAGTTACAGTGGCTGGCATACTGGCTGGCTGGCCATAATTTATTTGAGATAGGATATTCTCCTGACCGTTTAAAGCGTGGGACCCTACAGGCACTGTTATGTCCAGGGGCAGACAAGATGCAAAATCCTCCCTTTCTCCTACACATAGCGATGCATTATTGGAAACAAGCTCACAAATATGCAAAAATACCCTTCCCATATGCCCCGAATGTTCCACTCTGTGGCCTACCCACCAAACGAGGGATAATATCAATGGCCATGATACGAGGTTGGGCACAGACGGGTATAGTGTCGGTCGGTGATTTCTTCTTAGATAGTAACACGATGCCCTATGACGACTTTGTACGCACTAATGCAGTACCAGATACCCTATTTCTCACACATGCAGCAATTACACAATTTATTCGGAAATATTGGTTCGTAGATCAGAGGGAACCTCCCACCTTTCAATTATTGAAGTTCATTCACATAATGGGACATGGCTGTCACCTTGTTCGGTGGCTATACCGGGGGTTGAGGGAACATCTGAATATCCCACTAGGGCCTCTTAGACAAAAATGGGAAACAGTGTTAATGCGAGAATTGGACGATAGGGACTGGGCCCTAATGTTGGAACACCCTAGACGAGTTTCCCGAAATTTTCGATTGAAAGTAATACAATTATTATATTACACAGGGCTTATCTCACCCCGAGAGCTCTACAGAAAATGTACCCTACTGCCTATTGCCCGAGATGTCCTGCTCCAGATGCAGACGTTATTCATATGTTATGGTCCTGTCCAATGTTACATGGGTTCTGGTCAGAAGTTATCCAGAGATTATCAACACTGACAGAACGCACGCCGTGGGACTCTGTAGAGGCCTGTCTCCTGGGCCTTTTTCCTCTCCCCAAGAAGGCTAAGTTGCTACGCCGATTCGCGGGCTTAGCCCTAATGCTTGCAAAGTGATTGATTACACAGCGCTGGAGATCCCGCATACCACCACGTGAAGGTAAATGGAACGAGGAAGTTCTCCGTTGGGCTGTAGCAGAGAGAGAGGTGCTGCAACGGGAGGAGTATAGGGGATTGAGAAAACGTCCAATATCCCTGGAATGGGCACATTGATAGAGCTGTTTAAGGCAGATACAGAAGGGATGTCCGACATCTCTCAGAGTGCACGAGAGGACTGTGCTTAGGCTACTTGATTATTACACCCACAGCGACTGGGATCATGGAAGGTGTCCCCGGGTGGGTTTCCCTCTCCCTCGATCCTCGGCCCCTCCGCGATCCTTTCCCTTGTTCTCCTTTGTATTATCGGAAGTGATTATCACATGGTAGTACGCACCTGGCAAGGTGTAATTCCACCACAGCGGCAATTGTTTTCTTTGTTGAATGGTTTGTTTAGGGGGCTGGGTGTGGGTTGGGAGGAGGGTTCTGGTTCCTACGAAAAATGACACTTAACATCATACCATTGTTTGTTACCTTACAACTGAACTCTGCACATACTGCAGACGTGTATGGCACTATGTACTATTGGAAATAGACAGTCAATGACACCTGTTTGGACCCTGACACGGCTGTAACTACTACGTTATTAGAAAAACTAAAATGTATAACTGTATGGTTGGTAACACAGTATAGATCCGTAATACTCAATAAGGTTTGTGTTAAAAAAAAAATCTGTGTCCCGACGGTCCAATGCCCACTATCTCACTGACTGGACCAGGGCCCTGGGTCTCTGCGATGTGTGGAGATCCTGGCACTCCCAGCAGCAACATTTCACACATACATGTATGAAATGTCACTTTCCTACCTGCCCTCGAATGTCAGTTACTGACCCAGATACAGATTCTACCCCACAGAATCTGAGACCATTCCCCTTTGCTTCTCCAACGTGGGCACCCACCTCCGGGACAGTGTTCCATGTGGTGTTTGATTAACTGTTTTCTCCAAGACAAGGAATTTGTCCATTTCTGTGGGCCTGAGCTCCGGGATTATTTTTATAATAACGAGGGCTCAGTTACGCACACAGGCACCCTATGGGCAGCAAGTATAGTAACCCTACGAGGCGCCACCAGGAGCTATGTCAAAGTCCAGGAGCTCGATCGTTCTGCTCTTATCACCCGATTAGAGGCCCAGGCACTTCGCCGGGAGCAACAGTTGGAGTCCGACCCTCAAGCATGGCTCATTTGGCAGTTAAGTCCTGTCCGCGAAGACATCCAATTGCATTCTCTCATGGCAGCCAAGCACCTCTGATGAGCTACAACGGCTCGGATTTATGGCTGGGGAGTGAAAAACGGAAAATTGCTCTACTGGTTGGTGTCCTGTCAACAAGCCAATAAGATTGTTCCAGAGGTCCTGGGTGGTGCCGACCGTCCCCAGTAGACCCTCGTTGAGATAGCCCGAGCCTTTGCCCACTACTATCTTACATTGTATGCCCACCCCGCAGATAGGAGCGTGGCTGTGTCTAGATCATTCCTTGACTTGGCCTCCCTTCCCAGGCTGCCGGTATCAGACGTTCATCTACTAGATGAACCCCTTACGGCATAGAAAATTGGAGAGGCATTGTCCAGCATGACACCAGGTAAAACCACGGGCCCGGATGGTTATCTCATAGAATACTATACTGCATTCTGGGGGACCCTCATTCCCTATCTTTTATCGCTATAAAAGGAGGTTTGCCACACCAGGTCCTTCCCGCTGGAATTGGCTTCGGCCACCATCGTTGTAATACCTAAGAAGCAACCTCCGTCCACGTCATGTGCAGCATATCAGCCGATATCGCTCCTCAACTGCAAGGTAAAAATCTTCACATCCGTATTTGATAACAGGCTCAAAAGTGTCCTACATGAGCTGGTGCAACCAGACCAATGCAGCTTTATGCAATCCAGAGGCACGAGACACTGTATCCGCCAGCTCCACGTGGCCCTAGACCACCGTCACCGACTGCCACTCGATCTAGCCCTGCTTCTTATTGATTTTGAGAAGGCTTTAAATGTGGTGGACTGGGACTGCCTCTGCTTGGTGCTGACTCGCGTTGGCCTTGGGGCGAAGTTCCGGAGCATGGTCCGAGTCTTATACTCCAACCTCACCGGGGTCCTCTCCGATGCGTTTGCCATAGAGTGAGGGACTCGGCAGGGTTGCCCCCTGTCTCCCCTCCTCTTTGCCCTGGTGAGAGAACCTCTGGCCCACCTTATACGCACAGACCCCTGATATGCAGGCTGGGCCTGGAACAGGGGGCATGAAGACTGTATCGCATTATACGCAGATGATGTAATGCTCTTCCTTGCATGCCCGGCAGTGAGTGGACCCAGATGTCTCCAGCTGTTGGAACGCTTCAGGAAGGCGTCCGGACTGCGATGAACCCTTCTAAGTCAATGTTGGTTCCCCTGGCACAGTTCAGAGACTGCTTTGACTGGCAGTCGAACATCTATCTCCGCCATCTCAGTTTTAAATACCTAGGCATATGGGTCACCCTACACCCAGAGCTTACTTAGGCCCTCAATCTCCTACCCCTGGTTCAAAAAGCGAAGTCAGACCTTGTCAGGTGATGGGCTCTCCCCCTCAACATCCCGGGACGCATTGCCCTCCCTCTTCAAGATGATGATATTCCCGTGCTTTCTCTATGTCTTTCAAAACCTACGATCCACTTGCCTTGAACGTGGTTTTCCACTCAGGACGGCGGCTCTTCAAGATGATGATATTCCTGTGCTTTCTCTATGTCTTTCAAAACCTACCGATCCACTTGCCTTGAACGTGGTTTTCCACTCAGGACGGCGCCATCAAGACATTCCTATGGCTGGTCTCACAAGCGTGTATGGCTTTTACGCTCTGTCAGCGGGGGCCACACGACGGCGGCTTGGGGATGACCAATCGCCACCTCTACTATCTTGCTTCCCACCTCCTCGTCCTTCATGATTGGTTCACCGGGGATGGTCTGATCCCTCCTATTGCCTGGAGCTTTCATTGATGGGTTCCCCTCAGCTACAGGCTATGCACACTGCGCTTCGGCATGTACAATGGGAAGCCAGACTCACGTAACAGACACTGCTCTGACACACAACCTGGTTGAAAGAGGTAGCCTCGCTCCACGGTTTCCATTCCTGGAATCTCGTTGGTACTACGCAACTTGGGGTTGTTTGGTCTGGGACACACATGCACTCCTTCCAAGACCTTCAGCACAACTATATCCTCACACGTAGCCAATTTTACAAATACCTTCAACTCAGACACGCACTCCAAGTGCATTCTCTGCCCACCGATGCACTCCCGGAGTTGAGCCCCCTGGAGACCAAGCTACTTATGTGCAGTCTAGGCTGCGGCAGAACATCCCAGATCTACAGCACAATTGTCATCGATTCCCCTGGCTCACTTGACAAACTCAGAACCCTTTGGGAGCTTTGGGTGGGACCTGTAGAGCATGAGGACTGGTGGGACGCCCTGATGGCCCCCCAAGAACTTACCACCTCCTCCAGATTACTACTTGTACAATCCTATTACCTCTATTTTGCTTACCTTTCCCCAGTCCTCCTATGGCAAGCGGGCCTACGCCCTCGATGCAGACTCAACCCTGCAGATTTCTTCCACATTGTATGTTCATGTACAGTGATACTTCAATACTGGACTAAGGTGACCCATGAACTGTCAGGGGTGCTGGGATGGGAAGTCCCCCTCTCTCCCCTATTGGGCTCTGGGGGCATGAAGGCAGAAAGGGCGTTTCTAGGCACGGCCCTCCTGATGGCAAAAAGGGATATATTAGCGCGCTGGTTGTCCCCTGGGCCTAGACCCTGTCAAAGTGAAGAAAGGGAGTTGACTGGTGCGCGCAGCAGGTTCGAATGGTATTTGAAGCCAACGGCTGGCCCCAGAAACATGGGCGGGTATGGGAAAAGTAGCTGGGTCAGGTTGCTTGATTTCTTATGAAACTGTAACTGTGGTCATTCTTTATGTGCATTACGATATATCTACGAGATATCTCTGCCATACATGGCCAATATATCATATTCTGCAATGTTTTATGTGCGTGCTATGTGTTCACCTAGGCAGTCTTTGCTAGCCGGAAATTCAATAAAGTTTGTTAAAAAAAAAAAAAAAATGTTTGTGAGTTGGGGCCAGGCTTTCGCCCATAAGTATGCAGTGGTTGGACATTGAAAAAAAGGTGCATCAGATCACCATTGGGATGTGCGCATGACCAGCCGATACTATTAATATCCTTGGAGAAATTGGCTATAGAGGAAGGAGTGTGATAAAGTCGATGATATAAAAAGAATAAAGATTGAGTAGTGATGACTGCTCTGGAAACCTTGTGAAGTCTAGTCCATATCGTTTCCAGAATGAGATGGAGCAAGCGCATCCCAAATCTGCTTTTCAACTTTGGGCCTAATTACAATGTCGGGCAGACCGCCACCGACAGGCCGTCGGTGGCAGTCTGCCTGACCGTCAGCCCTTCGGTCCGACTGTTGCATTATGATGAAGGTGGTCGGATCCTTGTTGGACGGTGGACAGACTGCCCCCTCCACCAGGATCTACTGATGCCTATGGGGTGGTGGTCGTAATCACAATCCCTAATGACAGGGGTGCCAAGGCAGGAACACCGTTGGGATTACGATGTCCCTTTCCGACAACCTTTTCATGGCGGTCCCACCACCATGAAAAGGCTGTCAGAAAGGGCCTTTGGGGGCCCCAAACAGGGGCCCCGTCCCTCAAGGGTTTTTATTATGCCATAAAAATTTGGAAAGTATACAATAACATTTTTAAAATACGAAAGAGGTATATACACTGGGATCATAGAAAAGATATAAAGCAGAATAAGTGTAGTCATAAATTTGATGGAATCAAGATGATCCCACCAAGATAAAGACAATGGATCCCCGGAGGATAGGAGTTTATCTATTCTATTAACTCGTTCCTTAAAAATGTATTACCGCAGACTCTTTAATAGAGTTGGTGAACCAAATACCCAAATACTTA
Organism: Calotriton arnoldi; assembly: GCA_963921515.1. Lineage (NCBI taxonomy): Eukaryota > Metazoa > Chordata > Amphibia > Caudata > Salamandridae > Calotriton > Calotriton arnoldi. Next base: position 329,857 of record CAWUFW010012080.1, read on the forward strand.
ATTTTAGAAATATTCCAATGAAAACCAGTAGGATGAAAAGCTTGTTTAAGACAGAATTTGGTAATAGGCAAAATTTCGTGGAGCAAAGCTCTAATAGTATGGTCGGGGTTGGAAAGAAAAATAAGAATATCAACTGATTAGGCAAAGAGTTTCAAGAGTTTATCTCCATATTTGAAGCCTGTTATGAGAATGTTGTTTCAAATTCGGGAGAGGAAGGGTTCGAGAGCTAAAACAAATAAAAGGGGAGAGGTTCCAGAGCTAAACAAATAAAAGAGGAGATAAAGGACATTCTTGCTGAACTCCTCATTTTAATTGGAAGTATTGGGAACCTTTTCCATTAACCAAGGCAGAGACTTTCGGCGAGTTATAAAGAGGAGAAATAAATGAGATAATATTTTTCCGAATCCACGCCAAGTAAGGGATTTAAGCAAAATGGCACAATTTATCCTATCAAATGCTTTTTTGGCATTAAAATTAAAAGCAACAGCCGCTAGGGGATAGGATAAAGAAGAAGTGTTGTTTAGTATGTTAAAGAACAATCTAGAGTTATCAGATGCAAGCCTACCCATAGCAAAATTAGATTGTTCCTTACCTACCAATTTGGGTAAAAGAGGTTTGAGTCACAGAACTAGTAATTTTGCAAAGAGTTTATGATCTACATTCACAAGAGTAATTGGACGATAATTTTTATACTGTGTGAGATCATGCCCTTCCTTATGAATAAGACATATAGGGGCAGATTCACAGAACTAATCTGAGACAAAATCCTAAACTTACTACTTTTGGTATTCACAGAAGGCACTTACGATTTTTGGTATTCACAGAATGCACTTACGACTCCTAACTTTACGTCCGCACTCGGGCCGGAATTTCCGCACCAGGACCGTACTCTCCGCACCCGGAGCGTACTCTCCGCACCCGGACCGTACTCTCCACACCCGGACCGTACTCTCCGGCTAGGGCCGTACTCTCTGGCTCGAGCCGTAATCTCCAGCTGGGGCCGGATAAACTGTAATCAATGGGCCGGATTGCAATTTTTACAAAAAGGAACATTAGGAATGTGTGATAAATGGTAGAGAAGCTCATGAAAAACAGTTTGGGCAGGGAAAAGGGTACGGCCAGACACTACATCATAATCCAGAAAAGTTTTCTCCTTTGCATCATGGTACATCCAATGCACAATTTGCGCTCCCCTCACTGTTGACTGTGCAGTCAACACTGTTATGTTATTTATTTCTATTAAAAATAATGTTGATCCTTTGCACTATTCAAAAACTTTCATTATGTTGCTGATGTCATCAGCCAGGTAGTGATCCTTTCACACAAACACTATCCATGCTGTCATCTAATCTGTGTAGCACAACTTTGGCACTAATAGGATAACGCAGGCATTATCCTTCCATTTTTCATTTCACAGAGGCAAAACCCATGCACTCATGCAATCACTGAGATACTACCCCTGCACTTATGCAATCACCCATGCTCTACCCATGTACTCATGCAATCACTCAGGCACTACTGTTGAACTCATTCATTCACCTCTAATACTACTTCTGCACTCATTCATTCAGTGATACACTACCCATGCACTCATCCAAGGCATTTCTGTTGCAGTCTTCTTTTTACTCAGGCAATACCCAAGTACTCATCTAAGCAGCCAGACATTAGCCATGCACTAATAAAGTCACTCAGGGACTACCTATGCACTCATCCAATTACTCAGACAGTACCCCTGCACTTATGCAATCACCCAGATACTGCCCATGTACTTATGCAATCACTCAGGCATTATTCTTCCACTCAACCATTCACTGAGGTGCTAACCATGCACTCATCCAATGACCCATGCATTAACCTTGCACCCATTCTTCCAGTAAGGCATTACCCATACACTCATCCAATCACTGAGGTACTACCCATGCACTCATGGAATCAGACAGGCACTACTCTTTCACTCTAGCATTCACTTAGGCAGTACCCATGTACTCATCCATTCACTCAGGCACGACCCATGCACTCATCCAATGACCCAGGCATTACTCTTGCACTCATACTTGCACTCATCAAATGACCCAGATATTACCCTTCCACCAAACCTTCCACTCAGGCACTACTCATGCACTCATCCATTCACTCAGGCAGTACCCATACACTCATGCTGTGCAGTCAACACTAAGGGGAGCACAAATTGTGCACTGCATGTACTATGATGCAAAGGAGAAAACTTTTCTGGGTTATGATGTAGTGTCTGGCCGTACCCTTTTCCCTGTCCAAACTGCTTTTCATGACCTCCTCTACCATTTATCACACATTCCTAATGTTCCTTTTTGTAAAAATTGCAATCCGGCCCATTGATTACACTTTATCCGGCCCCAGCCAGAGATTACGGCTTGAGCCGGAGAGTACAGCCCTAGCCGGAGAGTACGGTCCGGGTGCGGTGAGTACGCTCCCGGTGCGGAGAGTACGGTCTGCGTGCGCAGAGTACGCTCCGGGTGCGGAGAGTACGGTCCAGGTGCTGAGAGTACGGTCCGTGTGCAGAGAGTACGGTCCGGGTGCGGAGAGTACGGTCTGGGTGCGGAAATTCCGGCCCGAGTGTGGACGTAAAGTTAGGAGTCGTAAGTGCATTCTGTGAATACCAAAAATCGTAAGTGCCTTCTGTGAATACCAAAAGTAGTAAGTTTAGGATTTTGTCTCAGATTAGTTCTGTGAATCGGCCCCACAGTCACTTCTAGATACAACTCCATAGTAAATCTTTGAGGTCCTGGAGTTTTGCCTTGTATAAGAAATTGGAGTGATTTAAGGATTTCTGAGAGGGATATGTCATTCTCAAGAGGGGCAGGATTAAGATTCTCATGATTTGGGGAGTGGTGTCTTTCAAATAAGCATCAATAAGAGAGGGATATGCAGAAGATTCCGGAGTCTACAGAATTTGGTTAAATTTCATAAATTCCTCCAAAATATTGTGGTCCTTAAACACCCGTTTTCCCATGGAGGAGTCAATAGACTCAATATTAGTACATTGTTTCCAGACCTTTAAGTAATTAGCGAGAAGCTTTCCCACTTTATTTTTACCTCCATAGTAGCAAGCACTGCTACGAAGTAAAATGGATGAAGCATTGTCTGTAGTTATTTTATTAAAATTAAATTTAGCCCGAATAAGTTCTTGTAAATCAGTACTAGAGGCTGAAGAATAAAATTGATGTTTATAGTAGAGAGTAATGATTGGTGATATTTTGCAAATTGTCTCTTTTTTTTTTAAACGAAGTCAATGATATGACCTCGAGCTACAGCCTTAAACGTGTCCCAAATTAGTTGAGGAGATACATCAGAGCCTGCATGGATCACAAAAAAGTCATCAGTAAAAATACTAAAGGAGGAGGAGAAAACTGCATCTCGTAAGAGAGAATTATTGAACCTCCATCTGCTAGATTTGGGATGTGCTGTGAATAAATATAGATCTGCAATAACCGGGGCATGGCGAGAAATGACAATAGGTTCAATAGTAGAGTTAATAAGTTTCTGGGATAGTGGTTTACTAATAAAAATATGATCAAGTCTAGAGAGGGAACTATGGGGTGGGGAATAAAAATCGAACTCCCTAGTAGAAGGGTTAGAGTCTCCATGAGTCAACCAGGTGTTTTGGGGAAATAGTGGAATGGAATTGCTTATGAGTCTTAGGGGGAATAAATTTGACCTGAGATTGGCGATCTATAAAGGGATCTATAATTTGATCACAATCCCCTCCTAAAATGAAAAATTAATTGCTATTTTGAAGACATTTTCTGGAAACGGTGGGCCAAAAAAAGTAGTCTGGTTGTGTAAGACCATAAACATTAAAGACAGTTAAAGGAATGTCATTAGTAAGCAAATTAACAAGAAGCCATCTACCTTCAGTATCTGGTTCTTAAGACACTGTAGTACATTTCAATTACTCTGTTTTTCTTATTAAACATTGGTGATACAAAAACTACACCCACACACCTACCCTTAAGCTTTAAGCCTCCAATTCTGTGGGGTCAGTTTCCTGAAGGAGGACTAAATCTGGATCGCAGTAGCGCAAATGAGATAAAAAGTCTCTGCCTTTTTATAGGATTAACAAAACCTTTTACATTCCAAGAAATAACTCTGAATGTCATATCAAACAAAAATACATATCACTGTATGGTCTACAATAACAAAAAGATGTAAATTACAAAATAGAAAAAATAAAATAGTTAAAAGCAAGGAAGTATAGTTTATGAAGGAGTTAAAAATTAAAGGGCTAGAAAAAATGGGGAAAGGAGAAAAAGAAGATAAAGTAGAAGATAGATCAATAGAAGACAGTATGTCAGGAACTTATGACTGAGAACACTTACCTTAATGTGTAACAAGAAGAAAATTGGGGTGGTGATAACACAGGTGAAAATGGCTCAACCAACAAGGGACAACGAACCACACCAGAATATAACATACGGAGAATGAAAAGATGAAAAACGTCTTGATGACCTGCAAGGGAAAACAGAAAAAAGATGAGGATATACAAACTAGCAACTGTCTGTGAGAGATGTCTTGTCAAATAGTCAATAAAAGTTAGAAACAAGGTAAGATATTCTAGAAAATATTAGCCCATCAAGTTCATAGCACAGGATGAAGTGTGAGAAATTCGTTCTGTCTGTTAACTGTAGCAGTGGAAACATCGTGTGAGATAAAAATCTTCCAGTCGACCATATAAGTTGTTCTTTGGATTTTGCCCCATTTAAGACTTCCCAAAGGTCTGTGGACTCCAGAAATAAAACAATCACTCCTGAAGATTTGGCAGGTGAGACAGAAGTAGAGAGACAATGAACCAGTCTGTGCTTCCGTTGGATGTTTAGGTTCCTGGGTGTAGGTTAGTCTACTAGTTGTGGCAGAAACGAGGTAAAGAATATTACAGGATCTTCCTCATCTATACCTTCAGGAAGACCATAAATGCATAAATTGTTGCACCTATTTCTGTTTTCCAAGTCTTCTGAGTGCATCAGAACCTCCTTTTCCAAAACAGCGATCATATTGGTTTCGTCTTGTATATCACTGACACACTGATCTACCACGGTTATTCTTGTCTTCATAGATAACGACTTGTCATCAGGATTTTGAAACTGCCTATTTGTTTCCTCAAAAACAGTCTTAAGGCTCAAATTTCCTCCAATAAATTCTCTAAAGAAATAGGCAAAAGTTGTTTTTCAGGAGAAGGAGGATCTTACTTGAACTTTGGTGTAATTGCAGAACGTGGAGTGACTGAAAGTGCCATGCTGATAGAAGAGATAGAACCATTCATTAAAGGCACCCCGGAAGACAGACCTGAGTCAGTGATAGTGATAGGCTGCTCCTTGCTGGTATACAGTGCCTTTTTTGATCTACCAATATATGTATTGACCCATCAAAAAAAATGAGGTTGCCCCATGTCCCTCAGAACCTTGGTATCCTAATGTTACAAACTAAAATGCATTCTGGCAGATGTTGCAACTTCTTTGCATGAAAAATAGGTGTTGAACTGACAAACTTATATAAAAAGATCAATGTATGTTCTTCAAAAAACTGGGAGAGTGTGGGCCTATACTGACCATTTTTCAACACTCCCAAAGCACATCACCTAATAAACAACACACAATGACAATTATAATTATTTTGTTCTTTTTCATATAATCCTGTCAAAAACACAAAAATATATCAAATGACGTGACTTGGTGATAAACTGACACCCAATGAAAAAAAATAAGCGAGACGCTACATAATACAGACTTACTATAAAGATGTCTAATCTTTCTCATATCCATAGTTCAACAAACACCCTATATTATTATTAACACTTCTGTAGGATGGTTGACAGAGAACATGAAACAATAGGATTGACTTCGACGTTTCAACGCACGTGAGTAAGCTGCTGCTGCTCGGCGATCACGTTAGGATCTTTTAGACCACTTTTTAAATTTACTGCATGGCACTGAACCTATTTTAACTGTGCCTATTTTTAATTGCGCCTTGACAGCCACCATTCATAGCCGCATTTTCCTCCTTACCTTATTGTGTTGCCCTCCCCGGTCCACCACGGGATTCTCCCGTTTGAGTGGAGGGAGTTCAAGGCAACTTCCGGTTGGTTGGAGGTTGGCGGTCTAGTCCTCCGGCCCCCTCCATAAAGCCGGATGCAGAGCGGAACGCACAGCGGACGCACATGAGTAAGCTGCTGCTGCTCGGCGATCACGTTAGGATCTTTTAGACCACTTTTTAAATTTACTGCATGGCACTGAACCTATATTAACTGTGCCTATTTTTAATTGCGCCTTTACAGCCACCATTCATAGCCGCATTTTCCTCCTTACCTTATTGTGTTGCCCTCCCCGGTCCACCGCAGGATTCTCCCGTTTGAGTGAAAGGAGTTCAAGGCAACTTCCGGTTGGTTGGAAGTTGGCGGTCTAGTCCTCCGGCCCCCTCCATAAAGCCGGATGCAGAGCGGAACGCGCAGCGGACGCGCGTGAGTAAGCTGCTGCTGCTCGGCAATCACGTTAGGATCTTTTAGACCACTTTTTAAATTTACTGCATGGCACTGAACCTATTTTAACTGTGCCTATTTTTAATTGCGCCTTTACAGCCACCATTCATAGCCGCATTTTCCTCCTTACCTTATTGTGTTGCCCTCCCCGGTCCACCGCGGGATTCTCCCGTTTGAGTGGAGGGAGTTCAAGGCAACTTCCGGTTGGTTGGAGGTTGGCGGTCTAGTCCTCCGGCCCCCTCCATAAAGCCGGATGCAGAGTGGAACGCGTGCAGCGGGCGCGCCGGTGCCGCTCCAAAGGCAAGCCCGTCTGCGCCCATCCGCGCCCTTCCGTCGCCAGTCGCCAGGACCCCTGCCAGTTTCGTGCCAGACCGAGTTCCAGGCTCTAAGTTAACCTACTCTGGCAGGGAACTACTAAATTTAAGGGGGAACTCACAACCCTGGTGCTACTCTCACTCTCACGACTGGGCGGAGAGTCTCAGCTCTCTGGAAGGCCCTTTCTCGTGTAAATTGTGTAGGTATCAGAGTATAGGAAGTGACCAAGAGTTGATTAACGCCTGTGGCCTTCCTTTACTCGGTCAACCCCACACCGCTATGGAAGCTACTCCCTCTTACAAAGGTATAGGACAGAATACAGGGCCAGCACGAACCTATTCCAGTCAGGACTGGAAAGGTTTCCTTGGCAATGTTAGATCCCTACCAAAACACGCGATTGAGATATGGGACTTGCTTATTACGGAGAAACTGGACCTAGGCTTTCTGACAGAGACATGGCTGAAGCCTAGTTCCACCCCTTCAATTACTATTGCACTTCCGGAGGGCTATAGGATTCAAAGATTAGACAGACAGTCTAAAGTGGGTGGCGGGATAGCCATAGTCTATAATGATAGGGCCAAAGTCACCATATTGGAGCCACGGTGTAATGACAAGATTGAAATCTTAGTCTTCCGGATAGATCTACTTTCACATTATAGCTGGAAGGGTGCCTTAGTTTATCGGCCCCCGGGTCCCCTTGCTGACTTCTCGCTTCAGCTCGTGGAACTGATAGCACCTTATGCCATCTCTACAAAGAATTTTCTACTACTGGGAGATTTTAACGTAAATAGTGAGTGCCTGGACAATGCGGAGGCGGCGTCTCTTCTGGCTGACCTCGCCGCAATAGACTTAACCAAAATTAATGACGGTCCAACGCACGAAGCAGGGCATACACTGGACAATATTTTCTCCAACTCGTCCCACATTACATGTGAAGCCCCATGGCCACTTATTTGGTCAGACCATGCACTCATTGATTTCCAAGTTCGGGGACCTAGAAGACAGGCGGCACCTGGCCTAGGCCCCAAACGCCTCTATAGACAATGGCACAAAATTACCCCCGACTCTTTCTCAGCTGTTTTTCCATCGTCATGGGACATTGAACCTGAGAACGTCGAGGAGGGTCTAGCCCGCTTTAATGCTTTGGCTAGATCTGCCATTGATCAGCTCGCCCCTTTAAAAACTCTACCCAGTAAGCCTAGGCAAGCTCAGGCGGCCTGGTTCACACCCGAGCTCCGCAACGAAAAATGCCACTGCAAAAACCTGGAGAGGCGATGGCGACGTACCCATCACAGAGATGATAAAGAGAAATATAGGATATCTCTCTCTCAGTATCATAAAAATATAAAAATGGCACAGAAATCCTTCATCGCCCAACAGCTAAACCAGGCAGGGAATGCCCCCAAAGCTTTATTCCAGATCCTTAAATCTTTTAATAACCCTAAGGCTTGTGATCTGGAGGAAGCCCCATCTCAAGCCCTCTGTGACACTATAGCAGAACATTTTATACAGAAAATTGATCTAATTTATAACAAGATTATCACGGCAGATAGCTCACAGTCGGTCGACATAACCTACAACTCTTCTCCCTGCTTGAAGGGGCAGTCGCTGGAGAACTTCCCCCCCCCTGACTCGTGAGGAAGTGGAAGCCTCATTACGCACTGTAAAGTCAGGCTCTCCTCTCGATGTTATACCAGCTAAAATGTCCTCCTCTCTTGCCAAACAACTTTCAGCTCCTTTTTGTTCCCTTCTCAATCTTTCATTTAAGGAGGGTCATCTTCCACTTGAATGGAAGGCAGCACAAGTCATTCCAATTTGTAAAAACACTAAGGCCTCTATGGAAGACCTTTCTAATTTGCGACCAGTTTCCCTTCTACCTCTCCTGAGCAAACTTTTGGAAAAGTATATTAACAAACACCTGTCAGACCATGTCGAATCTTCAGGTAGCCTTGACGCATCGCAATCAGGCTTTAGGCCCAAACATAGTACGGAGATAGCCCTGGTGGCTGTCACGGACAACATCAGGCTAGCACTAGATAGTGGCCAATCCACTCTCCTGGTGCTGTTAGATCTCTCAGCCGCATTCGACACGGTCGACCACTAGATTTTGCTCAGGAGATTGGAAGAATCTGGAATTGGTGGAATGGCCTTGCGGTGGATGACAAGCTTCCTCTCCAATCGCTCTCAGACAGTCAATCTGGGACCTTTCCTATCTCAAACTAGGGAGCTGACCAAGGGAGTGCCCCAGGGCTCATGCTTAAGCCCCACTCTGTTTAATATCTATGTCGCTCCCTTGGCCGACCTTCTGAGGACTTATGGGTTTACGCCAATATCATACGCAGATGACACCCAGCTTACCTTCTCATTTAATAAAACCACCCTCTCCGCTCAGTCTACCTTCTCCTCCGGCATGTTATCAATCTCCCAATGGATGCGTAACAACTTTCTACAATTAAACGCCGGGAAGACCGCGATTATGCTCTTTGGAGAGGCTTCACCGTTGTGGTCACCGGAATGGTGGCCAGGAGAGCTGGGGGTTTCCCCCACACCTAAGGCAGCAGTAAAAAATCTAGGTGTTCGCATCGAGCAGTCCTTGACCATGAAAGAACACGTGACCCACACTGTCGGCTCCTGCTTCCATGTGCTTAGTCTGTTGAGACGATTTTTCCCTTTTCTTCCAGACTCTACACGAAAAACTCTTATCCAGACTTTGGTACTGAGCAGACTGCACTACTGCAATGCCTTGCTGGTCTCAGCTAATGAGTCGTCGCTAGACCGTTTACAGGTAGTCCAGAACACAGCGGCTCGTTTGGTACTAAATGCCCCTTACAGAACGGCCTCCCTTCCGCTTCTTCAACAGCTCCATTGGCTTCCGGTGCAAAAACCCATAAAGTTTAAAGTTTGCTGCATTGTCCATAAGGCGGTGTATGGTAACGGCCCAGCTTACCTCGCGGAGAAATTTAATCGCTACACCCCTCTAGGGATCTCTGCTCTGGTTCCAAATCTCTTCTTGTGGTTCCTCGGGTCAAGAAGTCAAGGACCGGCGGGAAAGCTCTCTCGTATCTTGCTCTCTTTTACTGGAATCAGCTTCCCACCTCGCTGAGGCAATGCCCGGACCATCTTCAGGTCAGAAAGTCTCTGAAAACTGCTCTGTTCTAGACTCACTATTGGGCCAGCCTTCTCTTGTATGTCCGTAAGCGCAGAGATACCCCTTCGGGGGTGATTCAGGCGCTATACAAAACACATAAATAAATAAATAAATAAATAAACCCTATATGTGAGTAGTTAGACATCACGGCGGGTCTTTCTCAGGACTAGAGGGATGTGGACAGCCTAAATGATGTATGATTATAGGAAAAATGAACCCCTTTAAGCCCGTATGGAGTCTACAACACGGGTCCACAAGTATCCGTTACCCTATATCCAGATCCAATATGGGGAGATCTCCAATGGGGTTCACTTAACAAACTTAAACACAGTGTCTGTATTAAATACAGCAACAACTAGTACTTTCTTCCTGGTCCCCAAGTGATTCAAGGACTGCGTGCATCAAAAAACAAAACTTCCTTATGGCGCGATAATGGCTAAATGACAGTAAAAGAGTATATAAGTAAAAACGGGGTGAAAATGATAGCCTCGATATGACTAACTGTGCCTCCGACTCCAAGTAGTAAATACAAATGATCCCAACGAACAATCCATCTGCAGTGTTTCTTTGAAGAGGAGCTGACTGACATGTTAATGAAAATGAAAAAGTGGAGGCCAGTCTTAAAGGGTCAAACTAGGAGCACATAGGAATACCAACATTGGAGGCCTCTGCTGATATGGAATGAGTGAATGTGACAGGTTTTTAAAGAAATACAGCACTAATGCCATCCAGTGTACAGTAAATACCTAAGATGGTGGCTGTGATAGCCTGAGTGGCACCGTACTCTTCAAAGTAAACATACGGTAGCATTTAGGCATTGACCGAGGGTCACGCTGGTCCTTCAAATCTCTTTTACATGAGAGAAGATAGTTTTCCCAGCTTTAGTACCTCAAAACCACATATTGAAAGAAGGCGGTTCCGTACCTCAGTTAAGCGGCCATCTTGAGTGGCATCCAAGCCACGCCCCTCTTGCCTTGTAATCGAACCAAAAGTAATGCAAAGCTGTGCAAACCACTGCTTTGCATTACTTGGCATCCAGGGGGCATTCCATGGGTGGTGCATGGGTTTTTCCGTGCAACCACCCATGGGTTCCGATGCAAATCCCTATCTACAAAGAATTGCCTATAGGGATTAGCCCCAAAATTCTTTGCGTCCTTGAGGAACCCAAAGTGCTCCAGCACAGGGTGAGAGCAGATCACATCTTAGTAGTTCTGCTCTCTCCTGGTCACACAATGAACATAGCAACTTTACTTACTGTGCTGCATGATTTCTTTTAGTAAATCTGGGCCTGTGTGTCTTTGTGAATAAAAAAATTGGAAATTATCTTTTGCCATCCTTTGTTCTGCTGTTTAGTCCTCACTTTATTTAGTCAAAAATTTAAGCTGGTTTCTTTTAATAGGGTTATGATGGAAGGTGTCTTGACACAAAATATTTTTTATTTAATTCTTTCTGATATTGTTTGTCATGAGACAGGGGTCAGGAGAAGGAGAAGAGCCCTGTGCAGAAAATGGAGAACATACTCTACAGCACCATTGGCCCCCACCTTTCTTTAGGCAAGAAAAGTGTCTGTCAGGCTTAACATAGGTCAGCCTGATAGACACTCTTCTGGTTTAGACCAGGCAGGCAGGAGATAGACATGCTAAATGGGAAGGCTCCTGGCAGCCTGAGCTGAACTTTGCCAGGCTGAGGATTTCACATCCCTGCGGGCACAACCTCCACAGCCTGGCAAATGTGCCTCTAGGCCCACCCCCTTGTGACGAAGGGGAGCGTCACTGAATGCCTCGGACCTGGGCGCTTCAGGTTTAACTCCTGAAGTACCCAGGGCCGAGCATGAATCAGTGACACCTCGTCACAGAGTAGGGTTGGGTCAGCAGTCTCACTGACCCCATCCCACTCTGTGATAAGATTGGGACAGTCAATGGGGGTGTAGTAAGTTCCCTTTAGGGCCCACTCTGGTTCTCCCTTATTTTAGCCTAACTACATGTTTTAGGCCGCCTTTGCTTTGTACAGCTTTGCTTTGTACAGCCACACATAACACATTTATTTTTGTGCCATGATAATATTTTAGAAGTATGTTGTACATGTTATTGTTATTCAGTTCTTCTATCCGGGATTCAGTCTGAACATTTCAGACAAGGTCAAACAAAATGGTGCCTTGGTTTTCTGTGCTTGGTCAGCAACATCTCCTAACGTTTAGACACAACACAGTGGCACAGCTGCTGCTTTCCAGCACGGCACTTCTTATCATATAAACTGAGACTTGCCCTTTGGAAAACAGAGAGGAGAATTCTAGCAAAGAGAAAAGGTCTCGGAATGGGTGCATCAGCCTTGCGGAAACTGAGTTTTCACCTACGATGTGGACCACCTAACTACAAGTTACCAGGTATGGGGTCCAGTGCTAATCCCAGAGATCACTGATTTATTCCTGTGCTCACGTAGTGAGGGTAGGCCTACACAGATGTATCATTAACCATGATAGGGCTTTTCATTTTATACAGTTTGCTCATAATGTTTATTACTTTGCTTAGTTGTATGTGTTTTCTAATCACAGCAGAACTGCTTCATAAAGACAAAAGTAGTTTCAATAAATATTGTAAACTTTCCTTGTGTTTTTCTTTTGTTTATTATGGACATGCAAGATTGAGAAACGAACAGTGATGATCTGTTCCCACGGTTCCCTTGGGGATTAGAGAGTTGTGTTCTAAGATGCCAATTCACCTGTTACTCTGGGAAGGTTAGGAGGGCAGATAAGGCACTATGAGTTTGTCGTATTTAGACCCATAGGTACTCATGTGATATGGTGACTCAGTCCCTACATTCTGATGTCCTGGGATCCCAGGCACAGTTCTATTTCTAAGCAGAATCCCTGCAAACAATGGAAGTCACCAGTGCCGACCCTCCGGGGACCTCCGAGCCTTGGGACGGTTACCTTCCCTCATCGATCTCAATCCTGCTGGGACCTCAAAGGCTTTTCTATTGGAGAGCTGCTGTTGAGGTAAGTTTTATGTATTTTTTTTGTTTGGTGCGTGCGTGCATGTATGTATGAATGTATGTGTATTTGTTAGTGAGCGTAGTAAATGGGTGCGTATGTGAATGAATGGGTGTGATGGAGCAGGGTTTCCACGAAATAAAACCTGCTCGGATTGAACTCCTCATTGTGTGAATTATTAACAAAATGGTGAGAAAATTAACAGCGTAAACTAAAAAGGGGTAAAAATGAAAACTGCGCGAGCATGTGCTGGGAGAGTTAATGTAGGCCGCAAATGTACACGATTAATGCAGAAAGTAACAGCCAAAAGCAGTGAGTTTCTTTTCACAAACTGTTTGAAAATAATGCGCAGAGCGTTAGAAAATGTAAGCAAAAAGCATTCATAGAGCATCTAATAGTGGAGTTTTATAAAATAACCATGATAATCACACTTGTATTTGCTTTTCCTAGAGCACATTTTACTGCTCTGCAGAGAAGGCCTCAAAAGTCTTTTTAGGTTTAGTTTGCTTATTAGAATGTAGAAAAAGAATATGTAATTTGTCCTTCGTGAGTTCCTGAGGATGGCCAAGGTTGTGTAGACGAAACAAATGAGCATCATGAACGGAACTTCCTTGCTGAGCGGAGTATGTGGACACTTGTACTGCAAGATTGATACATTTTCGAGATGGAGAAATGTACAAGCAGCGGAACTGCGATATCATAATTTCCTCTGCTGAAGGGCTAATGACCTGAGCTGCCAAATACCAAGGAACTGTTGAAAAGTTAGGCACATCGAGAGTGGAATGACTAGACACCCCCTGTTTTTAACCAATGAAAGATGAGGTTTCTACTTGTGATGATACATGAGGGGTTGGATCTTTAGTTAATTTAGAGTATAACTATTAGTAGAAAGAGGGTGGGGGCTACAGAGCGCATTTTCCTACTTTGCGAGAGGAGAGAGCTGTGTTGCCGTTTCCTAAATTCATTGGCTGGCTGTTGTTCTGCTGATCCTGACTCTTTCATCTTTGCACCTCAATTCTCTTTGGGGATGCCCAGCATACTCTCATGGTCAGAGGGTAGCTTTTCTGATTTCTAGAACTTTGCGTGATCGGTTAGTATGATTTTCTGAATTTGCATAAATCTTATTTGCAAATGTCTTTATCCTTTTGTCTCTTCGCCTATCCACTCTCTCATTGCGCTGAGATTTAAGATGTACAATTGAGTTTGTTATCATTGCTGTTTCTTGTGTGATGATCTATGATTCAAGCTGTATCGTACTTGATGAGCAATTCACATATTTAGATAAAGCATTTTGACTTATAAACAGAGTCTGTCTTCATTAGTGTCATTTAGTTATTTTGAATGATTATTTTCTTTATGATGATAATTTTTTAGAATTCTGATATTATTTGCCAATTCCTAACCACTATCAAAGATTCATCGAGAAAGGAAGAGGATAAAATAAGAAATGAGCAAATTGGTAAGATTGGTTTAAACTCACCCAGCGTGAAAGGGACTAGTAGGTATTAAATTGGGTCCAGATGATAGAAATGTGTTTGTCCCTAAACGCTGGATCAGTTTTTGGTAGCAGACTTGATGGTTTGTTTGGATTAAATTGGCAATTTAATTGGTCAGACTTAATAATTTTTGTTATTAACATACCGTATTATTGTTATATGTTGTGGTCTGTCGTTGACCATAAGAAAGACGGGTCCGGAGTGGCCGAAGATCCCGGGATGATATTAGCCTAATGGGCAGGTTTAGTGTGGCATACACTAAGTAGTATTGTGTTGTCTCCTGGTGTGATATTAAGCAACAGATGGGTTGTTAATATTGCATAGGGAACTCTGAAGTTAGTATAGTGGAGATTTATTTGGGTACCTTTAGAAAGCGCAGCTGAAGAAGTCACGAGGGTTTTCACTTGATTGAGGGTGGAGTAACTCTGGTCGATATTCCGCTAGTAGCGAAATAATTCTTTGGGTAATTGAATCTATCTCTTTCTTTAGTGGGGCAGACAAAGCAGGTTTGTTTTGTGTAGTTTCTAATTTTGTTTTCTTTAAGAAGAGTTTATAATTCACTGCCAATTATTTTTGTAAAGGGAGGGTCAGTTGTAGGAGTTATACTGGCATCACAGAGAGGAGCGCTGGGATTGGTCAGCTAGTGTGAGTGGTCACAAAAGGGTGCTGTGTTGTTACTGGTCGGTTGGTGTGAGCCGCGCTGGTATTGGGCAGCGTGAACGAATAGCGTTTGTGGATTTACGGAAGAGTTTTCCTTGTTTTGTTTGAGTTTTTAGCATAGCAAAAGAAATAGAATGAAGTTATTGAAAATGATGAAGACATTGTTTAGAAAAGATGAGCCTATACCTATTAGAGAAGGAATTCCTTTACCGCCTGATGGTATGCCTGCTTCTTTTATGTCTTTAGAGCGAGGATATCATACGTGTACTTGGTTGGAGAATTGGGTGAAATATACAGAAGGAGATGGGAATTTGGCATTTCCAGGGTATGGTACTTTTAATGTGAGGATTTTAGAGAATCTCAGATATCAAATGAATCAATTAAGACCAAACTCTAGACCTATGCAGTATGAAGCGCTTGAGGAATGGGAGCATGAGGCATATAAGAGAGACAGAGACAGGTCTCAGAATAAATACAGAAATACTGTGAGTAGATACTCAGAGGCAAAATGGTATGCTCAAATGAAAAGATGGAGAAGGGATGTGATTGCAGCAGGTGAAGGTTTATATCTGGTTGTTGTAGTAGAGGATCAGGCTGGAGGAAAGTGTAAAGAGAACAAGAAAAATGTAGAAAGTTCAGATCCAGATCCAAATGAAATTGATGATGAGTTATTAGATGAGTTATTACTAAACAAGCCTCCACCATATCAGGAAGAACAGGAAAGAACTACACTGAATGCTCCATTGATTCAAGTAGAAGTTCCTCAGTCTTCGCAAGTGAAAAATACGAATGTAGTGAGTCAGGTAAAGGATGATTTGACACAAAAGATTACTCAGTTAAATTTGAATGCAGAAGCTTTGTCAGTTCCTGTGATGATTGGTCCCATAGTTCCATTGTATGGTGAGGGTCGGAATATTTCACAAGTGCATACTTTGACAGTACCTGTTAATGATAATAGGGTTAATGGTGGTGCTGATGTGAGTTAGACAGGAACATTGATAGATATTACAGAAAGATCAGTAGAAACCCCAATGTACAAATGGAACCTAGAAGATTATTGCAAAATGTGGGAGAAGTGACACCCGTTTCAGGAGGTTCAATAGGACCATCTCCGGAAAAATTGGTTGAATGGATTAGAGGGATGGTGTCTAATAAGGTTGATACGAGCATGAATGTAAGCAGATTAAAAGCAGATTTAGAGGAAATGATTCTTGGTACGATTAGTCCAGAGAGATTGAGTAAATATCAGGAAGAAGAATTATTGTTTTTGTGTAAAAATATTACAATGAGAGCGAAGAGTCTTCATGAGAGATTTGCTGAAGTTGCACAAACTTATGGAGTAGATATAGAGAAATCAAAGGCTTTGCAAAAGACATATAGATTGGATTTTAGTGATAAAGACTTGGAGAATTTGAATGCTTCTGGTAAGTGATTGCAAATTAAAGAGTCGATTAATACATTGAGACGATGGGGTGAATTGGAACATTGGAAAGGAAGGCGGGCTACAAATAAAGAAGAAATGCTTGCGAATAAAGGAGCATCGTCTATGTTTCAAGTGAGAGAGACAGGGACTGAGACAACAACGACAGAAATGATATATCCGATGAGAGAGGTACCAGGAGGTGGATATGTTCACGTTCCATGGTCAAGACAGGATATACTGTCTTTTACAAATGAGTTTCCCAGATTAAGAGACAAACCAGTTGAGTGGCACAAACAAGTAGAGAGATTTGTAAAAGTTTCAAAGGTCTTGCTGAAAGATTTGGATGGTTTGGTTGACATTGTACTTCCAGCTGATGTATGGACTGGGTGTAAAATTGCAGTAGATTGGCCAAAAGAAGAATATGCCAAGGATGCAAAAACTGGAGCACCATCAGCTGAAGTGATGAAAAAAAAAATCAAGTAATTACCTACTTGAAGGGAAAGATTTCACCAAAAGAGATAAAACAACTCAGAAGACAAAAGAGACAGTACATGCTTACTATGAGAGGCTTCTACATGTATTTAAACAGTATTGTGGTTTGAGAGTATAACTGACAAAGATTTGGGACATTTTGTCTATAGGTTTGTGTTTGGTTTGAAACCAAAGATTAGCAACAGGATTCAACAGCATTTGATTTGCTGGCAAACCAAGAGTGTTGATGAAATCTTACGGTATGCGAAATATTGTAGTGATGATATTGAATCGAGACATAAGAAGTTGAAAGAGAAATTAATGTGGGCACAGATGAAAGCAGCACAGAAAGGTGGTAATTTTGTGGATTATTCTCAAACAGGTTTCCAAGGGAAGGGTCAAAATCAGAGTACTCAGAATGGTCAAATTTCTAACATGGGAGGTGTTATGATGAATGGTGGTGTTTCTACTCAAGGAAGAGGTAGGGGTAGAGGTAACAAAGAAGAGATGAAAAAGAAATTTCCTTGTCATGTGTAGGGCAAGTTGGGACATTGGAAACGCAAGTGTAAGGTTTTTCTAGGAAATAATGGAATGAATCAGGATTTTAATCAGCAAATGCAAGCGGAGGTAAACAGAAATCAAATACAGCCACAACAGGTAGTTACACATGTACAAATACCACAAGCCCCAATGCCAAACAATGTGAATGCTCAGGTACAAAGATACAGTGCGAGTGTGGGTTTTCATACGGTAGAGCGAGTTAATGATAATCAGAATGCGCAAATGGCTTCACAATACTGGTTGCTGTGCCAGTAGAGTGATTCAGATACATCTCAATGACGGTGCCTGAGGGGGGAGGAGGAGTGCGTGCTTCGCGTATCTCTAGAGGTAGATCAGAGTGGTCCTTTTGTGGATGGAGAAGTTGAAGGTAATGTAATTACATTCCTTGTAGACACTGGTGCTACCCGTTCCCCTGTAAGAACTGTGGAAATCCCTAACCTACCCCTCTCGGGAGATACTATCCAAGTTGTAGGTGTTTCAAATCAATTGATCAAAACTCCAGTGACAAAACCACTGAAAGTACACATTGGAGATTTTAGAGACTCGCATCGTTTTGTGGTGTGTGATACGAGTCCAGTTAACTTGCTAGTTAAAGATTTGTTATGCAAAACGAATTGCACCATCTATTGTACACCAGATGGTATAGCCTTTCAGACGCAGGATGAAGATATTGCGTTCAAATGATGATGGCAAGGCAAGGGACAGAAGTGAATGATTTGTATCCTTTATTTACAGCAAAGGATTTGCCTGTTGAATTGAGAGACACAGTGATGACTGATGTGTGGGATTTTTCAGGGAAAGACATTGGATTGATGAAAGGAGTTGATCCTCAGTCAAAGAAGGTGCAGAATTCCCCAAAAACACCACAATACAAAATGAGTCCTGAGACCATTGCAGGAGTAACACCTGTAATTGAACAAATGATTGAACAAGGCATTCTGAGAGAGATACTAGGGAGTCCTTGTAATTAACCTATTAAGGGGATTAAGAAACCGAGTGAGAAGTATAGGATAGTTCAAGACCTGAGAAAAATCAATAAGATAGTGATACCTTGTTGCCCAATAGTGTTAAACCCATCAATGATTCTTTACCAAATTCCTTGTGATGCGGAGTGGTTTACCGTGATTGATTTGTGCCAAGCATTTTTCTCGTTACCCTTGCATCCGGATAGCCAATATTTGTTTGCATTCCGGTTCAGAGACTGTGTTTTGGCATGGTGCCGAGTTCCTCAAGGGTATACAGAGAGTCCCTCAATTTTCAATCAGATTTTGAAAAAATGTTTGGAGTCATTAGTAAAGCCAGAAGACTCAGTTTTGGTGCAATATATTGATGACTTGCTTGTTGCATCAAAGACGAGAGAAGCATGTGTGACAGATACAGTTGCTCTACTGAACTATTTGACAATATGTGGGCATAAAGTGTCACCTGCTAAATTGCAATTTTGTCAAAAAGAAGTTTTATACTTGGGACACAAAATTGAGAAAGGAGTCAGGAAAGTATCACAAGATCGAATAACTGTGATCTTGCAAATGAACCCTCCCAGAACACAGAAAGAAGTTCGAATGTTCTTGGTTATGGTTGGATACTGCAGACAATGGATCAGTAGCTTTTCACTGACAGCCAAGCCATTACAGAGATTGACACATAAAGATGTGACCGATCCAATTGAACTGGATGAAGAATGCATGAGGGCATTTGTAGAGTTGCAAGACAGTCTTTGTTGAGCACCTGCATTAGGAATGCCAGACTACAGCAAGGATTTTGCACTATTCTGCTGTGAGAGAGATGATGGTGCACTTTCAGTTCTAACGCAGACTCATGGAACAGCACGCCGTCTAGTGGCATATTTTTCCGCCACGTTAGATTCAGTGGCTGCAGCATTTCCACGATGTTTGAAAGCAGTTGCTGCTACTTGTGTGAGTTTGGAACAGAGTGAATCGATTGTGATGGGACATTCATTGAGAGTGTATGTGCCACATTCTGTTGAGATCTTGTTGACACGAACTCGAACACAGCATCTTACAAGTAGTCGGTTGACAAGATATGAAAGAGTGATTCTGGGAGCAGAAAATGTGACTGTAACAAGATGCACAAATTTGAATACGGCTACATTGTTACCAAGTCCAAGTTGTGAAGAAGTGGTGGATGAAGCAGATCATGATTGTTTGGATGTGACTGAATTGTGTACAAAACCAAGGCCTGATATAAGAGACACGCCATTACCTGAATCTGATTGTGTGATGTTTGTGGACGCATCTTGCCTGAGAGATGATAAAGGTACTTTGCGTGCTTCAGATGCAGTGTGTACAGTGGCCATGGTCCTTGAAGCTTCATGCTTGAAAGGAGTGAGTTCCGCACAAATTTCTGAATTGGTTGCATTGCCCAGAGCATGTATAATTGGCAAAAATTTGAGAATAACCATATTCACTGATAGTCAATATGGTTTTGGGGTTGTGCAAGATTTTGGGCAAATGTGGTTGCAACGTGGAATTTTTACAACAACTGGTTCACCAATTCGAAATGGTAACTACGTTAAAGAGTTACTAGATGCACTACAGTTGCCCAAAGAGATTGGAATTATGAAATGTTCTGCACACAAATCTGGGAATGATTATATAACAAATGGTAACAGATACGCTGACCAAGTTGCAAGTTTTCATGCCCAAAATTCAATTTAAATTAACAAAGAAACGCAGAAATCTGATACAAATTGTAATCTAATGTTTTCTTCTGTGGAGACATGGGAAGAAATTAGGCAATTGCAGGAAAAAGCTAGTGAGGAAGAGAAAGAAATTTGGATCAAAGCAAGATGTTCGCGTAGGGCGGAAGATGACGTGTGGGTCTATACAGATAGAAGTCCAATAATGCCAGACAGCTTGCTGTCGGAAATGGCAAGGATGTACCATGGTTTAACACATGTAGGCAGAGATGCCATGATCAGGCTTTTTAAGCAGACATGGTACAATCCGAAGCTCAGGGTCATTGCAGAAAGTCTTTGCCAGAGGTGCATAACTTATCAGCAGCAAAATGCAGGGAGAAAAACTGTTGTCAGTTGGGGACGAATTGGAAAAGCAGCAGGTCCATTTACCAGGCTGCAGGCAGACTTTATAGAGCTCCCTCCATGTAATGGTTTAAAATATGTGTTGGTAGTGGTCTGTCTGTTCTCTCGTTGGGTAGAAGCTTATCCAACAAGACGAAATGATAGTCTAACTGTTGCTAAATTGCTGGTAAGACAGATAATACCCAGGTTTGGATTTCCAGTCTCTTTAGAAACAGATAGAGGAACACATTTTAACAATGAAATAATTTGGATGTTTTGTACAGCATTGCAAATTGATCAAAAATTACATTGTGCCAGAAGCTTCAGGCATGGTCGAACAAATAATGGCACTATTAAGTCGAGACTCTCAAAAGTATGTGCGTCCACAGCACTAAAATGGCCAGTTGCTTTACCCTTAGTTCTGATGAGTTTGAGAAGCCTTCCTGATAAAAAGACTGGATTATTGCCCCACGAAGCGATTATGGGGAGAGCAATGAGATAGCGCATAGTTCCAGCAAATCAACTAATGAATATAACTGATAATCTAGTGCTCGATTATTGCAAAGGATTGGATGATGTGGTGCATTCTGTGTTTCATCAGGTTGGAGAAGTTGCAACCACAACACAGCAAGAACAAGCACATGACCTAAGTCCAGGACAGTGGATCCTGGTGAAGAAACATGTAAGGAAGTCTTGTTTGGAGCCACGTTGGCATGGGCCGTACCAAGTGATATTGGTGACGACGACAGCAGTGAAGTGTGGTGGCTTACCGAATTGGATCCACGCAAGCCACACAACAAGAGTCCCAAGTCCACTTGAAAGATCAGAAACAAATGAAAGAGATCAAAATCAGGCTGAAAGTCAAAAAGAGTCTGGACAAAGTCGAATCAAGTGGGCACCAGATACTGGGTCTCGTGAGACTGTTGTCAATACTAATGAAGAAGGAAATTTGATTCAGGAACAAGTGGAAACAAGAAAAGAAGCTAACAAGAGAAGTTTTGAATCGAGTCTTGAATTTGGTGATTCTGTGCAAGTGAAAAAGGCAAGAAAAGGAGACATATGGCCAAAGGGAGTGAAAAGACTGAAATACACTTTGAATGAAAAGGTTCCAAATACTATAATAGAAGTATCGAGCCAAACAGAACAAAGTGACTTTTAGTGATCACGCCATTGTTTCAATTGAGATGAAAGAGACAAAAGAGACATAATCGAAGCAATGCCGGTAGACCGATTGTCGCTAGGAAAAATGGGGTCCAGTTAAAATGGGGACATATAGATAAAACTGTGTTGACCCCGGAAATTGTTTTTAAAACACAAGATAAAATACAATTGTGTCTGGACCCAAAAGCCGATGCAGGTGAAGTTGTTCTAGCTTTTTGCGAAATCTTAGGAACTGTCAAAACGGCCCTCACAAGAGGAAAAAGTGCCTCGAAACAAGCAACAAAGAAGGGCTGGTTCGACTCACTGTGTACAAAGTCAAGGTCAGCCCTGTTGAGTGCACTAAAGGCGAGCCCTAGAAACAAGGAAAATATAAAACTATTGCGTGCCTCATATATAGAGGCACGGAAAAACCGAGAAAAAGAGATCAGGGAGGACCTTTGGGCTGAACTAGATAAGGCCGCGAATTCGGGAAATAGCTGCGAATTTTGGAAACTGGTAAGTGCCCCATATTTCAAAAATCCTACTGATCCATCACTAGATATAAATGTTGACGAGGAGGCATGGGTCACCCATTTTGAGAAAGTTTTGCTTCCGATTTGGCTACCCAATCTCACCAAGCGGCTGTAAATGAAATTCGATATCAGACTCTTTTGTTTTCTCACACTGAAGTTAAAATAGGGCTGAACGCATGCAGTCAGGGAAAAGCGCCAGGACCTGACGGCGTTCCCATAGACTTTTTTCAAGACAATTTAGACCTATGGACACCACTTTTGACGAATGTCCTGAATAGCATAGCTCTGGCAGGTCCCCCTCCTTCCTGGTCATCGGGGGTGATCGTACCCATCTACAAAAAAGGAGACAGGGCCGACCCGAAGAATTATAGACCCATTTCCCTGCTGGACACAACATCAAAGCTCATGGGCCGCCTCCTCCTTTCGAGGTTAGAGGCATGGGCTAGGGATAACAACATCTTGATCCAAGCCCAGTATGGATTCCAGCAGGGAAGGGGCACGGTGGACCAAGCCCTGAATCTAGCCATGACCATAGAAAAGTACACTCGAATAAAGGAAGGGAAAATATATATGGCATTCATGGACCTGAGCGCAGCTTTTGACTGCGTGGTCCATGATAAGCTTTGGAACATAATGCAGATGATGGGAGTTGACCTCGCCATACTCAATTTTATAAGGCAGCTATATGACAATGCCACGGCATCAGTGCGCTTTACCAAAAATGGAGACTGCACGCGCCCCTTTAAAATCTCCAGGGGAGTAAGGCAGGGCTGCGTATTGGCCCCATTCCTTTTCTCCTTATATACAAACAGAGTAGAGAAAGCACTCTCAGTTGTTACCAGTGATGTCCCCCTTTTTTAAAATCAAAAACTACCAATACTGGCTTACGCTGATGACGCCGTGTTAATTGCCAGGACAGGGTTGGGGCTACAAAGGTTGATCACGGCATATGTTTCCTTTATGGAATCATTGCAAATGAAAGTGAACCATAACAAGTCATTTGTAATAGTCGCCGGGGCAACAAAAAGAGAAAAAAGGTCGTATTTTCACGCTGAGGTGAAAAGAATCGAAGTAGTGGACTCTTTTCCCTACCTGGGGATTCTTTTCGACAAAGATTTGTCATGGGTCAAATTGGTGGAAGGCAGAAAGATGGTGATGGAGAGGGGCATCATAGCTCTGAAATCTTTCACAAAAAAACTGGGGGCTAAACCATTACTGCCGATTAAAAACATCTACCAAGCTAGAGTAAAAGCTGCAGTGACCTACGGGGCCGGCGTTTGGGGGGTGGTTGAATCCTCACCATTACAGACTGTTGAGAACAAATTTTTTAAATCAGTAGTAGGCCTCCCCCCCTCATTCACAAATTGCATTTTACATACGGAACTGGGTGTCCCTTTCATCTCAGAGCAGATTCAAATAGCCCCAATACTACTATGGCACTCAATTTGGAGGAGAGAATCTGTCCCACTTACGCAATCAATAATAAAGAGCTGCTTAGCCATGGATAAGTGGAGGAGGTCTAGGTGGCTGAGTTATGTAGAGTCCGTATTAAGAGAAATTGGTCTTTTAGAACTTTTTAATGATCCTTTGGCATGTAAGAACATTTCTAAGCAGAAGGTAACTAACATGTTTCTGCTGATGACTGAGTACAAGCGCAATGATTACTATAAGGAGAAATATGCTGTCCGGTCATATCGCAGTAACCCACCCCCGTTAGAGGGGGGGTTTTCCTACCTTGTATCTGTAAATAGACCACAACACAGATTTATTTTGTTAAGGTTTCGAACTAATTTAATTTCTTGCATGTTAGGTTACCCGGAAAATTCTTTTAATTATGCTGATTTAAGCCCGTGCCCCTGTGATAACTCATCATCGCAAACCGAACTGCATATAGTCCTATTCTGAAGCCTATATGAGAAGGAAAGGAAGGACTATCTGAAACCAATTTTAAAGAAAGGAAATTTTAAGCAGTGACGGGTGGCATTATATTTTTTAAAATCACTACCAGATCCTCTGGTATGTTTTTCAGTGGCGTCCTTCGTATGGGCTTGTATGAGGAAGAGAAAGGGGATGGCGCATAGAGTAGCGAGATGACTCTTATATACTAACTGCTTTTCTTTTAACTGACTGTGTTAATAATAATACAATTGTCATAAACAGTATGTGAATGGATTTTAATGATTTTAAAATTAAGAATTGTTTTAGAAAGGTATGTAATTTTAGTGAAAATTTTATATATGCTTACTAATTATGATGAACGTATTTGTTCTTTTATGATCATTTTTTAATGTGGTCGAATAAAGAATATGACTATGACTCTGAGGAAGATACAGTTCAGAGAACAAAAAGAGCAAGAGTTCTGAACAAGAAATATACAGCACCTGAATGGACATATGTGGTGACAGAAGCAGCTGAAAACACAGATCAGTGTGGAGAAAAGACTATCGCAGAGTCGAGTCACAAGAACTGTTATGAGCCACCCTAAATGAACTGTGTCAAAATTGGGGTGCAGAATATTGAAAAAATCACTCTGAAGAGTGCAGAAAACTAAGCTGGAATTGAGTTAAAGGCTGTGAAGATACTATAAAAAAAAAAGGGAGAGGGGTGAAGTAAGAAGGCTTAAGAAGTGCTTGGATACACTACACATCATTTTTCATTATTATTTTTCCTAGTTTTAGTTTTTTTAGTTTTTTTTTAGTTTTTTAGTTTTTTTTAGTTTAGTTTTTGATTTTTCTAGAAAATGGCAAAAGCAAATTTTCAAGAGACTGGATATCAAAACCAAAGTTTAAAATGTAGATGTAATAATGCTTGCTTTATAAGTGTTTTACTACTAATGTTTGTTTGGTTAACACTAATTATTGTTGTGCCTTATTTTATGTATCCTACTAAGAATAATATTACTAATAATGTGGTGAGTGAAAAAATAGATGTGGGATAATATATATCACCAGGATAACTCTATTAATGATTTTTCGTTAAATGTTTTTACTAAATTATTGTATGAGTACCTGGATACTATGGATACGAAAGATTGTTACGGGTGCATGCAATTACCTTTGTCTGTGTCTGAGGGGGTGACTTATCATCACCTTCCTTTAACATATGGAGTTTCATGTAGTGTATTAACAAGTTTGTTCTATGAAAAAGGAAGCCTGCAGTATTTCTATTCAAATTATGATTTAGTATTCTCAGAAGTGCCTATTAGAAAGAATATGAATAAGGTGACTAGTGCGAAAAATGTACTTTGGTGAGTTCTTTCACACTACTAAAACGATACATATTGTGAATGCACATCGTAATAATTGAACTTGTAGTTTGAGTCAGGAGGAGACTGAATTTATAAATTTAGTGGAATATAGGAGACAGAGTTTTAAGAAGAAAGCTGCTGAGCAAAAGTCCCATATACCTCCTTGGGCTTTTAGAGTAGGTGATTACAAAAAGGGTGAGACATATGCTGCAATGACTCTGGACTGGCACCACAGGGGAAAGCTTTGCTTACTAAGACAGAAAATGGATTTCAATAATTATTTCATTGGTTCTAGTGAATGTGATCATATTTTCCTAATTACGGGAGGTTGGGGAATAAAAGGTGTATGGATCCTGTTTTCCCTGGAATATATTATGTGTGTGGTAAGAATGCCTATTATAGGTTGCCTGCACATTGGTATGGATGTTGTTATATGGGAATTGTCTTTCCCAAAGTCTACCACTTGGATAAAAGTTATGGAATCAATTAAAAGAAGGGTGAACTAACACGAAATAAAAGGGGATATAGTGCTGCAGAGATTGTGGGTGATATTTTTGGAGCATTGATACCTTCAGCTGGGGTAATTCTAAAGTTACATAAAATAAGAAAGTTGTCCACAGTGGTTGATCGTTTATCAACGGACACTGCTGGTGGGTTCTTAATGATTGATATAGAAATGGTTGCTATAAGATCTATGGTCTTGCAAAATAGACTTGCTCTTGATGTATTATTGGCAAAAGAGGGCGTAGTCTGTAGCATGTTAAAAATTCAACAGTGCTGCACATATATCCCTGACAAAAGTAAGAGCCTAGATGGATATATTACAAATATTACACATTTACGGGAAGATTTAACTGAACTGAAGGTTGACGGTGCTTGGGAGAGACTTGGTAAGGGTTTCTCCTCAGTGGGTAATTGGTTTTCTACTTTTGGTGATAGCTTGTTAGAGAAAATTCTAACACCAATAGTTGCTGTTGCTACAGGGATACTAATGCTGGTATTAATATATAAGTGTTGCAAGTGCAAAAGACAAACACTAGATACTAAACGTAGAGCAGGAAAGAGAAAAGAAATAGAATTGGAAGACAGAAGAGGGAATTACTATGAAATAGTAATGGATATAGATGGAGTTATGATGAACCAGAAGAAGACTGCTGCTTTCTAAGTAGTATAAACATGATGACAATCAGATTTTTGGGTTGGTTTTTATGATGGCTCAAGTCGCCATCAAAGGGGAGATTGATGGAGCAGAGTTTTCGCGAAATAAAACCTGCTCGAATTGAACACCTCATTGTGTGAATTAGTAACAAAATGGTGTGAAAATTAACAGCGTAAACTAAAAAGGGGTAAAAATGAAAACTGCGCGAGCATGTGCTGGGAGACTTAATGTAGGCCGCAAATGCACACGATTAATGCAGAAAATAACAGCCAAAAGCTGCGAGTTTCTTTTCACAAACTGTTTGAAAATAATGCGCAGAGCATTAGAAAATGTAAGCAAAAAGCGTTCATAGAGCATCTAATAGTGGAGTTTTATAAAATAACAATGATAATCACACTTCTATTTATTTTTCCTAGAGCGCATTTTACTGCTCTGCAGAGAAGGCCTCAAATGTTTTTTTAGGTTTAGTTTGCTTATTAGAATGTAGAAAAAGAATATGTAATTTGTCCTTCGTGAGTTCATGAGGATGGCCAAGGTTGTGTAGACGAAACAAATGAACATTATGAATGGAACTTCCTTGCTGAGCGGAGCATGTGGACACTTGTACTGCAAGATTGATACATTTTTGAGATGGAGAAATGTACAAGCCGCGGAGCTGCGATATCATAATTTCCTCTGCTGAAGGGCTAATGACATGAGCTGCCAAATACAAAGGAACTGTTGAAAAGTTAGGCACATTGAGAGTGGAGTGACTAGACACCCCCTGTTTTTAACCAATGAAAGATGAGGTTTCTATGTGTGATGATACATGAGGGGTTGGATCTTTAGTGAATTTAGGGTATAACTATTAGTAGAAAGAGGGTGGGGGCTAGAGAGCGCATTTTCCTACTTTGCAAGAGGAGAGAGCCGTGTTGCTGTTTCCTAAATTCATTGGCTGGCTGTTGTTCTGCTGATCCTGACTCTTTGATCTTTGCACCTCAATTCTCTTTGGGGATGCCCAGCATACTCTCATGGCCAGAGGGTAGCTTTCCTGATTTCTAGAACTTTGCGTGATCGGTTAGTATGATATTCTGAATTTGCATAAATCTTATTTGCAAATGTCTTTATCCTCTTGTCTCTTTGCTTATCTTCTCTCTCATTGCGCTGACATTTGAGATGTACAATCGAGTTTTATTATCATTGCTGTTTCTTGTGTGATGATCTATGATTCAAGCTGTATCGTACTAGATGAGCAATTCACATATTTAGATAAAGCATTTTGACTTATAAACAGAGTCTCTCTTCATTAGTGTCATTTAGTTATTTTGAATGATTATTTTCTTCATGATGATAATTTTTTAGATTTCTGATATTATTTGCCAATCCTTAACCACTATCAAAGATTCATCAAGAAAGGAAGAGGATAAAATCAGAAATGAGCAAATTGGTAAGATTGGTTTAAACTCACCCAGCGTTAAAGGGACTGGTAGGTATTAAATTGGGTCCAGATGATAGAAATGTGTTTGTCCCTAAATGCTGGATCAGCTGTGAGTGAGGTGTATGTGAGTGTGTGCCCCCCTCCCTGGTAAAATGACCAGCCGCCACTGCTCTTTAGGCTTAGAACTATGAAATCCATTATTCTTAACCCCTTCTGTGCTCTGGACGGCCGGGAGCCATCCAGAGCCACGGTGCTCGTGTGCTCAGGACGGCTCCCAGCCATCCTCACACATGGCACTGGAAATCTTTCTGGTGCGGGCACCAGAGGGAATTCCTTTTCGCCCCAACAGCCACGGGAGCTGGGGAAGAGCTTCCCCAGCTCCCGAAGCTGTTCCCCTGGATTCGGTGAAATGACGATCAGCGCGCACGTCGCGCTGACGTCATTTCATAGAAACCGAAACTGAAATGAGCCAAAAGGCTCATTTCAGTTTCAGTTTCTAAGTGCTCAGGGGGCTGTCTCAGCCCACAGCAGAAAGCCCACTAGATCAAGGGATTTTTTATTTGTACTGCTATAGGGGTGTGGGCTGCCCAAGAAGGACATGACAATCCCCCCCCAGTGAAATTCCAGTCTTTATGCCCTCCCTGGGGGGCAGAAAGCCCACTAGCTCCAGGGATTTTTTTTTTATTGCTATAGGGGTGCCCCCCTTCCTGGTAAAATGACCAGCCACCACTGCTCTTTAGGCCTAGAACTATGAAATCCATTATTCTTAACCCCTTCGGTGCTCTGGATGGCCGGGAGCCATCCAGAGCCACGGTGCTCGTGTGCTCAGGATGGCTCCTGGCCATCCTCACACATGGCACCGGAAATCCCTCTGGTGCGGGCACCAGAGGGATTTCCTTTTCGCCCCAACAGCCTCAGGAGCTGGGGAAGAGCTTCCCCAGCTCCCGAGGCTGTTCCCCTGGTTTCTGTGAAATGATGATCTGCGCGCACGTCGTACTGGCGTCATTTCATAGAAACCGAAACTGAAATAAGCCAATAGGCTCATTTCAGTTTCTACGTACTCAGGCAGCTATCTCAGCCCCATGAGCACGTATAAAGTCAGGAGAGGTATCATTGGAAAGGGGACGATCTCCCCTTTCCAATGGTACCCCTCACTAGTGGATCCCTGCTTAGGAATCACCTCGGGAGGGTGATCCCCAAGCAGGGATCCACCCACTAGACACCAGGGAGGGGGAGCGGCAGAAAGCCCACTAGGCACTGACTTTTTTTTCGCAATGTGCCTACCTGTGGATTTTGGGTCCTAGCGCAGCCGGCACCTAGGGAAACCTAGCAAACCTGTACATTTTTCAAAACTAGACACCAAGGGGAATACAGGATGGGGTGTCTTGTGTGGCTCTCACCAGGTTCTGTTACCCAGAATCCCTTGCAAACCTCAAACTTAGTTAATACAAAACAGATTTTCCTCACATTTCAGTGATGGAAACTTCTGGAATCTGCGTGGATCCACAAAATTCCACCCACCCTGCATTTCCCAAAGTCTTCCGATAAAAATGGTACCTCACTCGTGTGGGTGGGCCAAGTACCCACGACAGGCAAGGGCCCAAAATGTATTGTGGAGATATCAAAATTACTTATCACAGAACGACCTGGTTTTGCAAGGAGGGTCACCTGGGATTTTGGCCCCGGGATCGGAGGCCATCTAGGGAAACCTACAAAACCCATATATTTCTGAAAACTAGACACCTGGGGGAGTCCAGGGAGGTATGGCTTGTGTGGACCCCCCAACGTTTTTCTACCTAGAGTCCCC
Source organism: Calotriton arnoldi (assembly GCA_963921515.1). Classification (NCBI taxonomy): domain Eukaryota; kingdom Metazoa; phylum Chordata; class Amphibia; order Caudata; family Salamandridae; genus Calotriton; species Calotriton arnoldi. The sequence continues at coordinate 359,771 of CAWUFW010012080.1, forward strand.
TGCAAACCTCAAAATTAGCTGAAAAAATCAAATTTTTCTCAAATTTCTTTGTGGGAAAGTTGTGGGATCACCGGACTTACACAAATTTCTTACCACCCAGCGTTCCCCCAGGTCTCCCGATAAAAATGGTATCTCACTTGCGTAGGTGGGCCAAGCACCCGCGACAGGCAAGGGCCCAAAATGTATTGTGGAGACATCAACATTTCCTATCACAAAACAACCTGGTTTTGCAAGGGGGGGTCACCTGGGTTTTTGGCCTGGGCTCGGCAGACATGTAGGGAAATCTACCAAGCCCACACATTTCTGAAAAGTAGACACCAGGGGGAGTCCAGGGAGGTGTGGCTTGCGTAGACTCCCCCCAACGTTTTCCTAACCAGAATCCCCTGCGAAACCTCAAATTTAGATGAAAAATCATATTTTTCTCCAATTTCTGTGTGGGAAAGTTGTGGGATCACCGGCTGACATAAATTTCCAACCACCCAGCGTTCCCCCAGGTCTCCCGATAAAAATGGTACCTCACTCACGTGGGTGGGCCAAGTACCCGTGACAGGCAAGTTCCCAAAAAGTATTGAGGAGACATCAAAATTACCTATCACAAAATGACCTGGTTTTGCAAGGGGGGCACCTGGGTTTATGGCCCCAGGCTCAGCGGCAGTCTAGGGAAACCTACCAAACCCACACATTTCTGAAAGCTATACACCTGGGGGAGTCCAGGGAGGTATGGCTTGTGTGGATCCCCTAACGTTTTCCTACCCAGAATCCCCTGCAAACCTCAAATTTAGCTGAAAAAAAATCACATTTTTCACATATTTTTTGCGTGGGATCACCGTGCCGGCGCAAATGTCCTAACACACCGCGTTCCCCTCAGTCTTCTAAGTAAAATGATACCTCACGTGTGAGTGTCCAGTGCAGAATCGGCTAAAAACGTATTCTTAAAAAAATGTAGCGCTTAGAATTCGCTGTGCTATACCCTTAATGCCTATGTTTTTTGCCCTTCCCAGTCACAGGCCCTTGTCCCACCCACACAAGTGAGGTATCATTTTACTCGGGAGACTGAGGGGGACGCTGGGTGGTAGGAAATTTGTGTCAGCCCGGTGAGCCCACAACTTTCCTACACAGAAATGTGAGAGAAAAGTGATTTTTTCAGCTATATTTGAGGTTTGCAGGGGATTCTGGGTAGAAAAATGTTGGGGGGTCCACGCAAGCCATACCTCGCTGGACTCCCCCGGGTGATTTGTTTTCATAAATGTGTTGGTTTGGTAGTTTCCCTAGATGGCCGCCGAGCCCGGGGCCAAAAACCCAGGTGACCCCCCCTTGCAAAACCAGGTTGTTTTGTGATAGGTAATTATGATGTCTCATCAATACGTTTTGGGGCCTTGACTGTCGCGGGAAATTGGCCCACCCACGCGAGTGAGGTACCATTTTTATCCGGAGACCTGGGTGAATGCTGGGTGGTAGGAAATTTGTGTCAGCCCGGTGATCACACAACTTTCCCACACAGAAATGTGAGAAAAATGAGATTTTTCAGCTAAATTTGAGGTTTGCAGGGGATTCTGGGTAGGAAAACATTGGGGGGGGCCATGCAAGCCATACCTCGCTGAACTCCCCTGGGTGTCTAGTTTTCAGAAATGTGTGGGTTTGGTAGTTTTCCTAGATGGCCGCCGAGCCCAAGGCCAAAAACCTAGGTGACCTCCCTTGCAAAACAAGGTTGTTTTGTGATAGATAATTTTGATGTCTCCTCAATACGTTTTGAGCCGTTGCCTGTTGCGGGTACTTGGCCCACCCACGCGAGTGAGGTAACATTTTTATCGGGGGGAACGCTGGGTGGTAGGAAGTTTGTGTCAGCCCAGTGATCCCATAACTTTTCCACATAGAAATTTGAGAAAAATGTGATTTTTTCTGCGAGATTTGAGGTTTGCAGGGGTTTCTGGGTAGGAAAACATTGGTATGTCTAAGCAAGCCATACCTCGCTGGACTCCCCCGGGTGTCTAGTTTTCAGAAATGTGTGGGTTTGGTAGTTTCCCAAGATGGCCACCGAGCCCGGGGCCAAACACCCAGGTGACCCCCTTTGCAAAACCAGGTTGTTTTGTGATAGGTAATTTTGGGGTCTTCTCAATAAGTCTTGGGCCAGTGCCTGTCGCCGGTACGTGGACCACCCACGCGAGTGAGGTACCATTTTTATCTGGAGACATGGGGGAACGCTGGGTGGTAGGGAAATTTGGGTCAGCCCGGTGATCCCACAACTTTACCACACAGAAATTTGAGAACATTTTGATATTTTCAGCTAAATTTGAGGTTTGCGATGGAATCTGGGTAGGAAAACGCTGGGGGATCCATGCAAGCCATCCCTCCCTTGACTCCCCCGGGTCTCTAGTTACCAGACATGTGTGGGTTTGGTAAGTTTCCCTATATGGCCAACGAGCCCGGGGTCAAAAACCCAGGTGACCCCCTTGCAAAACCAGATCATTTTGTGATAGGTAATTTTGATGTCTCCTCAATTCGTTTCGGGCCCTTGTCTGTCGCGGTTACTTGGCCCACCCACGCGAGTGAGGTATAATTTTTATCGGGAGACCTGGGGAAATGCGGGGTGGGTGGAATTTTGTGGATCCACGCAGATTCCAGAACTTTCCATCACAGAAATGTGAGAATTTGGTTTTTTTCTCACAAGGTTTGAGGTTTGCAAGAGATTCTGGGTAACAGAACCTGGTGAGAGCCACACAAATCACCCCCTCCTGGATTCCTCTGGGTATTTAGTTTTCAAAAATGTTTAGGTTTGCTAGGGTTCCCTAGGTGCCTTGCAGAGCTAGAGTTCAAAATCCACAGCTAGGCACTTTGCGAAGAAAGGGTCAGTTTTCACTGGAAAGATGTGGTGTGTCTATGTTGCGTTTTGGGCCGTTTGCTGTCGCGGGCACTAGGCCTACCCACACAAGTGAGGTACCATTTTTATCGGAAGACTTTTGGGAATGCAGAGTGGGTGGAATGTTATGGATCCACGCAGATTCCAGAACTTTCCATCACAGAAATATGAGGAAAATGTGTGTTTTGGTTACAAATTTTGAGGTTTGCAGGGGATTCTGGGTTACAGAACCTGGTGAGAGCCACACAAGTCACCCCCTCCTGGATTCCCCTGGGTGTCTAGTTTTCAAAAATGTATAGTTTGCTAGATTTCCCTAGGTGCTGGCAGAGCTAGGGTTCAAAATCTACAGCTAGGCACTTTGCAAAAAAAGGGTCAGTTTTCACTGTAAAAATGTGGTGTGTCCACGCTGTGTTTTTGGGCCATTACCTGTCGTGTGCACTAGGCCTACCCACACTAGTGAGGTACCATGTTTATTGGAAGACTTTGGGAAATGCGGTGTGGGTGGAATTTTGTGGATCCACGCAGATTCCAGAACTTTCCATCACAGAAATGTGAGGAAAATTTGGGTTTTTTTTACAAAGTTTGAGGTTTGCAGGGGATTTTGGGTAACAGAACCTGGTGAGAGCAACACAAGTCACCACATCCTGGATTCCCCTGGGTATCTACTTTTCAAAAATGTATAGGTTTGCTAGGCTTCCCTAGGTGCTGGCTAAGCTAGGGTTAAAAATCTACAGCTTGGCACTTTGCAAGAAAAGGGTCAGTTTTCACTATAAAAATGTGGTGTGTCCACTTTGCGTTTTGGGCCGTTTCCAGTCACGGGCACTAGGCCTAACCATACAAGTGAGGTACCATTTGTATCGGAAGACTTTGGGGAATGCGGGGTGGGTGGAATTTTGAGGATCCACGCAGATTCTAGAACTTTCCATCACAGGAATGTGAGGAAAATGTGTTTTTTTTTCAAAGTTTGAGGTTTGCAAGGGATGCTGGGTAACAGAACCTGGTGAGAGCAACACAAGTCACCCCATCCTGGATTCTCCTTAGTGTCTAGTTTCCAAAAATGTATAGGTTTGCTAGATTTCCCTAGGTGCTCGCAGAGCTAGGGTTCAAAATCTACAGCTAGGCACTTTGCAAAAAAGGGTCAGTTTTCACTGTAAAAATGTGGTGTGTCCACGTCGTGTTTTGGGCATTTTCCTGTCATGCGCACTAGGCCTACCCACACAAGTGAGGTGCCATTTTTATCGGAAGACTTTGGGGAATGCGGGGTGGGTGGAATTTTTTGGAGCCATGCAGATTCCAGAACTTTCCATCACAGAAATGTGAGGAAAATGTGTGTTTTGTTTACAAAGTTTGAGGTTTGCAGGGGATTCTGGGTTACAGAACCTGGTGAGATCCACACAAGTCACCCCATCCTGGATTTCCCTGGGTGTCTAGTTTTCAAAAATGTATAGGTTTGCTAGGTTTCCCTTGGTGCCGGCAGAGCTAGGGTTCAATATCTACAGCTAGGCACTTTAAAAAAAAAAAGTCTGTTTTCACTGTAAAAATGTGGTGTGTCCACGCTGTATTTTGGGCCACTTCCTGTCATGCGCACTAGGCCTACCCACACAAGTGAGGTACCATTTGTATCGGAAGACTTTGGGGAAAGCGGGGTGGGTGGAATTTTGTGGATCCACGCAGATTCTAGAACTTTCCATCACAGGAATGTGAGGAAAATGTGTTTTTTAGACAAAGTTTGAGGTTTGCAAGGGATTCTGGGTAACAGAACCTGGTGAGCGCAACACAAGTCACCCCATCCTGGATTCCCCTGGGTGTCTAGTTTTCAAAAATGTATAGGTTTGCTAGGTGTCCCTAGGTGCAGGGAGAGCTAGGGTTCAAAATCTACAGCTAGGCACTTTGCAAAAAAAGGGTCAATTTTCAATGTAAAAATGTGGTGTGCCCACGTTGCGTTTTGGGCCGTTTCCTATCGCGGGCATTAGGCCTACCCATACAAGTGAGGTACCATTTGTATCAGAAGACTTGGAGGAATGCGGGATGGGTGGAATTTTGAGTACCCACGCAGATTCCAGATCTTTCCATCACAGAAATGTGAGGAAAATGTGTTTTTTTTACAACATTTGAGGTTTGCAAGGGATTCTGTGTAACAGAACCTGGTGAGAGCCACTCAAGTCACCTTATCCTGGAGTCCTCTGGCTGTCTACTTTTCAAAAATGTATATGTTTGCTAGGTTTCCCTAGGTGCCGGCTGAGCTAGGGTTCAAAATCCACAGCTAGGCACTGTGCAAATGTGGTGGTTAAACGTTGTGTTTTGGGCTGTTTCCTGTCACGGATACTAGGTCTACCCACACAAGTGAGGTACCATTTTGATCGGGAGACTTAGGGGAACTCAGAATTGTAGAGCAACTCTTATTACCTATTGACTTTCTATGCATTTCTGCTTCCAAACGCAAGACAATGTGTAAAAAGAAGTCACTTTGAAAAATGTCCTAAGATTAACATGCTAATATTGGTACCCACAATTTTGGAGATGTGCAAATAGCTACTGTTTCTAAACTCTATATTTTGTTCCCATTACGGAAATACATAGGTATCTTTGATACCTATTTTTCACTCTTTATATTTTACCAAATGAATTGCTATATACCCGGTACACAAAGAAAAAACACTGCAAGATGCTGCTCAGTTATTGGCTCTGGGTTCCTCGGGTTCTTGGTGAACCTACAAGTCCTATATATCCCCACAACCAGAAGGGTACAGCGGATGTAACAGTATATTGCTTTAAAAAATCTGTCATACTTAGAAGAAGTTACAGGTGAAAACGTTGGCCCAAATGGCTGTTTTTTTCAACTCATTTTCAATTTTTCTTATTTTTAACTGTTAGTTTCTATAAAAAAACCTTAAAGGATTCACACAAATGACCCTTTGCTTAATTCAGAAATTTGTCAAATTTTTAGAAATGCATAGCTTTCCGGGATCCATTATTGCTTTCACACCCATTTCTACCACTAACTGGAAGGAGGTTGAAAGCACAAAAAGTAGCAAAAATAGGCTATGTCCCAGTAAAATGCCAAAACTGTGTAAAACATTTTGGTTTACTGACAAATGTCTGCTTGTCCTTAAAAGCTGGGAAGATGATGACTTCAGCACCACAAACCCTTTGTTGATACCATTTGCTGGAAAAAAACAGATGGTTTCTTCTGCAGCACTTTTTCCCCATTTTTCCCCCCAAAAACAAAATTTACCTGTATTTTGGCTAATTTCTGGGTCCACTCCAGGGGAATGCACAAACCCTGGGTACCTTTAAAATCCACATGATGTTAGAAGAAAAGGGCGCAAATTTGGCATTAATACCTTATGGGGTCAAAAAGTTACAGGGGCCTAAGAGCAAACTACCCCAAATAGCCAAAAAAAGGCTTCGCACAAGGGGGGAAAAGGTCTAGCAGCGAAGGGGTTAATGTACACTAATTGTTTATTTTAGAGCTGGTAGGTGTTCTAGAGCTGGTAGGTGTTTGCCCACTTCCGCACTGTAGCTGTGTTGCATAAAACATTGGAAGGATATGGTAACCGTGGAAAGGTTTTGACAGCGAATTGTTCACAACGATTTTCATTTCCATTTTCAGTAAACTTCATGTTGTTGTTTAGAATGGGGCTGAGCTAGAAAAAAAAGCCGTGAAAAAGTAGGGGGCAGATGTAACTGTATGATTGCTAGGCCTGGAACCTAGGGAGCTTTCATCCTGTGTGCACCAGTCGTGTGCGCTTGACACGCTGGCCCGTCTGCATTTTACCAACATTATTGTTATCATGAGTAAAATGCTGAGGACGTGCTGGAGAGTGCGTAGACTTTGACATGGTGTGCCGCAAATCCTTTTTATTTTGAATTTCTTGGTTAGATAGCAGAAGCCTTGTTGGGAGTTATAACTGTATGTTGAAAAATGTGTTTGCATATTAATACACTTTGTTAAATAGTGCATTGTGTTATGACAATTGAAGAGAGGCAATGTGCTGCCGCCGAATTAACTTATTAATGGGGCTGTAACCTGCTAGAAGTCAATGTTTACCACATCCTGGCTGAACAATTCAAAGCTGTCAGCAAATACGTGATGCAGGTCTTCAGCAAGTCAGATTTCTCCATCTAATTCACTCCTCTTTCTTAGGGTATATTGAAGCATTCTGTCTAATTTCTCACTCCATTGGAACATGCGGCCCAGAAAACTTGCAGTAGGACATAACCATGAGCCAGGTCATCCTTCTGGCCCATGTTCTGGAATCTACAAAGAAACATGAGCCTCCTAGGCAAGCTTGCCAGGTCTTCCTGGCATCCTAGCAGTCAGACGCCACAAGCAGGCTCCCCTGCTGAGGAACTTGCTTTCAGGGGCGGCAGTGTAATTAAAAGAATGCACTTACTATTATTGTACTTACATAGCGGGGTCCCTGACAGTGGTGGGCTGCACAAGTATTCCCTTTTCATTGAGCAAAATGAAGAATACTTGTGCTGCAGTGCATTTCACCTGCTTGCCCCCTTTTTTAATCTCAGGAGGCAGATTTTAAATTAACTACATTGAACAGACCCAAAGTGTTGCCACTGCTCATCCCAAATTCTTTTTAAAAATGCCACCCGCAGCCTACACTTAAAAATATTTGATGAACTGGAGGAGCACCGTGTAGTTCTCCCTCCAAACATAGCAATTTCAGGATCATCACCACTGCCACCACACCCAAGAATAGCATATATACACAATACAGCCCACTGGAAGGACCACATTGGCAGCTCTAAATTTGGGGAATGCAACAATATTAAATTATTAGACATTGTCTCAGCCAGAAATATAACTCGTCACTTAAGTAACCTCCTCGGACGGCTGTCTCTAGTAGAAGAATGTGCTTGGAAAACCTTTTCCATCTTCAATATCCTCCAGACCAGCAATCATAACCTGGAAATTCCATTGCGGCAAAGTATATGAGATGTCATCTGTTCAATAAAAATATATGAACCATTCAGACGTTTTGAAAGCTTAGGATGTGGGACAATTGTGAACTAGCAGTTATGTCAAATACTGGGCTATTTACTGTTCTTTAAATTTGTCGAGCTTGAATTTCCTTAATTTATAAATTTGATACTGCAGCATACCCAACTGTCCTTTCTGATAATGTTTACTGTGAACATAAACATGGTCATTGTATGCTTTAGCGGAAATGGTAGTGCTATATATAAACGCCAATAAATAGTAAACTAAAGTAACACTGCTTGTAGCTGTGCTGTCCTTTGTGATTCTGTAAATGCTGGGGCATATTTACAAGAATTGATGCATCGGCATTGATACGTCAGATTTCTTGCACCTGCCGCAAATGTGCTGCTGATACCAAAGATGTGCTGTATTTACAATACAGTGCTCGATGGCGCAAGGATTCACGGATTCGTCAGAAATTCTGATGCATCTTTTGGTGCTAAAGTGACGCATTGCCGGAGTTGGCCGTAAGACCAATGTAACTCCAGCAATGCACCAGAACACAGAGGCGAGTCCCATATTAAAAGTCCTGCATAAATCCATACACCTGGTTTGAGAAGGCGCAGGTATTTTGACGCAGCCAAGTAGCAGAATGACGCAGTGAAAAGTTGTAAATTTCACTGCATCAGTTCTATGTGGCTTTTAACATAGGAATGCCTACCCTGCATACATTATACCTGGCACAGGTATAATGTGACTCAGGCCTCTACGGACTGATGCATTGGGCCCAATGCATCAGTTTATACATATGGAGCAGTGTGGAGCACTGATTGCACTGCCACTGCATCAAAACAAATGACGCTGCGGCTGCGCTAGCTCCTTGTAAATATGCCCCTTTGGAGCATATTTACCAGAACTCATGCATCAGCATCGATGCGTCAGATTTCTTGTGCCTGCCGCAAATGCCTCAACAACATCATGGATGCGCTCTATTTACAATATAGTGCTCCATGGTGCAAGAATTCACAGATGCGTCAGAAATTCTGACACATCTTTTGGCTCTAAAATGATGCATTGCCGGAGTTGGTCGTAAGACTAAAGCAACTCCAGCAATGCGTCAGAACAGAGAGGCGAGTCCCATGTTAAACGTCCTGCGCCAATCCTTATGCCTGGTTTGAGAAGGCGTAGGGATTTTGACGCAGTCAAGTCGTAGAGTGACGCAGTGAAAAGTTGTACATTTCACCGCGCAAGTTCTACATGGCTTTTAACGTGGGAATGACTACCCTGCATCCATTATACCTGGTGCAGGTATAATGTGATGCAGGCCTCTACAAACGGGCGCATTGGGCCCAATGCGTTAGTTTGTAAATATGGAGCAGTGTGGAGCACTGATTGCGCCGCCACTGGGTAAAAACAATGACACTGCGATGACGCTAGCTCCTATTAAATATGCCCCTTAGTTTCCAACTCAAAAGAAACCTTAAGTTCTTCTTTCATTAAAGAAATTAGAATTCATTAAGATATAGTGACAATGTGAAAGATACAGACATCTGAGCAAATAAGCAATTTGAATTTATTTCAAACTGTTTACTACATGAGTAATACATGTTTGTAAATAGAAACATCACACAACTTATTTACGTACATTTGTTGTGTGGTTCCCTTCTACTGACTAAGAAGAATCCATCATTAAGTAGTATGATAGACATTTTATTATCATACTCTACCTGAGAACTTTTGTAATGCCATAACTAGTTAGAAAAAATGAGTTGCTTTTTTACCCTAATGGTTTCTTGACTCATGGTAATTTCTTAAAATCGTAAGGGGAAGAATAGAAAAATATAATGTGACAGAAGAGACTGATATTTGGAAGCAAATAAGAAATTGGAGATGATTTCATATACTTTATTGAGTAATGAACGAAAGTAAATAGAATCATTGCATGGCTTGTTAATTACTTACAGCTATCGTTTGGCTCCCCTGATGCTGGCCAAGAAGAATCTAATTTTAAGTAGTGTGATAGAAATTGTATTAACATATTGTTGACATTTGTAAGTTCATAAATAGTTAAAACAACCTTTTTTATATTAACATAATGGACGCTTGATTCGTGGTAATCTTTTAATAACGCTACAGAAATGAGCAATTAATTGTCAGAGAATGAAAAAAGGAACCACTTACTGACAATGTACTATATATTCCGAAGGCCTTTGCAGGAGAACTCTATAACATGGAAAGGCATTCTAAGCTCAAGAACAAATACAGAGTTATCAAGTACCAGGATTATAAATGAAATGCTTATGTTGGTGTAAATCAAATATCACCCAAAGGCATAAAGTACTTAGAGCATCAATGTAGGTGACATAACTTCTCCAATGTTTGCCACTTCGCACTCCCTATTCAGGGGCAGATTTACAAGCCCCTTGCGCCACTTTTGCGTCAATTTTCCTGTGTTAAAAATGACGCAAAAGTGGCGCAAGGGCCTTGTAAATAAGCCCCTCAGTGTTTTATTTTCTATCCCTCTTACTCTTGGAGTGTGGGTTTTGGTGTGCTATTGCTATTACTACTACTATTACTATTTCTAAGGCCAGCAGATTTCACAGCTGAAAAGGTGTTTGGTATGTGTAATACAATTCTCTTGGAGAGTAGTGTCTTAAGGGGTCATTTTGACCTTGCACATTTTCCACAGGTACCCCAGGGGTCTGAAGGCCATGCGCTCTGCTGCTCAGACAGAGGATCTTCTGCCCTGGCCCTGTTCAGGGATCCCCATCTGCCTGGTGAGAGTCTCTGCACTCTGAGGGGAGCAGCGCACTGGGCATTTCCCAGTGGGCCGCTAGGGAGGGGGCCGGTTTTGGGCCCCTGGGGGGTCGTTTTTGTTACAGGGCCGTTTTTACAGCATAGCTGCAATATCGGCCCCTGTAACAAAATCGTCCGAAACCGGCCCTGGCAAACAGCTCGGCCGCACCCCCAACCCCCCGGGGGCCAGCCCGAGCACTTTGCCAGGGCCAGGTTTGGTTCCCAGTCCGGCCCTGGAGGGGAGCTCCCACCACAGAAATGGCTCCGACATGCAGGGAGTTTTCTCCCTGTATGTTGGGACCATTCTGAATTGTTCCTGTCCTTGCCCACCATATGTTACAAGGTAGACATGGGCAGGGAAAATGAGTAATGGTTGCTCTGCTCTGAATAGGGCAGGGCAATCATTATTGTGACCTGGCAGCTGCTTTGCGGATGGGCCTCTAGGTCTGAGGTTTACACTGGTGATGTGAGAAGAGGATCTGTAGGTATAAACACAGTGCTTCCCGGACTCTTAATAGAGAGTGGGAAATGCAAATTTGGTAGCTGCATGCCTTGTTAATTCAGGGCGGTAATCTCATTCTACTAAACTCTTAATAAGGCCCTTATACTAACATGATTGGCTAAGACTTCATCTATGGACAACTGCGATACTGAAACCTATGTTTGGCCGCAATTTGTACATTTAAGTGTTTCATTCTAAGTGGCTTTCAGCACAAGCAGAAATTTTAACAACTTGCCAGGAAATAATATTCCACTAAGAGTCAGAAAGTTAAATCGTCATACAGAATCAGGTTATGGAAACAAGCAAAACAGTTAAATCACAGCATTGCAAAATTCAAACCAAAGTAAAAAGTGAGTATAAGAAAAAACATAACCAACAAAAGCAAAACTGCAATTGTAAAAACAGTGCTGGATATAAAGAAGAAAGATGATCTACAAAATACTTTTACTGCAGAAGGACATTTCTATCCTTTCCTCAAAATGGCCAATGAATAGGTTTCCTTCTTTTGATCTAGTTCTATGTTCGGCTTCAGTGGTGTGGGTTTTCTGACTTGATACACAGGCTGCTGGTGAAGATGGAGATGGAGATATAATGTCCACAGCCAAGCAATATTTTGCAGATGCATCTTAGTCACGGAATGTGTAGCTGTTGTTGCAATGCCGTTCCCAGCTCTTCTTCCACTTGCAAAGGGTCCAGCTGATGATCTCACTGGTGCATATCTGAGCAAAGGAAAATCCAACATAAATCACTTTGGAGAGAAGCAAGAAAAAAGTCTAATAGAAATTCAAATTCTTAATCTTCTTGGTTTCCCTTCTGTTCTCCGCTCACCCCTTTTGTATAACTCTGACCAGGTTCTATATTTGACTTCTTCATCCGTTTCATTCTATTATAACCCCCGACCACTTGCGTAGTGTTATTCTTCACTCCTTATTGTATTTATTGTACCCCTTATTTGCTGATGACACACACATCTAGTTATCCTTCTCTCCCTCTCTTACAAATTATCCCTACCCATCTGTCTCGTTGCGTTGCCTAACCAAAAAAAAAAACCAGCCACAAACCCCATAGACTTCATCCACATTCTAGTCTTTCTCATTCATGGCAGCCATCTTTGTAGAATAAGTGTTCCTACTTCTCTTATCACCTACACAAGTCAGATCCCTGAAAGCATCATTTTAACCAAACAGAAATTCCCAATCTACGCCTAAATACTGTGTGCGTCATGTGCATTCATTTCACATAACCTCTGGCACAATTTAAATATATTTAATAATTCATTCTTAAACTGCAATACTGACAACAGATAATTTCTATTGTCAGTATTACACACTAAGCAACTTAATATTAAAGCAGCTAAAAGGCATTAGACAAAAGTAAAAAATTAAGTGAAAATTTTGAAAGTTAAGAAGAAAAAGCTGACTTTAACCTTGCCAATATAAAAGCGAATTTTAAAGTTAAAAAGGCTTAAATTCTAAACAGCTAAAAATATTTGAAACATAAGAAGTTTAAAATCAAAAAAGTTAAAAGTGTTGAACTAAAACATTGAAAAGATAAATACAGTAAGTTAAAAGTCACTAAGGTGCACATTTATCAAAATGTCACGCAACGTAAGGCAGCAAGTCAACTTGGTGCATTGCGCTGCTTGACAGGGAGAGAGCGAGATGCACCATATCTTCTAAGATACGACTCATTCTTGCTCTCGCCCTGCGCTGGTGCACTGAGTGCTGCCTAGCACCAACACAGACACCCTTGCGCCATGGTGCAGGCAGTATTGGTTTTGTGCAGGAAGACACCGTCTTGCACTAAAACAATCGAGATATTTCTCCTTGTTATGCCTCTGTTGGGAAGGCATACCATTTTGACGCAATCCCAGGTTTACAACCCCTAGTAAATCTGGGATTGCATCAAAATCCTTGGGTGGATGCATGGAAAGGCCCATGCTCTGCCCATGGAACGCCTTCCCAATGCAGAGTAAGGCAAGGCAGCGAATTGCGCTACCTTGTTATACTCTGGACTTACTAGGCCACGCAGAGCCACACAAGATGGCTTTGTGTGGGTTAGTAAATGACACTTAAGCCCTCGCATTGGCTTGCCTCACCTTGCATGGTGCAAGGGCAATTTAAGAGCTTAGTAAATCTGGCCCTAAATATTGCCAGGGAGGGAAACACCACGTTATTTCGATAAAGGAATAGGAAGACAATGGGAGACAGAGAAAATGGGTCTGGGAGACAGATACAGGGAGTTGGAGACACATAGACCTGGAGACACAGCCATAGGTACTGCTGCTCATAAATATTCAGATGACACACAGGAATTCCCTCCTTCAGCAGGACCAGGATTTTGTTCCTGCTGGCTTTTATCTAAAGGCAAAACCCTTTTAGTGACTAGATGCAAGTTCTATGTCAGTGAGCTAGCCTGGGGTGAGGGAGGAGCCGAATTAATTTCCCTGTGCTGCTTCCAGGAAGATTATCTCAGGAATTTGTATTTAGCCTCCTCTTCTTCTTCCTTTTTCTCTCTGTCCCTCTCTAGAGCAACTCTTGCCCCTCACCCACAAAATCAAGTCCTTCTTAGCATCTCATTTACATTTTAAGTCAAGACTTGGAGACACTGGAACAAGAAGATATTGGGACAGGAAGACGCAGGCATGAAAGCCATAACAGTGCTTAATTTAAGTCATTGTCTGCAGGTGGGGCCCATTGGGATTCAGTTTTTGGGGAGAGGGATTTATTTTTCCTCATTAGACTTTCACCCAGAGCAAGACAGAGAAAAACACAAAAGGAGGAAAGAAAGAGGAAGAGAAAGGCAGAAAAACAGTGACAAAAGAGAAAGGAGTGCAAGAGTGAGTGAGATAAAGGGGCAGGATTGTCTGCTGGTGAATGAAAGATGCATGAGGTTGAATGAAGACAGTTCAGCCTTGGTGTTTGGCACCCCCAATATTGGTAGCACCGGTCGCCGCCTTGTGAGCAAAACTTTGGGCCCTGGCATTTATTGTTTTAAAAATTAGCATCTGGCCATAAGACACAGTCAGGGGCCTGGGTGACATCGTAACAAGTAGACAGAAACACAGAGGTTGGAAAGCACACACATACAAGAGACACAAACACAGAATGAAGGACACAAGAACTGAACAATAGTAATGTCAGGCACAAACACTAACAAATTACAGTTATTGACATATACACATAAAGGAAACAAAATCATACTAATTATCCTCATGGATATGCTTCGGTACGACAACCTTAGCCATACATGGGTAAACCAATGAGCGGAGTGTGCTCTAAAATTCAAACTAACGTGACATATCATATCATAACTAAATGTTGTTTTGTGCTTGAATATTTTTAGAAGTGAGAGTTTCATCTGCATTTCCCTTGGCACGCCTTCAAGCAATGATGTCTTCTGCTGACAATTATCATTCCAATAGCATTGTCATCATTGTCCCCACTGGTGACATTACGTTTTTAATAAGTTAGGCATACTCATGGATTAAAATTTGTTTTGAGACTTGCCTAGCCTTTCTTAAGTCACTATTCACTACATCGACACCTACGTTTCCTCAAGCTACACAAAGGGCCCTTAACTTGCACTTCACATCACAGCTTTGGAAAAAGATCTCCGATAAAGAGCCCCCTTGAGGGTGCCCGTCAAGCATTGCAGCACCGGCCTGATGAGCAGCGAGCCTGATGATGAAGCATGACACCCGCAAGGGTGTGAGAGGGCCCCATTTCCAAAAAGTAACTACTCCCCGTGTAGTGGCTCCTTTTCTCTAACCTACTCCCCTTTGTCCCCTTTAGGAACAGCATACCTTTTTCATTTGAGAATTAACAGTGGAGCATGTATGCTGGACCTTTATGCTCTCTAGGTCCCCAATTTTTTGTGATGGATGGCACAAATACTTTACACATTGCCTTTAAAGTTAAGTCTGACTGCTCTGTGCCAACCTTCCAGAGATTGAGTACAGGTTAATTTAGGGTTTGCCTGCTTCTTACCCTGACTAGGATTGTGGTTGCTGCTTGTAGGCTCATACCCCTGTCAACCTACAACCCAATTTCTAACAGAATGTCAGCCTCCAAAGGAACAATGATGTACTATAGATATGGTAATAATGGGAAAAAGAAAAACAAGGACCTTGTTTTCATTTAGGTGCACTACAAAATGATGCAGGCACTTTTCTTTTTAATTACAGATCCAAATTGGTTCTGTATCTAAAAAGAAAATGAAAATGAATCATGCAAAAGCTTTTATTGTTTATAAACGGGTGGGGAGGAGCGGAAGCAATGAGGGCAGAAGGAACACCAGCCACAGATGCGACATGTTGTGAGGGTGGGTGGTGTGGAAACAACACAAGGGAGGGCAGGTGGAGCCGAAGCAACGCAGGGAGGACAAGAGGGGGCCGAAGGAACACAGATGTTGAGGGAAGCAACACGGAAGGCGCGTGTGAGGAAGCAGCAATGGGTCACAGAGAAGGAAGGCACAGGTGGGATGAAGCAACACGGGGGGCATGGGTGGGGGAAGCAATGGGGAGAAGCACATAGGTGATGCAACATGGATGGGTAGAAGCAGATGTATGACAAAGCAACACAGAATGCAGGGGGAGGAAAGCACACAAAAGAGATAGCTCAAAACACACACACACAGTCTCACGGAGTGTTTAACACAAAAGGACAAAAGGTTCCCGAAAAGCTAGCAAGGGAAGCCGCGAAGGCAACCAATCAAAGCTATGTACAGAGGCAATGCTTCATGGCAGGGACAAACCCCAGGTTGGCAAGCTGGGTCAATAAGAAGAAGCAGTGAAATGAGAGAGACAAGAAAAGCCACCCAATGGTACGCTATGGGCACGCTCCAGGTCCCTGTATGTTCATGATGAGCCACAATATGTCTCACACTAGTATGCTTTGATCTAAATACAACCACTTGTTTGCCTTCACACCACCAGTAGCAAGGGCTGAAATTTGAAAGTGGTAGGGTGCAAAATGTGCCCAAATTGTACAGAGCGAGTGAGCGAAAAACTGAAAAGTAGGTCAACATGGTATATGATTTTACATCACATTCTGCCAAAGACATTATATTTAAAAAATTCGTTTAAAGAGCAATTTCTATAGTGTTAACCTTGAAATATTCAAGTACTCTGCGCACTCAGAGAAATTATTTTGGAGCAGTAACTGAAGTTTGTATTTCAAAACCTCATTTTACGAAGAGACACACAACAGAAAGCATGTTGTGAAGCTTAATGGTGATGCAGTTTGCAAATGTGACTAGCTTACTCCATTAACGAAAGAGATTTTGGCAATGATTTGTTCTGACTTGTTTCTGTGAACACTGAATAATAACAATTTCTTTTGTTAAATAGCTCTTTGTCCCAGTTCTTAGCGCTGTAAGTAGCAGATGCTACTATTGTCTAAATGATTGTACTCAATCTATCGAGCTCGACCTTGGAAGGATGTGTGAGCGCTTTTTACATCAAAGGGGCCGATTGATGGATCGTGGCTTTGTGTAGGCCTCTAAGAGACAAGAGCTGTACACACAATCAAGAAAAGACAAAAGAAAATTCATGACGGAAAATCCACATGAGACAGGATTCAAAGTATAAACCACTAAAGTGTATTTAAAATTAAGAATCATTACAGGAAGCAAAAAAACTATATGGTTTGTCAATTCAATCAGAATAATGCAAATATGTGCAACATTTATTGGCAGCAGAAATTGAGCCCTACACAAGTCAATAGCCAGTGCTGAATACGATCTCCTACAAAACAAATAATGAGCAGATGTCATTAGGACTGCTCAGCTGAAGGCAAGAGAGAAATTTGAAAAATATTCTAAGGGCAGAGTGATAAATAGACTGAAATGGAGTCTGGACTCTAAAAAGGCTAGAGGAAGACATGGCTCGTTTCCCCAATGGTGAGTTGTAATACACTTTCAGCCGTTGAACTGTGCAGTCATCGATGTACATTGAAGAAAGTTGCATCTCACACCCCAATAGTAAAATAAAAACCACATCACACAGTATGATGACTTTTGCTCTGCATCTAATGCATATGCTGTACTATACCTTGCATAGAAATCAAGATGACATTCACAAATATGAACTGCATCTCAGTTGGGCTGAAGGACGTGACCCTCAGTTATATACAGTTGTAAATCCTTCCTCTCCAGGAACAGAAAAAATGACATTTTATAAAGGTTACAGAGCGAGCAAGACCATGGAGTTAACTTAATTTCGAACATCTATTTAACAACGAAGGTCACAACCGTCATTGGTGCACAGGCAGGAAAGGAGAAAAAATAAAAGTTTTATGCACTGCGTTTTGCACACATTTTAAATGCGCAGTTTGAAAGGCCAAAGCCTTCTCATGTCAAAAAAACAAGACTTCATTATAATAAACACAGTCAAATATTTAATTTGCCTCTCGTTACTAATTAGTTGAAAACACAAAATTATTAATTTGTGGAATCTGCTTCTACAGATAGAAGGCAGAATCTGCCTTGCTGGGATTTGGAAATTGTGACCTTTCAGATCACCCCATTTTTCAGCATCCTACTGGCTGTGAAGAGACAGCCTTTACAGAATGAAGGCATAATGTCTGTATAGCAAGGGCCCTGAGGTGCACAAGTGTTTCAGTCAAGGGATATATGAAGGTCTCTTGTATTGGTCCTTTGCGTACTAGAGACCTGTTGTGTCACCTTGTGAGGATCCAACAGCCCATGTTCTAAAGGCAGAGCTCCTCTCCCTTCACTCAAGCTGCACAGCACCTGCACACACGGCTACCATGACTGCCCATCCCCAGAGCTAATGGCCCTTCAGATGTGATCCCAGCCCTGGGTACTCAGAAGCAAGTGACATCTGACACATGATCAAGTACATTTCCAGCCTAGTTGCCTTTGCAGCATTACAACCCAGTCTAGGCAAAGTGACTGTGTGGGACAGCAGCAGTCTTTTAGCGGTGCCCAGACCCGGTGGAGGCAGGAGAGTAGTGGGAACCAGCTCCTCCATAGGAAACAGCGCTTACAGCTGGAAAGTGCTCCTTGCCGCAGAAGCAACACACCACTTAGCATAGCGTGGACAGCGAGTTCTTCCTGCCCACAGTTGCAGTGCCCTGGGCCCGCTGCTCCTCTTCTCAGGAGCACAGTTGCAGCCCCTGGTGTGGGACTGACCATATCCAATAGACTCTGGGTGCCCAGATTCTCTATGACCTTTGTGATCCTGTGCCTACCTTGATGGAGTGCAGCGCCAGGCTATCAGAAACTTTCCTCACCTACTCACTATTCGTTTTGAAGGATTTCCAAACAGATGCAGAATACTTTCAGTTCATGTTTTAGTTACTACTGCATGTTTGTGAATGCACTTTGGAAGTCGATTGCGCAAGGCTAAATAAAACACCATCATTTTTCAGTAGATGAATTTGACTCATGTTCTAAAACAAAACACACTTATTATAAACATCCCTACGAAAGAGACAAATTTCTATTCAGGTTACTTTGCAATGTTTAGCTAAAATGTCTTATACAAATGCACATTGAGGTTTACATGAAGAGCTATGCAGCCTGCAGATAACCCACCAAGCTGTGCTCTCAACTTCACTCTGGTCAATGTAAATATACTTACATTTTCAGATTTGGCAGAAAAGAGAACCGAGTCACAGCTAAAAAAGCTAAAAAATGTTCAGTAGTACAGGGGCCCAGAGGCCTTAATGGACCATTGAAACTTTTTGAGGCCTCTGGGCCCCAGTGCTACTACACCTGCTGCACCATTGGTAGCTACGCCCCTGCAACATCCAACTCCACTATCTGATTGGATGGTAGAAGGAGGTGAGGAGGTAGAGAGGAGTCCCGCAGGAACATTATTTCCAGACTTCGATCAAAATAATAGTCAGTGTTAAAAACAAAATGAGGATTTAACCCACACCCACATCTCCCTCAGCCTAGTGCCACCCACCTACTCCCACCTTTTGTCAGCCTAAATCCTCTTACAGCTATGCTGTTTTTCTGAATCGACTCCATCCTGGGCTACAGTCAGCATTGTTCCAGGGCAGATAGCAGATATTGCAAGTGACACTGCAAGCTGACTATGCCCCGCTATCAACTTAAGAACTCTGGCTTTTTAAGTTTCACTTGGACAGAGCATGTGCTGTCTCTTGCAAAATCTCTTGCAAACAAAAAAGCTTAAAAAATGGGCTCAGAGCCTGCCCCTTACTTACCATTGGCTGGCATTAACATCGCTCTCATTTCCTTACTTTGCCTTACTCAGCCCTTCTCCTTCCACTTTAGCTTCCTGTCTTCCTGTCCTCCACAAGCGCGTGGACCAAGTACAGTTTACATCTGCTGCCAGTGTCCTTCCACTGGCCGCCTGCTTGCAGAGTGTTAGAAATGGGGGTCTCTAGTTGGCAAGGGTTTGCACCTTTGTCCAAGTAGGGACCCTTCTTCCTAGTCATGGTAAGGGGGATACACTTCTAAAATAACCCCTGCTCACCCCCTTGGTAGCTTGGCACAAGCAAACAGGCTTATCTCAGAGGCAGTTTGTAAAGCATTTGTGAACACATAGAGTAATACAGTGAAAACACTACAAATGGACATCACACCAGTTTAAAAAAATAAGGAATCTTTATCTAAACCAAAACGACAAAAATCCACAATACAGTACTAAAAACATGATTCTTAAAAGGTAGAAACAGTTCTGTTCCAAGAAAATTTTGGATGCACTTTTAAACAAAGTACCTTGGATGCGTCGAAAAATGCAAGCAAAAAGGGTCGCAGGGAAGGTGATTCGTCAGTTCATTACACTCAGGTAAGGTGATGCGTCAGTTCCTTGCTCCGGGGGAGGTGATGCGACGGTTCCTTACCGGAAAGGAGGAGATGCATCGGTTTCTTACTGAGTGGGAGGTGAGGCGTCGGTTTCTTACTGCATCCCCCAACGATGTGACAGAGTTGACGCTTCGATGCGATGCGTGATGATCTGGTACGATGTAATGCGTGAAGACACGGGATGCGCTGCGATGACTTCAGCCACGTCCCCTCAATGCGTCGGTTCTTCTCCAACAGGGTCTGCATCAGAATCAGTGCGTGATCTCGGACGTCGGAGATCAGTGCACAGGATTTGTCGCGCGGCAGACACTTCAGCCGTGAGCAGGCGCTGCGCCCATTCTGCGGCGATGTGTCGGAAAATTCTTCTCGCACAGCAGTGATGCGTTGGAACCAGGCGATGCGTCGATTTTCACCGTTCTTGCAGTTTCCAGTCCCATAACGACCTCCAGAGGCCCAGAACACTGGCACGCACCTCTCAGCAGTTCAGAACTCCCAGCAAAGGAGTTCAGGGGGGACTGGGGGTGAAGTCTTTGTGTCCCTGAGACTTCAGAACAGGAGGCAAGCTCAATTTCAAGCCCTTGGAGATGTTCCTCATGCAGGGGACACAGCACACAGCAAAGTCCTTCTCCTTTCCTTGGCAGAAAGTAGCCACTGCAGGCCAAACAGCACAGGGGCAGTATTCCTTCTCAGTTTCCCCAGCTCTTCTCCTTGGCAAAGGTTCCTCTTGATTCCCAGAAGTGATCTAAAAGTCTGGGGCCCCTCTTTTTATCATACAAAATCCTTTGTTCTCTGTGGCAGAGAAGCTCTTTGCCCAACCAAAACCAGTTCTGTCCTCTCTGGTGCAGCTTCCTGGCAGGAGGTGGAGACAGCATTGTCCTTGTCAGACCAGGCCTATTCAGGTGTGAAAGAAATATCCTCCCCTACTCTGAATGCAGCGCAGGTCTATTCAGCCCAGCTCTGACTCACCCTGGAAAGGCAGGACAGACCTCAACCCCCCAAGTGACTGTCTGAATAGAATGCACATCCACAGCCCCTGCCACTCCAAAGCCAGACAGTCAATACACAACCTAGCAGAGGCACACTGGATGGTTAGGCAAGAAAATACCTACTTTCTAAAAGTGGTATTTTCAAACACAGAATGTAAAGATCACCCTCACTAAAAGATGCATCGTAACATGCTGAGTTCAGGCATATCAAACTTTATTTTCCCATCTTGTTCCCATGGGCAGTTATGCTTATAAGATGTTATAAGCAAACTCCCTATTTTATCCTATGGGACAGATAGCCTTTCAATAGGGAAAAACTAAATTGCCAGTATTTCACTATCAGGACATGCCACACACATCAGGGCATGTCCTACCTTTCACATACACTGCACCCTGCCCATAGGGGTACCTTGGGCCTACTTTAGGGGTGACTAACATGTGAGAAAAGGGAAGGTTAGGGCCTGGCAAGTGGGTGCACTTGCCAAGTCGACATGGCAGTACCAAACTGCACACAGACACAGCATTAGCAGGCCTGAGTTACATTTACAGGCTGCTTATGTGGGTGGCACAATCGGTGCTACAGGCCCATTAGCAGCATTTGATTTACAGGCCCTGGGCACACACAGTGCACTGTACTAGAGACTGACTGGTAAATCAAATACGCCAATCATGGAATCACCATTCCATAACAACAATTTACAGGAATCACTTGCACTTTGGCACTGAACATCAGTGGCAAAGTGCCCAAAGCAAAAACGAAGTCCAACACACAGCAAAATGACAGGAGGCAAAGGCAAAAATACAGGGGAAACCTGTGCCAATGATGCCAGGTCTAACACAGAGGTACTTATTTTTTTACGTTTAGTCTAGCACTCCATAAGAGTGCATGTGTTTGTAAACCCTCTCTATTCCTCCATGTCCCACCCATGCCTTCTCTTATCTTTATTACTTGCCCCATGCCACCCCTCCTGTTCCATTGTTGCCTGTCTAATCATGCCAACCCCCTCTCGCATCCTTCTTTCCTACCCCATCCCTCTCACACCCTCTCGCTTCCTTCTTTGTTGCCCCGTCTCTCCCACCCCCTTGCTCTTCCTTCTTTGTTGCCCCCGTCCCTTCCACCCCTCCCCGCTTCCTTTAACTCCTGCTTCCTTCTTTGTTGCCCCTGTCCCTCCCACCCCCTCCTGCTTCCCTCTTTCTTGCTCCCCATCCCTCCCACCTCCGCTTCCTTCTTTCATGCCTCCTCCTGGGTCAGAAAAAAAAGCACCATGTTGCACTCTCACATTAAGAACACTCTATAAGCGTGCATCTAATTTACCTGTAGAATATAGTAGTTCTAGCATTTTAAGGAAGTGTTTGTCACATTTTCAAGACTTCAGGAGTGAAAGCCATTAAGTTGAACTCTGTTACTACAGCAGATTATAGTTTGCAAGTTGAGCCCAACTCACTGCTAATATCTTTATCTTCCTCTGGCATAGCTGTCCTTAAATTGGTCATGCGCAGTTTGGTGTTTATAGCAGACACGTGCGTACTAACCCACTAACAAATATTTGCAATGCAATCGGTCTCGCCTTTGGGACCTTATAAGTATTTAGCTATGCAGCACATTATTGTGAGTACTGCAATAATAATTCCAGATAAGCCTGAAAATAATAGCAAATCAGAGATTATACATAGCGACTTGGTGATTTAGGGCAGTGGTCGAAGTGCATTAAAAAGTAAAGGGATCTTTGATATTGTGTGCAATGGGGCAGGGTCAGTGCGTGAGGGGGCGGGGTCAAATGTGTAGTTAAAAAAACATGCAAGAAGCGTGCACGAGGCTGCTCGTTCCCGAGGCAATACTCCATGGGAGTTAACTTGTAAGAAAAGGTGGGCATGCACAAACCATTAGCCCTTTGCAGGCTATGATTTGGAATGACACAGACATAAGCCAATCCAAAACGGTGGGATGGGTCAGACCCCACAAAGTACATACAACAGATCACCTGACAGCTGCCCTGTCTATGCTTGACCTAAAAATGGCTTCTCTGGCGATGTAAAGTTAATGAGAATGGAACTTCAGCATTGCTACACCGCTCTGCTTCATTGCTCCCCTCTGCCCCCCAAGATCTTAAAGTGA
Source organism: Calotriton arnoldi (assembly GCA_963921515.1). Taxonomy (NCBI): domain Eukaryota; kingdom Metazoa; phylum Chordata; class Amphibia; order Caudata; family Salamandridae; genus Calotriton; species Calotriton arnoldi. The sequence continues at coordinate 382,769 of CAWUFW010012080.1, forward strand.
AAACTGAAGATTAAACAGGGGCAGTCACAACAGGTTTCTCTGAAGTCCTGCCACATCACATGCCTCCTTCAAGCAGTGTGATTGGTGGAGCAAACTCTGCTGTGAGGGAGGGGGAGGCAGTCTGTGTCCTTGTTGTTTTATTGATTATTTAATTGTGGTCACTGGCGTGTTGAACCTCTCCTAAAATCCCCCCGTCAAGCCAGCAGAGTAACGTAAGGCGGGAGATGCTGTTTTATGTTAACTGACTGAGAAAAAGAAGACATTTTATGAAAGGCTTAACTGACAGCAGTTAAATAATCAGCAATAACAGAGAGGTCTCTGAGGCCCTGCAGAGTCTGCTCTTCCAGGAGGCGCTTGGAGAAGTGCAGCATGGTTTCAGACAGGCATGTTGTTCTCTTTGAAATCCAGAGTCTCTGCAAACATTAAAAACAAACGCACAGCTTCACATCTCATGACTTTGCACATGCATATATGTGTATAGTGCAAGTCTGATTTAAGAAGTGATAAATGTATTTGTTGGACTTCGTATACTATCACTAATTACAAAACAATAATTAAATACGTGAATGCCACTGATCTTTTATGCTCAGAAGAAGAGAGGGATTTGAGTATATAGTCTCTGCCTAAAATTCACAATGTGCAACCAGGAATCCTGGCCTCAAATCCCAGCTTCCCCACTTGACCAAACTGTGTGATCCGTGGTCATTGCTTTACTTCACTATGTATCATTTTCATTAACCAACCAGTCTGAGAGCACATCGAAGTAATTCAGTACAAGTTCCCACTATTACACAGTTAATATAAAATATTTGCGCTTCACATTTAATGGCAATATAAGCTATTTAAAACAGAAAGCATGACAGTGTGACACATTTTTGATAACTAGTGGCAATGACATCAGGCCTTGGGGGTATTCTCATATTTTAAAAAAGTACGACACTGAGAAATGTTGAAAATACATTTGCTCCATTTAAAAGTTATCATATTTTTCATGAGATTTGTTCCATGACTTACTTAGTTTACATATTTTGACGGCTCGTCTCATGCTTTGGTTATTAGAGCCAAGCCAGAGCCCTGGCACGGCTATTTCCAAGGTAGTCTTAGCGGAAGAGATGGCCAGAAGCATATCCCACCGATGAGTGAAATTAAATCCAAAGAAACGTGGCCAGCCACAGCCCTACAAAGTAAGGGAAGATGAGAGCAGGTACAGCCAAGGGAAAAACAGTGTGTGGGGCAGTCTGTCACGACTCACGTGGTGCCTAATGAGTTAGCGCAAGCTAGTAGCAGATAGGCAAAGGAACTGCTCTGAATTATTGAGCTATAGATGGTTTAGGGTTGGGGGTAGTTTGTATGAAGCCAGATCATGGAGAAAAAAAAATGTCCGGTTCCACAATCAGTACATGTATGACTGCCTGCCCGTTGCTGCAACACCACCACTTCAAACGCGAATCAGTGCCTTACAGCATTACAAATATTTGCTTGTAATTACCAATAAAAATAAGTACTATTAGTCTACTCTACCCAGCGATTACCACTGACCAGGATACTGTGTATTTTCTCACTGTACCGATAAAGATTACTCTGCCTGTTTAAGATTACTTTCATGTGAATGATTTGATGTCAGTGCCTGCACGTACAGCTCTTTGCCCAAAGCCTGCAGCCATCTTTAAGTGGTGAGTTAGGTGTCTTAAGAACCTATCGACAAATGTAGATGTCTCAGTTACCTCCTTCTAGAATCTTCGTATGCTTCATATTTTCAGTAAGAAAATAGATTGGACTGTAGTATACGGAAAATATATATCATAGACTATATTTTGAGATTTTATTTGATAAGTGTAAGGTTGCTAAGTTTTCAAAAGAAAACATAGTACGTAAACAATAATTCCAAGATAAGCCTAGAAATAATAGTAAATCAGAGATTATACATAGCGACTGTGTGATTTAGGGCAGTGGTCGAAGTGCATAAAAAAAAGTAAAGGGATCTTTGATATTGTGTGCAATGGGGCAGGGGCAGTGAGTGAGGGGGCGGGGTCAAATGTGTGGTTGAAAAAACATGCAAACAGCGTGTGCGACGCTGCTCGTTCCCAAGACAAGACTCCATGGGAGTTAACTTGTAAGAAAAGGAGGGGCATACACAAACCATTAGCCATTTGCAGGCTATGATTTTGGAATGACACAGACATAAGCCAATCCAAACCAGTGGGATGGATCAGACTCCACAAAGTACATACAACAGATCACCTGACAGCTGTGCTGTCTAGGCTTGGCCTAAAAAGGAGCGGAGGCATTCACGTTCATTCCCTTTCTCACTGTCTCAAGCAGAAAACTTTCCCTGGATCTTTTGCTGCTCTGAAGTGTCTTGTTCTGCTTGCGTGCGGGGCTTAGCCTTTCAGTAAGTGCTATGTAGTATACAGTGCTATGGAATATGTAACAACATTGGGTCTGGCAGAGCCTGAAGCAAGACCATGTATTGTGAAAGCCGGTTGCACCTAGACACAGACAGCTTCCAACCCACCTCTGCATGGCTCCTTAGAACAGATTATAGTTGGATAGACTTCTTGCTGCTCAAGTCTCTATTATTACGCTTTAAAGTCATTGCAATGATCATCATGGCTTGGGCAGACGCATACTTTTAAATGTGTGTGATTTTACAGAATAAAAAAAGTACACATTTTTATTTTTATTTTTGGTTAGTTTGCACGGAAAAGTCTATTTTTTAATTAAGTCTCAGGTTGCTCCTACACATCCTTATGAGTGCCCTCCTTCAGTTTGAGTCAAATGAGTTGCCTTTTTTTTATTGCATGTTGCCTTCTCGCAAGTGCAGAGCGATATTGACCGGTACAATAATTGGAATTAACTTGTAGCTGCCTAGAACTTCCATGTCCAGTAGCTAAATCATTTCGATTGTTGTTGTGGTTGTTTTATTATTACTATTCTTTTTTTTCTTTCAGGCGAGTTGTATTTCTTGAAAAATAGTGGTACAGCGTGTAATGTTACCGCATGGTAACCTTAAACACTGGCTTATTTTTCGAGTCCTGGAAGTTTCTTTTACAAATCAGCGTTTTAAGTTATGCACATTCAATTGGTATAATAGAACTTAAATCAGACTACAAATCCCATAATGCACCTATTTAGTAAATAAATGTCCAGGACTGGAAACAGTGCCAGTGATGTGGAGCCACCTTGTAAGGCCAAAGTAAGCAAGGTGTTTCAATGCATTCAGGAACCTCATTGTGCATTTACAATGTATTTAAATGCATTCACAAGTGCATTCACAATATGCCTTCATAAGATGTTTAAATGCATTCAGGAACCTCAGTAATTTAGACAGCAGGTGTTGTTGGTTTCTCACTATAAATGCCGCTCTTTTGACTCTCTGTATTAAATGACCCATATTTTGAAACTAATTTCCTCTTGAACTGTGCTGCTGCCAGTCACAGAGAAGCTTTAGAAAGCCTTTGAAAGCACACCTGTTTAAGGCCCAAGACCCACACGAACAGACTCTCAGGGGTAATGCGTACTTAGTAAGTTGGTCATGCGCCAAAGTGAGCTGGAGTGGAAATAAAGGTGGCGAGAGTGGCTGTGAGAGGTGCTGTTGTCTGGGACTCAAACTTGGAAAATGTCATACTGTTTTGCATAAAGTGCTGCAAGATATGAATGCGCATTGGCCAGGCTAAAGCCGGGTCCAGACAGTATTCTTAATAGATAACTGAGTTTCACTAAGTAGCTCCTAGTGCCAAATCTGGTTCACTTCGGTTGTTTGTGTGCGGTCTGCTTAAAACAAGTAATTGGCGGGAATGTCTGCTTTATTTTGAGAGACTTTCCCTTCTAAAGACTTTAAAACTCTTGATTTAAAAATGGGCCTAGTTACTGCAAAACGAATCATCCATGTCAAATGTAGGGCAAATCCTTAGTATTGCAGTGTGACTTTATCACTTTATTATTCTTTACTTTGAGCCATGGTGCACAGCAACCCGCGCTGCTGTGGGACATATCTAAAGAACACTGACAAAGTCAAAAGATCTGGCGTAGGTGAAACCTATTGGCTTTGGCAATGCTTGTTCCTTTAGGGCGAGCGTTGACCTCGCTCGGGCATGTGCGTTGAATTACCCATCTTAAAAACACGACCTCCAATCTTGCCCTTCAGTACGCAGCAGCCCTTTGTGATGAGCAGATCATGAGTTCCTGACATTCTCTCTTTTTCTCCTGCCATGAATGATGGCGCGAGGCCCCTTATGTCCATGTATACCAGCCGCCCCAATACCACAGCACAAGTAGCAACAGAAACAGCTCATGCATGTTGCATATATGTGTGTAGAACATATATTCTTCGCCTCATCAGAGGAGCCAACAGCAACATTTCTCAAAGAGGGCTAGCTGTAAGCCACAACCTTTGACCTCTGTGACATCACGAGAAGTGTAATCATAGGGAGTGGTATTGCATACTTATTAAATGGAACTGAAGAAGCCACTGGAGCTTTAAGTTTGTTGGAGGTTTAGGGCTCTATAGCAATGTTCCAATAACAGCAACGTTACTCACCTAGTCGCAGACATCGTCTGACATTTTTGTCTGGCTGTCACCCTACAGCATGTGCAATAAGCCACCAAAGATATTTTATCAGCACTGAAATTGAACCTGTGATCTCGAGAATACAGTCAATTAGCTGCAGCAGGCGCTTAACCACCTCAGCCATCACATTGGGTTTGGAGTCTCTGTTTCCTGCTGGTGTCAGTTTGTGGCCTCTGTTTACCTTATCAATCAATCGGAACTAATTATTGCTGTGTTCCGAGATCTGGCAGACACAACACGCAGAATCCTCAACGCTTGGATACAATGAAAGGGCTTAAACGTGGATAGAGTTCACAGAATTGTCCTCCCTTGCAGTGTGCACCCCCATGCTGCCTCTGTTCTTGAATAGACACTGTATAATTTCACGTCCAAGCATCCCTTATGCCATTCACTTTATTAGATTTGTGTGGAGAGGTCACCCTACTTAACAGTGGGGCAAACAGTGTAAAACCCATGGAGATTTCAGTGTGCTTCAGTGGTAGGCTTACACATGAGTCCACACCGCTAGGACATATCATTTACAGTCCTGGACTTTCCTTTGAAAGATCGTTGCTTTCAGGTGTAGTAGTTCAATGTGTTCAGCTGAAGTAAGACAAGACTACAAGTCCCATAATGCCCAAATGCAGCAGATGAAGCGGGGACCCGATGCCTTATGGACAACTGAACCCTGTAGAGACGAAAATCTAGGACTTGAACTGAGCTTCCTTAACGCTGTCAGGCTGTATGGCAGCCATAGTCGCTGCCCTAGACTATTATGAGCAGCACAGAAGAAGCCAACTGTAAACTGTTACTGGAAAAAACATATTGCTCACTGTTCTTGTGAAAACACATTAATGAGGACAGGTTAAAATCCCCTTCTTACTTTCAAATGAAAATGGAGTTTCGACAAAGAACTGGGAGAGGGTGCTCTATCTGTTTATAAAATGTGGAACTGTATTCCATTGATTCAACTGAAATAAGGCAGGTCTTCAGCTGCCAGAATGTACTTAGTTGTGATTTGTATAGCTTGCAATGCAAATTATTTTGCTTTTCACCAATAAAGCCAGTGGAAAGAATAGATCTGCCTGCATCTGAAGTCATTTAAAAGTTCTGACACTAGGTCTAAAATATTTAGGAATTGAGTCAAGTCTCTATTCACTGCTCTGTTTTTATATGAACTATTTAAAATAGTGCATGCTTGCTACCAGTTTTAAAGCAAAGCAAGTGAGATTATGACAAACTGCCCCTAGTGTATGTATGCGAACTGATGAGGTGGGTGAGAGGTATGGAATGAATTGGAGATCAGGAGAAGGAAGGAACGAACACTAGAAGTGGGAGACACAAGCAGAAGAAGAAACAGACAGAGAGAGACTCATGGCAGAAAGAACTGTGGCAAGGCTACATTAGAAGTGAAAAAGGAGGGAAAGAGACAGTTGGAGACAGAACATTAGAAGGAGGTGGAGATATGGCAATGGAGGAATGTGAGACAATAAGAGGAGGATAGGTAGGTTGTGAAAGCAAGAGAGAAGAAGACAGAGAGAAAGGGCAGCTTGAATAGGGAAAATGGGGATGAAGATAGGAAAGTAAAATGAGAGACAGAGGAAGGACAAGAGGAAGAGAAAATGGACGACTGGGGGCAGAGAGGGGGTTGGAAGGAGGAAGAGGGATGCCAAAGGAGGGAGATACAGACTCAAGAGACAAAAAAGAAGTAGGAGGACGACAAATAGGGAGAGATCTACACAGACTGAAAGCAAGATTGATAAAGAGAGCTGGACAGTACACAGCATACATTAAAAGATTAGAGTTAAAGATTATTGTCTCAGTGTGCAGTAGGATGGATTACTTGACAAAAACGCTACAAGACATTCCTTGAGGGAGACAGTATATATTGCCGCGGTCCTCAAGTGGAGTTTCCACGAGTGTCACAAAGCATTTCTGATGGCCCGCATGCATCACTGCACGTCTCTACAAGCTGCAGGCTCAGTGTCCTTCGAAATGATAGCACAAACTTGACCAGCATGTCTCTTCAGCAGAGGCTCTTCATATACTGTTTCTTTTGGCAAAGAAGGGTAGCCGTTCGACTCTGTATCCAGGTTCCTTTCAAACATCTGGGGCATAAAATTCTTCTGGCTGCATTAACCCGTCTAATGCACATGGTGATTTATTTAGGGCAAATCATTGCTTAATTTGTGTCTGTGGTTGCAGGTGGAGCCCATCCCCACTCATTTTTGGGGACCGGCTGTTAGAAGATGGTTCTTACCATCTGAGCTGCCCGGATTTTTCACTTTTTGAACACCTAATTTTTTAGCTTTTACTGTGGGAGTGCCTTATAAGCTGGGACTCACCCACAGTGAGCTCATGATGAAACAGACTGCATGTGGATTGCACCAGTGTCCGCCTTGTGAGAGAAGGCCGCTGTGCTGCAGCCAGGGTAAGGGGCACCGGACTGGTTACATGTAGACACGTGTGCACACGCATGTGCACCCGTGCACCCCTCCTCAGCACCCGACATTGCCATTGCCATCCCGGAAGGCTACAAGATCTCCCGCAGGGACCGCACCAACGGAGTAAGGGGAGGAATCGCCATCGTCCACAGGAACACTCTCAGAGTCTCGACCAACAACGACGACACCCTCAGCACCGCCGAACGCCTGCACTTCCAGATCCACACCGACCCCAACACCACCCTCAGAGGAACCCTCGTCTACAGACCCCCCGGACCCCGACCACAGTTCAGCGACTCCATCGCCGACTTCGTCAGCCCTCACGCCCTCGCCTCCATGGACTACATCCTCCTCGGGGACCTGAACTTCCACCTCGAGAACAACAACGACACCAACTCTACCACCCTGAACGACAACCTCGCCAACCTCGGACTTAGACAACTCGTCACAACTCCCACCCACTCCGCCGGCCACACGCTTGACCCTATCTTCTCCGCAAGCTCCCACGTCACCTTCAGTCACACCACCGAACTCCACTGGACCGACCATCGCTGCATCCACTTCACCTTCCAGAAAGCCACCACCTACCACCGCACCCAACAGATGCCTCGCCGCTGCTGGAGCAAAGTCACCGAAGACCAGCTAACCACCAACCTAGCCCGGCGCCCTCCCGCCGACCCCACCGACCCCGACAGCACCGCCCGCAACCTCAGACAATGGATCGACGACTGCGCCAACACCCTCGCCCCGCTCAAGAAACTCTCCAACAGCCACACCAGCAAGAAAGCCAGCTGGTTCACTGAAGACCTCCGGGCCTCCAAGCAAACCTGCCGAAAGCTGGAGAAGAACTGGCACCCGAACAAACACCGGACAGCTACACTGCCCACAAGAACGCCACCCACAGACACCATCACCTCATCAGATCCGCCAAAAGGGCCTCCTTCAAAGACCGCCTAGACAACAACGCACACAACAGCAAAGAGCTCTTCAACATCGTGAAGAAACTCTCCAACCCCAGCTCCAACACCAACGACATCCCACCTTCGCAAGACCTGTGCAACTCGCTGGCCACCTTCTTCCATCGCAAGATCGCTGACATCCACGACAGCTTCAACACCACGATCGCCCCGACAACCACTGAGATCTCCGCCCCCACGACCAACATCCGCACCAACCGCCTGCTCTCCTGGACCAACATAAACGACGACGACACCATCAAGATCATGAACACCATCCACTCCGGATCTCCGTCAGACCCATGCCCACACCACATCTTCAACAAAGCCAGCACCGCCATCGCACCCCATCTCCGGAAAGCGATCAACATCTCCTTCGAGACAGCAACCTTCCCGGAAAGCTGGAAGCACGCCGAGATCAACGCCTTACTCAAGAAACCCAAGGCGGACCCCAAGGACCTCAAGAACTTCCGGCCCATCTCCCTGCTCCCGTTCCCGGCGAAGGTCATCGAGAAGACCGTCAACAAACAACTGACCCGCTACCTCGAGGAGAACAGCATCCTGGACCCGTCCCAGTCCGGGTTTCGCAGCAACCACAGCACCGAAACTGCCCTCATCGCCGCCACCGATGACATCAGGACCCTGCTAGACAACGGAGAGACCGCGGCCCTCATCCTCCTGGACCTATCAGCCACCTTCGACACGGTATGCCACCACACACTACGCACACGCCTCCACGACCCCGGAATCCAAGAGAAGGCCCTGGACTGGACCACCTCCTTCCTCTCCGGCAGAACACAGAGCGTCCGCCTCCCCCCCTTCTGCTCCGAGGCCACTGAGATCATCTGCGGCGTACCCCAGGGCTCATCCCTCAGCCCAACGCTGTTCAACATCTACATGGCACCACTCGCCCACGTCGCCCGACTGCACGACCTCAACATCATCTCTTACGCCGATGACACCCAGCTGATTCTCTCCCTCACCAAAGACCCCCACACCGCCAAAACCAACCTCCACGAAGGAATGAAGGCCGTCGCCGAATGGATGAGGAACAGCCGACTGAAGCTGAACTCTGACAAGACGGAGGTCCTCATCCTCGGTTCCACCCCCTCGGCCTGGGACGACACCTGGTGGCCGACCGCACTGGGAACAGCTCCAACACCCACCGACCACGCACGCAACCTAGGAGTAATCCTCGACTCCACCCTCTCCATGACTAAGCAGGTCAACGCCGTCTCTTCCTCCTGCTTCAACACCCTCCGCATGCTCCGCAAGATCTACAAGTGGATCCCCACCGAAACGAGAAGAACGGTCACCCAGGCCCTCGTCAGCAGCAGGCTGGACTACGGAAACGCCCTCTATGCTGGAGCCTCGGCCAAACTCCTGAAGCGGCTGCAACGCATCCAGAACGCCTCTGCACACCTGATCCTCAACATCCCTCACCGCAGCCACATCACCCCTCACCTGAGAGACCTGCACTGGCTCCCCGTCAACAAGAGGATAACCTTCAAGCTCCTCACCCACGCACACAAGGCTCTCCACAACACCGGACCTACGTACCTCAACAGACGACTCAGCCTCTACACCCCCGCCCGCCAGCCTCGCTCCGCCGACCTCGCCCTCGCCACAATCCCCCGCATCCGAAGAGCGACCTCCGGCAGCAGACCCTTCTCCCACCTCGCCGCCAAAACCTAGAACACCCTCCCCATCCACCTACACCAGACCCAAGACCTGCTGACCTTCAGAAGACTCCTCAAGACCTGGCTCTTCGAGCAGTAGCAGCACCCCTCCCCCCCCCCCCCAGCGCCTTGAGACCCTCACGGGTATGTAGTGCGCTCTACAAATGCTATGATTGATTGATTGATTGATTGTTAGGGCTGCGCGGGGTAGATTCCTGTCGTGCGCAGCCCAGGAGCAGGTACAGATAGAATGGTGTGGCAGGAATTATGCAGAGTTGGGTGGTGACATGGAATAGGCTTTATAATGTGGGGAGACACATGTAAGGGAAAGTCAGTGTGCTTTACTGTTTTCACTGTAGGAACACTCTATTACTCTCCTATGAAGATGGGGACCACATAGGGTAGTTTCACTTCCCTAGGGCCTACAAATTCCAGACACGCACCAAAGTACACTGTAAGTTGTGTAAAAAGAAGTATTCTGCTGAGTCCAAAGCCATATCTGTACTGCTTATGGGTCATCCAGAAATGTCATATTCCTCTGACTCAGCTCATAACCAGAGCCTGGCTTGGTGTGACCCTGCCAGGCTGGATTAATTACCTTCCTCCCTAAGATGTAGCATCAGAGGCCTAGCCCTGTGCTGCAAGCATTCCAAGGGAGAAGGTCTTCTCTCCAGGAGGGAGAGGTGGGGTGAAGCTGCAGGTTATCCATCAGCAGCTGTCACCCGGTGCCAGGCACCAGGCCTGCTCCGGGCCTGGGCCATGAAGGCAGCAAGGGGGAAGGGGGATTTTCAGGGACCATGTGCATGAGACCCCTGGATGACGCCATTTTGAAGTATCCCAGATGCCTGTGCAGGAAGGAGGGAGCAGAGGCAGAGAGGTGATGTGTCGCTGCAGGATAGGGCAGAAGGGATTTCCTGCCAGCCCCCTCCAAATTCTTTTAAAAGGTCTTGCACAGGAAAAGGAACTCTCTCTGGGGAGTGGTCTTGCTGAGGAAGACTGGTGCTGGAGCCTGGCCCCATGGGCAGTTGGAAGGAGGAACCCCCTGACTGTCCCAGGACTCTGGACTGCGCCTTTAAGGGAGTCCAGGGCCAGTGAGGAGAAGCCTGGGCCTCTGCGCAAGGAGAAGAGAGGTCCAGAAGGAGAGCCAGGTGAAAGGCTGGCGCAGGGAGCCAGTGAAGAGTGCTCCAAGTGGCTAGGGCTGGCCACCAGGAGCAAGAAGAGGCCAAAATTGTGAAAATCGGTCCCCTGGGGGCTGAGATATGCCCCCCAGAAGGTAGGCGTCCTTTGACCTCTACACCGACCAACGAGAAGCGCGTGGGGCTCCGCCGCCGGTCTTGGATGTGCCCCTGGGGTGGGTCAGGTCCCAGGGGCTGCCCCAGAAGGAAGTAAAGTCGGGGAGCACCGTCGCGCTCCCCATGAAATTGCCCCCAAAGGGGGTGCCAGGAGCCCACCCTGGCCTCAGAAGACACCGGAGGTCGTCGAGCACCGCTGCACCCCCTGCGAAGAGATCTCTGGGGCCCGGGACCCCCAACTCTGGGCCCCGGTGACTGCGGTGAGGAGGAGGGGGGGTGCCATCGCACTTCCCCCCCTGGCGGGAGAAGACAAGCCAGGGAGCGCCATCTCACCCCCCCACGAAGAATGCCCGGGAACCCAACTCCGGGCCCCGAAGAAAAGACGGAAGTCAGGGAGTGCTGTCGCGCTTCCGGTGAAGATTGCCCTGGGAGGGGCCCGGGATCCCCAACTCCGGGCCCTGGTGTGCTGGGAGAAGAGGGGAGAGTGCCGCCGCACTCCCCCGCAGCAGCGGGAAGGAGGGGGGAGTGCAGTCGCATTCCCCCGAGGTCCCGCCGGACCAGCAGCAGTCTCCGAGTCTGCCCGCGAGGAGCTGGCAGACCAGAATGGCAGTGCCGGCTCCCGCGGCAGCACGCGAGGGTGCTGGCCAGTCTGGGAGCCAGCGAGGGCAGCTGGGGGTGGGCTCCCCGAGCTGCTCTCCAACGCACCGGCAGGCACGGGGTCCGGGTTGGACCGGGTCCCCAACAGAGTGCAGATATGGCGTGATGCCGCTGGCAATGGGCGTGTGGCTCTGTCCGCAGCAGCGGGAGAGCCGCTGTTCTGATATGCACAGGCTGAGCACGAAGCGCGCCATACTGCCTTGCAAGGCATTCAGAAAGCTACTTGTTTTGGTGCCTGGTGGCCCCCGGAGGAGGGGGTCACCACCATTTGCTGGCAGAGGTGCAGGGGGAGCTGCAGGAGCAATGCAGACTCCCCCAGCACGAAAGTGGGAAGTCCCCACCCTCAGTCTCTGGGGGACTTAAAGGAAAGAACCCCTCAAAGGTTATTCATGTTTTGTAAAGCCTGTCCAATGCTGGAACTTTTGTTCTGCAGCTGGGAGCTGAAGCTTAGGACTGCACTGGAGTGTGCAACGTTTAACATAGATTGTCACCAAGGTGATACCCCTAGAAGTGAAAAGGTGTAATTGCACAGGTGGTGCATTTATGAATGGTGTTCCTTTTGGGGACTGGAAGTCACATGTGAATTGTGAAAGCATAAGCAGAGTGGGGCTATGTTGCTAGGCATTCCTGCTAGGGTGCCTGGTTGTAAACGCCTAATCCTGTGATTATAACTGTGATGCCTTCTAGGGGCTGTAATTGCATTGCATTAAAACTTTTATCAGAGATGATAAGTAACTGTCATTCTAAGGGATGCTTAGACATGTATTCTTGCTACTGCATTAGTTGAACTGTTAGAGTAGAAATATTCATGTTTGTGCATTGCTTTATGTAAGTTAGCATTCGCGGCACCATTTTCTATTTAGACGCCATTTTGAATCACGATCGAAACTAATTCCTTGCTATTTCTGAGAAAAAGCCTCTGTTATGTTTTGTTTCAGGAATGTTAGGTTTTGCTTTACTAATGAATAGACTGTTCATATTAGTGCATACCTTTCTCACTAGATAGAGGCCCTCTCCCACTTGTCTGGTGGCGGGGACAGGGTGAAACGACCTTGGATTGTATTAGGAGGTGTGAGATATGAGAATCGAAACTTATTTTTTTTGTATTTTACTGTCCAGCTGCATCTGCCTGGAAAATTCCACTATGAGTGTGTTTTAGCCCAGTTACGAAACGTACATAATGTATCTTTATGCTTGTCGATTTCAGTCCCTCTGCAGCACTCCTAGCGACTGGGCAGACTGGGCTCCAGTCTGAGTGTATATAATAAACAGTTATTGGTTTGTATTCTGTACTGTTTGACCGACTCTTCATTTGGTATGGAAGGCTGAGAGGTGGTCATTAGTGACCCGGGTGACCCTAAACTGGCCACTTCTTTCAGTTGGCTCCCAAACAGGGACTCCTTCGGGTGATTGATCCATCCCCTTTCCGCAGACGGAGGGGAGGCAGAGGACATCATCGGGTCGGACTGACGGCTCAGGGATCCCTGCCCGAGTAGTAATATTTGCTCGCAGCCGCCTCTTATGTCCTGCCAGACGGTGCCTCGCCCAGTGGTCATCCCGACTGGAGTCCTGAATGGCGAAACCCTTGGATCTGACCGCTTGGTCTGAAGAGTCGGCAGTGGAGAATTGGTCCGTTTGTGCTACTTATATCAGGTGAGTTTGTTTTGGTTCTTTGTGGATATGGTACCATTGTGGTTTGAGTTTGGTGCGGTCTGAGGATCGTTTTTGATAAAAGTATTTGCAATTACTTTGCTATGTAAAAGCAACAAACTTGTTTTCCTTTTAAAATGCCTAGCCTCAGTAAAATCTTGTATTCGTGTTGTCGTTGTTCTGCAGATGCTCGATTGGAATAAGCTCAGCCGGTGCCTCCTGAAGGCAGCCCTAATTTTGATATGTATGTGAAGCATGGTCTTGGCCCTATTATGTTTAGTACATTATGGCACAAATATACGAGGGACAATGCTGAGTTACAGTGGCCGTTGACTGGCACTTTTGATGAACAAAAAATTGGGTTTTTACAGGAGCAATTATTTAAGAAGAGAAACTATGTTTGATTCCCTCAGAACTTGGCAGAAGGAGGCTAGACAGAGACGGTTAAAGATGGAAAGAGATGCACGAAAGGGGAAAATGCAAACATTGACACAGAACACTGTGGCATATGATAGAGAAAAACAAGTCTGGAATTGAATGTGAAGATAGGAGATTTCGATTGCACCCTGCGACGAAGGCATACCACTGCCTGCTTCTCAATACAAGGTCCCTCATCAAGCACAAACTTGAATTTGCTGACTTAATGACCCAGCATAACCTGGATATCACTTTCCTCACGGAGACCTGGGCCGATAATGCATCTGCCCCAGACTTTAAGGTGGCTGTTCCAGATGGATTCAACATTGAAAGACTGGACAGACCAGACCACAGAGGGGGGGTTAGCGATTATTTATCGCAGCTCGTTTGTGGCCAATTTTACTCCAGTACTTCATTTAGAATGTGAGGCTCTTAGGTTTAGCCTCAGTCTGACAAAATCCTACACCTTCCAAGGACTATTAGTATACCGTCCCCCTGGGCCCAGAAGGGGTTTCATTGATAAAATACAAACTTTTATGGAATCTAGTATCACCTATGCCAATTTTACACTGGTTGGGGACTTTAATTTTCATCTGGAGTCCACAACTGATGTGGATACAGGACATTTGGTGGACATTCTTAAAAGCTTTGATCTATCCCAACGCATTGATGCACCGACTCATATAGCCAACCACACACTGGACGGCATTTTTACTAATAATGCAGAGTTGGGCACAATTAAGACCCTTCCACTTCCATGGACGGATCATTCAGCTATCTTTTTTTCCATCTGTAAGGGAGCGGAAATGGGTAGCTCAGCCAAAGTGGTTGAGTTCCGGCCTTGGAAAAGTGCGAAAATAGAGACACTACAGGAGGCTCTCTCTAATTCCATACCAGACCTTGTCAAGGATAATAACAAAGCTGCTATCAGCCTTACTCAATGGCTGGAGACTGCATGCAGCAAAATAGTACCTGTGAGAACAATAAAAACCCATAGGAAAGATCCCTCTTCGCCGTGGTTTTCCCCAAAGCTGAAGGAAGCACAACTGAGTTGTAGACGGGAAGAGCGTCTCTGGAGAGTAGATTACTCCCCCGGGAAAAAAGCTAGGCACAAAAAGATCCTTGCAGGGTACAAAGAGCTTATTAAAGCTGAAAAGACCAAATTTTTCTCAGGGAAAATTAGAACAGCTGGGAATTCCTCCAGGGAACTGTTTAAAACAGTTAGTGATCTGTCACACTGGAGTAACAACAAGGTTTTTGAGATGGACGAAGCCTTCTGCCGCAAGCTGGCGGATCACTTTCAATCCAAGGTCAATTCCATCTTTCAGGCATTTTCTCAGCAGCCTCCCAGTGCCAGCCTCAGTTGGAACTCGAAAGTGGCCTGGGTCCCAGACTCAGATAACGGTCGGGAAGACTCCCCCACTTTCGAGGAGTTCTCTTTCCTTACGCAGGAAAAAACTATTAGCCTGATGAGCTCTATTAAATCGGGTGCTCCTTCCGAACCATGCCCCCCCGGGATCATCAATAAGTTGGCCAATCAGGTGGCGGGACCACTCAACGATCTCTTGAACCAAGTATTGAGTTCTGGGCTATATCCTGGCATATGGAAGAAGGCTTCTATTCTTCCTCTTGTGAAGAAGCCCTCTCTAGACCCTAGGTCAGTGGACAGTTACAGACCTATCTCCCGTCTCCCGTTCCCGGCTAAGGTCTTAGAGAAGGCCATGAACGCAGAGCTACAGACCTTTCTGGATGCTCATCGATTGTTGGATCCTGCTCAGCATGGGTTCAAAGCCCATCATTGCACCGAGTCCGCTCTGGTGGCGGCGTCGGAGGAAATTAGAGGGAGAGTGGACAAGGGCGGCAGAGCGGCGCTAATTCTACTCGATCTCTCTGCCGCCTTTGACACGGTCCACCATGTTCTCCTGGGAAAACGCCTGCATGCGCTGGGTTTCAGGAGCACGGCACTATCGTTGCTGAACTCCTTTCTTGAAAACAGGCAACAGTGGGTTGAGTGGGGAAGGGTTAAATCCAGCCCTTTCTCTCTCCCATGTGGGGTCCCACAGGGATCGGCACTTAGTCCAACGCTTTTTAATGTCTATGTCACCCCTTTGGTACAGCTTATCGTGAGCTTTGGCTTGTCCGTGCTCTCTTACGCTGACGACACACAGATTGTGGTGTCGGTATCATCCCAGGTTGAGAACGACGCCAACAACTTCCGCAACTGCATGTCCACAGTTGCAGGCTGGATGGAGGAGAACTGCCTAAAGCTAAATTCCGGGAAAACGGAGGTATTGCTTTTTGGGAATGAAACCTCCTTCTGGAATGCATCATGGTGGCCCCAGGAGTTGGGGGATTTACCAAAGCCAGTTCTGAAGGCTAAAAATCTGGGAGTCATCTTTGACACCAAGCTATGCTTTAGTGCTCAGATTAATGCTGTGACCTCCGGGGGCTACTATTTGCTACGGATTTTTAAAAAAATACTCCAGTTTATCCCGGCTGAACTTCAGAAGATCGTAATGTTGGCCATAGTTGGGTCGAAGCTAGATTACTGTAATACACTATATCTAGGTATTCGAAATACTCGATAAAAAAATTGCAGTCTTTCCAAAATGCAGTGGCCAGAACACTTCTGAACATCCCAAAGTTCAAACCTGTGTCACATCTACTGCATGGCCTGCACTGGCTCCCAGTGGAGAGGAGAATTTCTTTCAAAGCTCTCTGCCTAATGCATAAGGCACTCCATGGAACCGGCCCCCTCTATTTTCAGGAGCTATTTACATGGTATACTCCTAGCAGAACGTTGAATCTAGCACGGAGCATAAGGTTCAGATTCCGAGAATCAAGCGATTAAAATGGGGCGGGAGGACTCTGACATTCCAGGGGGGAAAGTTATGGAATTCCCTCCCTCTGGCCCTCCGCTCCCAACACAGCCTGCAGCTGTTCAGAAAGCAGCTGAAGACCTGGCTGTTTCCGCCGACTGAGCTCTAGCGTCTGGCGATCCATTTCCCGGGTCCTTGCCTCTTTTTCCGTCTTGCTCCGCTCAGCGCTAAGACACCCTACAAAACTAATTCATTCATTCATAAGTCTTATTTGACCAAAGAGGAAGATGATACCTTTGTAGAGGAGTTGCTAGACACTCGGCCTCTGCCCCCTTATGCCCCACAGAGGATACATCCTGCTGTTTCCTTACAGTCACAGCAGCCTGTTACGTGTGCTTCGGCTGTTCCTGTATCTACGGCTTTTGTTTCGACAGGTTTGGCTACGGTACCTCCTGCTCCTTCTTTGTCCTCGCCATCTTTGGCAACTGTAACCTCAGCACATCTACTGTTTCGACTCCTGTCTCGTCTGTTCTTTCTCCTCCGGTGCAAGCGCCAGCAACGATTGTACCTGTCACTTCTGTTGCTTCTCCTTCCATGGTTTTTCATCCTCCGATATCTTTGAATGTTGAGACGCCAGTATGTGGATTTGAGGATAGAGATTAGACAAAATTCAAGGAGCGAATAGGCCTGTTAGTGCGATCTGGGGTGGGGGATGAAGAGAAACAAGTAATAGCTGGCCAGGCTGCGCGGTGGGCTCGCAATGCGATCTATAGTGTGGAGGATGTTTGGGAAGTCATGCGGGATTTCTAGCCCTTTATACAGCAACATGCCCTACAGCATATGTCTGCTACATTGATTAGTCTTTGGCAACAACATATTGGGACCGAAGCGCCTCAAATTTTATTTGATATTAGAGATCGTGTGTATGCTACTGACTTGGATCTGTAAGATAAAACTAATTTCCCTTGGAAATCACAATATATGGAGGAAACTCATTCATCCACTACTCACACTCTAGATCATTCAAATCACTCCCTGAACTTCAACCATGTACCAGGTCTTTCTGTAATAAACCCAAAATCTGATATAGCGTTGTTAAAATTTTATTTTGTATGATTCATAAAAAACAGATACATTTCATATAAAAATATTCGTAAAAAATATACATAAAAACATTCATATGGTGAATACAAATCACCCAAATTTTCATCACAGTAGATACTATCTTAAGAAAACTTCACCCTAAAACTATCTCAAAGAAAAAGTCAAAAACCCCAAGGAGGCACAATAATATACACTGTTGCTAGCATAGATCCAACTCTTTACTTCATAAACAGAAAAAACTGGTGAGAATCTTGATCTTATCCGGGTAAATCTGATTTGTTGGATTCCTTAAAAAACTAGCGTCGACGCGTTTCGGTGGTATTAAAAATCCTATACAGAACCACCTTCTTCAGGACTCAACAATAATGTGGGTTTATTCTTGTAAACAGTAGATTATTATCTGCATAGATGAAAAAGAAAGAATATATGACTTGGAGCCAGGCCAAGTATTCGGGAATGTTACAACTCTAGTTGCTTACAGGAGTAGACTTCATGAGAGGAGCCCTACTCAGATAACTCAGTTTCTGATGCGAGAGGTCCATCCCATATATCACCCAGAAATACCTGAGATAACGGACCAGCGCAGTAATGTTACTAGACCGGTTGTAGCAGCCCATTTTCAGGAACAATGGGTTTATACTCCATGGAAAAGGAGTGAGGTTTTAGCCCTTAAGGCTCATTTGCCTGATCCTAGGAAGAATCCTACAGCTCATTATAAAGAATTGACGGAGGCTGCCTCTTCTACTGTAATGACTCTTGCTGATATTGTAATGTTTTTTGGTCTCCTTGTTCCGGTTGAAGTTTAAAGACAGGTTCATACTCAAGATCATGTTGCGGAGTTGGGTGGTACATGGGACGTGATTAAGGGATGGGATCAGGAAAGGAAGCCAGGTGATAAGCCTCGAGCTGAGATACTTGCTTTGCCAGGCCGCATTATAACATATATGCATTCCCTTATCCCGCCTAAGAAGGTGAGTTGGGACAAATTGACGGCTTGTCGACAGAAGAAGGATGAAAGTGTGTCTGATTTCTTTACCCAGTTTGAAGATACGTTTTTGGACTATAGTGGGCAGGATATGTCTATTGAGGAAGGAGTTCGATTGTTTGTTGATAGATTTGTTTCTAATCTTCTTCCTGAAATTGCGACTCGTTTACAGGCGTCTGAGAGTACTTGTTCCACCTCTTCCCCCTCTTTTATTTTGAATATGGCCCAGTACTATGAACACCGAGATCAGGAGGAAAAGGATAGGACTGATAAGAAACATAAGGATTTGAAGACGAAGGTGTTGTTGCAGCAAGCGTATAGGGGAAATAGCAGGGGACGGGGTGGTCCTTCTAGACAGCTTCCACGTACCAGTAGACAGCCTTCAACGACACCTTTAGGGCCAAATCAGTGTGCATATTGTAAGGAGGAGGGTCATTGGCGTAGCCAGTGCCCTGTGCTTTTACAGAAAGTTGCAGCTCCTAGAGGGTGAGGTTCTGGTGGGAGAGGTCGTGGGACAGAGAGAGCTCAGAATGCTACTGTTTCACAGGGTCGTTCTGATAATAATTATTTTGATGACCCTCGCGATGGCCAATATTATCATGATGATTATGATATGGATGAGGCGACTGGTATGTCCTATAGCTAGGACAGCCAGGGACAGGGAGAGGGACCAGTTCCGATACCTGTAGATCAGCGTGGTCCTTATGTCACAGCGGATTTGCATGGCTCGACTAAGGAAGTTTTGGTGGACAAAGGTGCGACAAAGCGTTCTGTTTCTCGACATATGGTCCCTGGGGCAGCCCTGTCTAGCCACAATAATGTTTCGGTAGGTTTTTCAGGTGTTCCGGTTGTAAGCCCCATTTCACACCACCTTGCATTGACTGTTGGTCCTTTTACTGTGGAATCACCGTTTTTGCTGACATCCAACTGTGGTGAGAATTTGATGGGTTTGGATTTGTTGAAGAAGTTGCATGCTACAATCTATTGTTCTCCTGCAGGTGTCTATATCACGATGGGTCCGGATGTGAGTACTAAACAGTGTTTGTCCCAGGATGCACCCCTTCTGGCTGAATTTGCTGCTGTCCCACCCAATCTATGGGCCACAGGTGACACTGATGTAGGGCTGTTGCATATACCACCAGTTTCTATACAAGTTAAGGAGAATGTTGTTTTGCCTCGTATTCCTCAGTATAAGATACCGCAGGCAGGAGAACGGGCTCTTCTTCAGATTATTCAGGATTTGATACAAAAGGGAGTAGTTGAGGAAACGTCTGGGAATATTTGTAGTAGTCCTATTCTTCTGATTCTTAAACGGGCACCCTCAGGCTCCTCTGAGGATGCTGATGATGTTTATCGTTTTGTGATTGATCTGCGTGAGGTGAATAAAATAGTGGTTCCACAGTTCCCTGTGGTTCCTGATATTACTGCGCTTTTGACGATGATTCCTTCTACTGCTAAATTCTTCTCGGTTATTGATTTGAAAAATACTTTCTTTAGCATTCGTATCCATCCAGACAGTAGATATTTGTTTGGGTTCACACTAGCTGGTAGGAGTTTTAGATTCTGTCACGCTCCTCAGGGCTATACGGAAAGTCCTAGTGTTTATAGTCAAGCATTAAAAGGTCAGCTGGATTCCTTGTCCCTTCCCTCAGGTAATGTATTGGTGCAGTATGTTGATGATCTACTCATAGCTTCTGATACGGAACAGGGTTGTAGAGCTAGTACAGTTAACTTGTTGTTGCATTTGGCCCATCGTGGACATAAGGTTTCCCTTTCTAAATTTCAGTATTGTCGACAGGAGGTCACCTACTTAGGTCACCTACTGTCAAAGGAGGGTAGAAGGTTGACCCCTGAGCGCATCAGTCCCATCGTTAAAATGCCCATTCCACAAACTCAAAAAGATGTGCGCGCTTTTATAGGTATCACTTCCTACTGTCGTCAATGGATACCTAACTATTCTCTGCTAATTAAGCCTTTGCTTGCATTAACAACGAAAGAAATGCATGAGCTTTTGCCTTGGACGTGTTAGAATTGAATGTGCTATTGCCCCATCACTTCTGCTTTATTCTGTGTTGTGTTAGCATTCATGTAGCTATTTTTGTATTAACCACTATTTCATATGCGTGTGACCAGTCCCTTCCCACATTGTGGGGGTTAAAGTTAGCATCTGCAATGCCATTTTTACCAAGTAGCCGACATATTGCACTGTGATCAAAACCAAGCCTCTGTATCTCTCTCTGCTTGCCTCAGCAGAAAGCCGCTTTCAGTTGTTTCTCCTTATCGTATTCAAGGTTGAAACCTTGATGTACTAATGAATAGCTTATTTTGCTTTTGCATGCCTATCCCTGGTCGTAGCTATGCTCCCACACTAGAGAGAGCTGAGACCGAACAAGACGGCCTTGGAAGTCTGATGCATGTACCCATTCTGCAGGTGGTAGCTCATCCTTCTGTGCCTTCCTTTGTTCAGCCTTTGCCCAAGCTGTATTTTTCCACCAGGGGCAGGACTTGGGAGGTGTTGGGAAGCTTATTCTGTGTTACCAAGTGTTCTGAAGTCAGTCCTTCGACAACAATCCCATGAGGCTGGTCAGACTGGACTCCGCTGCAGTGTACTTACTAATAAAATAAGTTAGTTTGTATTCTCCACTGTCGTCTCGACTCTTCATTTCTGGGAAGGCCGAGAGGTGGTCACGAGTTACCCGGGTGGCCCATTTCGGGTCACTTCCTTCAGACGTCCGAATGTCAGCAGTCTTTTGAGCAATTGAAAACTGTGCTTTGTTTGGCTCCAGTGCTTGGCAAGCCGCTTGTGCTCTATATCCACGAGATGGCTGGCTGCGCCCTTTCTGTCCTAACACAAAAATTTGGGGAAAAGCAACAGCCGTGTGCTTATTTCTCTGCTGTGCTTGATCCCGTCGCAAGGGCTCTCCCGAGTTGTCTGAGAGCGGTCGCGGCTGTGGCTACTTCAATCCTACAATCGGCTGGACTTGTGCTTGATACTGACCTCACAGTTATGGTACCCCATGCTGTGGATACACTTTTGAATAAGACACAGACACAGCACCTCATCAGGGCACGTCTCACCGGCTATGAATTGACATTGTTTGCTAAACACATTACAATTAAAAGATGTGCTACTCTGAATCCAGCCATGTTACTACCCCTCCCTTCCGAGAATGATGTGGTCGATAAGCATGATTGTATCTACCGGACGGAAGAAGAGACGAAGGGACGGGTAGACCTGACTGATGTTCCCTTATCTGACCCCCAAGGAGAACTATATGTCGAAGGCTCTTGTTTTAAATTACCAGATGGCACCACGACGTCAGCTTATGCTGTCACTATGTAGCGCACGGTGGTAGAGACATCACGGGTCCCCTATCAGTCGGCTCAAGCTGCTGAGCTCCCTGCTCTTATTCGAGCTTGCAAATTGAGCGAAGGACTGGTTGTCAACATCTATACTGACAGCCAGTACGCCTTTGGGGTCGCGCATCATTTTGGGTGACTCTGGGCAGAGAGGGTCCCTTACTTCTCATGGTACCAAGATTCAGCATGGGCACCTCATATTGAGGCTTTTGTCTGCTTTAACGCTCCCTAAGAAATTGGCCATAATCAAGTGGAGCACCCACAGGAAGGTTTCTGATGACGTGGGTAGAGAAAATGCTTTTGCAGATCAGACAACTAAGGAAACAGTCCGAACAAAGATGAAACGCATGTTTGTAGCAGGTCCAGCTAGGTGGGTCCCTGAAGTTGTCATGTTTGAGAATACTCTTGAAAGTGTAAAGGAGATACAAAGTGAAGAATTAGCCGAATGGCAGGAAAGTACAGCACAGTTAAATGAGGAAGGATGTTGGGTTAATAAATCAGGGAAGAAGAGATGGATGTTACCAGATGCAAATGTTCTTCCCGTGGTTACTATGGCACATGGTCAAGCTCATATTAGTGCAAAAGGCATTTGTAAGTTGTTAGACCCTGTATGGCAGAATGACAATATCTCTAAGTAAGCTGCACATTTGGTGAAATACTGTATGGCTTGCATGATGCATAACCCAGGGAAGGGTACCCCCACACCACCCGGTAATTTTGCACCACCCATTTTTTCTTTTGAAGTCTTTCAAATGGACTATATTGAATTAGAGAGATGTAATAATCTTAAGTATGTTTTGGTTGTTGTATGTGCATTCAGTTAATGGGTTGAGGCTTACCCCACCAAAGATAATACAACCATTATGACTGCAAAGGTACTCCTGAAGGAGTTCTTTCCTCGTTTTGGCTTGCCCCGAGTTATCTGGAGTGACAACGGAAGTCATTTTAATGCAAAAGTGATTCAATTAATTTGTGAGGGTCTCCATGTCAAACAAAATTTCCATGTTGCTAATCATCCACAGTCCGATACCAAAGGGGATGATGGACGGAGCGCTTGAGCCAATCAAACACTCACCCCCAGTCAACTGATCTGGGTTTAATCCATCATCATTCTTTAGCTCACTCCACCACCCCAATCATCCACAGTCAGCGGGTTTGGTTGAGAAGTACAATGGTACTCTCAAACTGAAATTGGCAAAAATTCAGGAGACCACAGGGTTAAAGTGGCCAGATGCTTTACCGTTAGCACTTTTGTTGACAAGAATGACAGCACATTCTAGGACAGGATTGCCTCCTTAGGAGGTCGTCTTTGGGCGCCCGGCAAATGTCTGGGGCATCCCGCATCCTCGTAGATTTTCTGATATTGAGTACCCTGTATTGCTTGATTACCTTGGCCAGTTAACAGAGAGCTTGCGTTCTATTCACCAACAGGTGCGAGAGTCCCTACCTTCCACACCAGAGGGACCTGGCCACGATATCCAGCCCGGAGATTTCATCCTGTTGCGCAACTTCCAGAGGAAGAAAAGTTTGGAGCCACGCTGGAAGGGGCCTGAGCAGGTTCTATTGGTGACGCGTACTGCTGTGAAGGTTGCTGGCCATAAGAACTGGGTCCACGCGACCCACTGTTGGAGGGTTCCCTTACCATTACCCTACGACCAGTGGGTCAAGGACGGTGTTGGGGACTCAGAATGCGAGCAGGTGCCTAGGTTTGCCCCTTTAAGTGATGCCCAGTTAACATGGACGCAAACGGATAAAGAGAATGAGGATGTGCTGAATGAGGCTGTTCCCCCAGAAATATGAATTATCCAAGAGCCTATGTTCACTGATCACACGTGCCTGGGGCTACCAGGTACAATTTGCGCCCTCGGCTGAGGGAAATTGAGCCCAAGGAGAAAAGAGATTAGGGATGGACTGCGTAAGACAGGTTGTACTGAAGTCTAGTACCAACGGAATTAGTTGAGATTAGTGAGGGATTTCTGCGCACTTCATTTTAGTTGTTTGAACATTAGATCGGGAAGACTGAAGTATACCCTGAAGGTATACCATCTTGATCGATGTGGGAAACGAGCTTAGGACAGAGCAAGCTCCACCGCCGGTGCTCAAGAGCGCCAACGTATTTGATGGACAATAGGAGCCTGTACCAGTGAGGCTCTGAAGGACACTGGGAACTTATATATTCTCCTTGCATTTTGATCCCCACTTTATCATTCGTTATGCATCCTTTTGGTAGACAGGTTGCTGAGAAAGAGCAGCCAGTGATTCTTGTTGCCCAGCACAATATGGTGTGGACCTGCAAACAGAAAATAACATGTGTGGCTCTTGTGGTTTTGTTGCTAATAATATTGTGTGGGTTGTCATGGGTTTTGGAAAATGATCAGGATGTGCCTTTACGCAGAGACGTTTTAAGGCATGGGCAAAGTGGGCTCTGGCCCAGGGCCCCAGTCTTTCAGGGGCCCCCTAATAGTTACAGCTCGGTTCTCCACACAGTCCTCCCCGATGACCTTGAATGATTCTTAAACATAGATTGTTTTAAATACCCTTTTACTTTAATTCATTTTTAATACGGGTGATGTGTGGAAGTCTATTATAGGCATTTTGCAGAGAAATTTTGTTTGTTTTTCAACACCATGCAACTTCCATAAAGAAAGTTCCTTTTAGATCAAAACAGGACCTCACATATGAGAAATGGCAGTGGGTCGCAGAGATTATTTTCAATAATATAAGTGAGCTGCTGCTCTATTGCAATATTGAAAGCACACATCACTATCCCTGAATATTAATGGAAACACATTTAGAATTTGGACCAGTGTGCCTGTGTAGTGTCAGCGACCTGGCCAAAGAGGGCATTAAAAAGGCACAAATTGGATCATAAATTAAAAGCTGTTCCGCACAGGGGCCCCCAAAATACGTTTGGCCCAGGGCCCCCAAAATCCTTAAGATGTCCCTGCCTTTACGTACCAAGGTTAAAGTTATTTACCCAACAAGGAAGAAGAGGACAGCCCCGAGTAATGTGTTTCTAGACACACACAAGAGATTCTTTGGAGAAGGGACCGCTTGTTACCCCACTGAATCTGTCACTAGTTAATGGACTGCATGTCCATTGTCACTTGTCAATTATACATATACTCGCCCATCGCAATTTTCAGAAGTGAAGGGAGTTTTTGGCTATCCAGGTCCTTGTTTATATTATAAAAAGCCACTGGGGATGGGTTATCCAGGTTGCGATAACAACACATATTGCGACAACTTCTACATGTAAGAACAGAATGTCACACTGGTGGGTTGGCATTACAAGGAATTGATAGTCACCCGGGAGGCTGGTTATTATCCTGCCTGTTGCCCTATTGTGAATAGTACAGACACTTCTTTGTATATCAATTTTTCTGGAATAGTGTTGTAAAAGAATACGATCTCCTTAGTGAATGACAAAGATCCAAGTACTTTTGGAGTGAATACCAGATATGCTGCAGTAGATTATGAAGGACCGATTTATACACACCCGGGGTTTTACTTTTTGTCTAACGGTACATATTCCAACGTTCATAATGGTACAGACGATGTAGCCCTTGGGATGGTGTTGCCCTTTGGTGTACCCTGTAAATACGCTAAGCCTAATGTCCGTTGGGTTAAAAGGACTTTGACCAAAGAATTCTGTGAGGGAGTGACCGCTATAGAGGTCAATAATTATAGTAATGGGATCACTTTTGGATACATTCTTTCTTCCATTTTCACTTTGGATGGTACCTCTATGGCTCGGGGTGAGAAAGCTAGAGAATATTTTGGGTAAAAGTTACAAATTTTATCTAATACTACCGTGGCAGCTTTGCGCGACATCACCACTCAGTTGGAAAGTATGCAAATATATTCCGAACAGACTTGATACACGGTTGATTTCATCTTAGCCAAGAGTGGTGGTGTATGCGCGGTAGTGGGAGACCAGTGTGTAGTTGAGATCAAAAATATGGAAAAAAATATTACCAAGCACATTCATGATATTCTCGAGAATGTCAAGGGAATGGAAAGTGGAAAATGGAGTTGGTCTCTTTTTGGTAGTTGGGGCTGGATTCTTGAAAAGGTGATTTACATGATTGTGCTATTGGTGCTTTGCTGTGCCCTTATTCAGGGAGTGTTTGGTGGTCGATGAAACTGCCATGAGATCCCTGACAATCGTCAACACCACTGACATTGGAGAGCGCTGGCCACGGACCTTCAGCAAACCTTTAGGCCCCAGCCCTTATTCTTTTACAAATTAACCTCTGGGGCAAGCTCTCCCTAGGCGCAACAGAGAGCTGTACAATAGGAGTGGAATCCAACAACAGATGCTGATACTGTACACTGTATGTACCGGTTAGGTCGATGTAGTGGATGCAAAGTTGTTGTCATGCAATATAGCACATACAGTATGGTTGGGGTTGAACAATAGGGGCCCTGAACGGCCCTTGAGACTCTAATGCCACAACAGGGACAACACGATGTCAGCCCTGGGCATTTCCAAACCTAGACATTAGCGTACAAAGGATTTCATTGACCCAGGTGCGAATAAGGAAAATGGTCTCTTTTGTTGATGTTGGGGTAGTACAACACAACAATTATCAAGGTTCAATGTGACCCTTGCGGCTCAGGACCCCGGTGCCACTGCACCGGCTGCACCAACGGTAGTGGAACATAGAGTTGAACCTGAACCTAGAGTGCTTGTCATGAATGTACCTTCAAATTTAAAGGGACCTTTTTTTAAATTTTTGAATTATCTTAGTTGTCATACACATACAGCATAAAATCTTATTCAACACTTCAAATGGTACATAACACTGCACAAATATGGCACTGGTTGAAGGCCCTGGTATTCCCAAGTATAACTGTGCACAAACTATACATGAAGCCCATCTCTATGCTCAGCACAGAAATGCTTTTCATTATAAACACAAAACCAGGACCATATTGTTTAGGCAAAGACCGAGATGAGAGCAAACAGAAAAAATAAGCATGTGCAGCAGGGGCGTGGCCAAGATGGTGGCCGAGACAGACTTGTAATATTGAGCTCCATCCCTAGCCCTGATGATTGTCCTGCAAAATCTGATCTCCCCCACAAAGTCCCAAGGCTCTTGGCCAGCATTCGAGGTGGGACACAGCCCTGGAGAGTGCGTGCTCGGAGCACGGAGTGCAGTGAGGCCTGACGTCCTGAGGTGGGCCGTGATTACCCTGGAGGAGCGTGCAAGAACGAGATGTGGCAGAAAGGAATGGCTCACGGCTCACTGGGATGGTGAGGAAGCTGCGGTGGAGGGGAAGCAACAGTGGCAAGCCAGTTTCGGGTCTTCACGAGCTGAGCGGACCCTGTCGCCCACAGGAGGAGGGAGTGGATGGAGCACTGGTGTTCCCCGGTGTTCAGCACAGTGGGGCAACGGGGACACGGCTTCGCTCTTTGGGATCAGCAGGGTGGTGCAGGCCCTGGGCAAAACAAGCCATGTGATTGGGGAGGCGGCAAGGTCCCTCATGGAGACAGCACGCACCGGTGACGTGGCCCAGAGGTGTGGGCAGAAGTTCAGTGCTGCCTGCAGATGAGGCCACAGCCTAGATTGTTGAAATGGATGAGGAGGCCTTAGGACATCTGGAGGGAGCGGGAGGCAGCTCCTAGGTGGATGGTGAACTGCCCCCCCACACCTGATT
Source organism: Calotriton arnoldi (assembly GCA_963921515.1). Classification (NCBI taxonomy): domain Eukaryota; kingdom Metazoa; phylum Chordata; class Amphibia; order Caudata; family Salamandridae; genus Calotriton; species Calotriton arnoldi. Next base: position 410,345 of record CAWUFW010012080.1, read on the forward strand.
GGAGCTCTAGAACCATCTCAGCACCTGCCGTGGGTAGACAGTGGTGCCAAGGCACCCGGTAACCCTGCCAGAAAAGACAGCGTGGGCCTTCCATACTTGTGATGTGGCTACTGCTGTTCCAGATGGCCACCACATGGCGGCCTGACCCAATCTGAACTTTGGTGAGATGTGTTTTTGAGGAGAGTCCTGCCCTCCACTAATGACCCCTGTGTGGATGACGGTGAAAGTGGGCGGCTGTTGCATGTACTGACAACATAACTGAGGACCCGTCCCTGGGGGGTTGACCCGGTCTTGTGGTGTTGCAAGTTGCCGTAGTCGCTACGGGAGAGGGACTAGAGGGGCCCGATTGATCTTGCAAGCACTAGCCAGATGCTCCGCTGCTGCAAAACTCACACACCAGTGGGGGTACACAGAGTGATGGCATGCTAACGGAGATGCTGCGGGACCCCGCTTGTCACTTGGCACAACTGAAGAGCAATCTCTCAGCCGCAGATACCAGACATTGACTTTCAGACTGTGCTGTCTTACGGCTGCTGAGATCGTCCAACCTAAAGGGCCCAGGCAGCAGGAGACCCTTTCCAGGGATATAGGGGAGATGCTTGCCATGCAGCCAATAGGAAAGGCCTACGGTCTCATGCACTGTATGGGTCACTACAATGTATTTTCAGTTTGAATGTTTGAGATTTGAGTTATATATTGTTTGTGGTGGGGCTCATACAAAGCACCATGCCTTAATCAGTACAGTGGTTTACACAGTTTGTGATGGAGTGCACACAGTACATCATGGAACCTTTAATACTGGCCACTGACATGACAAGTCCCATTGGCACACGGGGCGGGTGGAGGGACATGCATGAAACTGGGATACTATTAGGCACTGTAGTGTAGCTCCTATTTCCTTAATAGGCTCTGCGCATTGGAATAATATATCCTATAGGTTTGACATAGGACTAAGGTCAGTATGTCCCTATCGAGTATATTAAACTTAATTACTTGTGCCAGCTAGCTCAGAGGCCACTAGAAACTCCTTGACAACAAGAAGGGAGTAGTTTCTGGCAGCCGCAAAACTATGACCACTTTGTTTCCCTTTAGAATCAGAACGTGTCCCAGAGTCGTGGAAACAATAGATAACTATTTCACTCAGCTCAATCGTGCATGCTTAGTTTTCTCCAAGTTACACAGAAAGAACAGACGGGCGTTTCAATAAAAGATTTATTGAACAGTCTTGTTTCTGGTGTAAGTAAAATGTGCTGTTACGATCACAAGACAGTATGCAAGATAAATAATGTACAGTGTGAGCAGTAGAAATAAATAATACTGCGATAGCATTATCTTTTAGTATATATGCATTTACATAAATGACACAGACTAAAAATGCGAGTACTCATACGATGCGTTTCTAATCTAGTTCTACCCCAATGTACCTAACCTAACCTAGGTGTAGGGCGAGGTATGAAGTAGGTGAAGTATTCCTTACTATGGTATACTAAGAGTATGTTAAGCCTAGTATGCCTAGTATGCCAAGAGTCCCTCTAGGTTCTAGTCAGCTCCATACCTGAAGAATGAGAGAGGTAGGAATATCTTTGCCAGACTCGAACTCCAACACCCCGCAAGGGAAGTCAGATCACTGGAAGCTGGACTCTCTGCATGCAGGGATGTCAGCGTCTTCTCAGTGCGTCAGGCCGGGAAACGGGCTCCTCTGAAGTCGAGGTCTCCTCTGATTTACAGGGGCTAGGGAAGGTATATTTATACCTGAGAAGTACCTAAGAATGTTAGCATTGACGTGAGTCGGACAGCGGAAGACGTCATGAATGAACCCCTAAGGAATAATGGTTCATGCATAATATATGAGTCCTTGAAGAAATCAATAGTCCTGGGCTAGGGAAACTCCCGCAGCCTAAGGGTCTGTTCTTCATGAACTCGTTGTGACGTTAGGGTGGACGGATGTCAGAGACCATGCCTGTATTTGGAGTGCACGGTTTAATGCCTAAATAAGGGCTGGGATTTTATGCCTATATAAGGGCTGGGCGAATTGTGCCTATATAAGGACATGATACTGGAAAGCCCATTTATGGTCACCCTAAGAGGAATACAACACCCACTCCACTTTCGTGTGTACGATAATACTAAAATGCTAGACATTTAAAAAATGCTAAACATAAAATGGAGTACCGCATATTTAAAAAATATGTCTTAAAAGCATTAAACATAGTAAAAATGCAAAAAGGTACTGTACATATTAAGCAATGCTTTTCATTTCAGGCATAAAGTTCGAAATTAAATGCAATTTGAATGAAAATAAGCAGTAATATTTACATGTGACAAAAATGATCGATAAGTTGTTCAAAAACCAAAATATTTCATGTCTTGAAAATTAATGAACTGTTCTAGACACGCAAGATGACTAAGTGTCCGTGGAAGTACCGTGAAGTCTGTACTATAAGGCTAGATCTACTTTAAGCAGATTGAAGTGCCATTTTCGTTCTAAAAATGGGAAAAAAAAGTTCCATTTTGGTAGAGTTCCAAGTTTTTTTTAAATGAAGGCCAAATTGTTACTGCATCTCTGGAACACTGTATGCTGAATCAGAGTCAGTTTACGGGTCTGGTGTAAACATGAGATCATCTATTTCTGTAGACAAAACATCATCCACTGAAGTTGGTGTCAGTTAGAACACCTCGCGTAGTAGATTAATTGCACAGAGTTGTGAAGCATCGCTTCCAGCATAGTTTGCCGCAGCAATGTTCGCGTCCGTTGTTACCTGTGTGCCTGTAGATCTTTCTCGTACCTCAGCAGCAGCCGGAAGCGTCTGTGAGATCTCAATGAATGCTGACATCAGGATTGGTAGCCTCTGGGATCGGGACCAGCAAAGTATCGACATCCGTTGGCGTTGCTGATGGAAATGTTAGACAGGTGTCCAACACGCATTCTTCACCGCATAGCAGGCATCGTAGAACAGGTAAGATGCAATCTTGCCAGATTGGTCTGAATGACAGGAACCATGTGGTATTCAGGTCCCGTAGACGAGTCATGCCCAATAGCTGTACTATTCGCTCACGGCACTTTCGTTCAAGGAGAGCTTTCTCCATTTCGCTCGGAGTGATGTCTGCGAATAGGCTGGCCATAGCGCAATAGCAGGAAGAGAAATAGAATTCCGGCAACAAGTGCTAGAATTAATGGTATGCCACCAAACACCGAATGTGCAAAGTTCGGGATGATTCCGAGTATTGCCTGGAAAGGTGCTAACAGACCGGAGCAGATGCTCTTAAATACATGTACAATTCCGGTTGTATCAGACATATTGAAGATACGTCCTATCATTTCTACGAAATGTATAGGGCAGTTTGTACGTATTAAAGTCTGTATCTCAGCCGAAGTCCTTGCTACTTGTAGATCATAGGTTTCTTTGGCCGAGGTCAAAGGCACTGTTTACTGTAAAAGCATGGCTTTCATTCTGCTCAAAGTATCAAACCTTATAAAAGAGACGTTCAGCGAAGGCCATAGAGGCGACTCCCTGACTGTGTCTATTGGGGCAAACAATACTTGCATACAGTAAGTGACCCTGGAGTTGACCGTTACTAGATATGGGATGCCTGGCAGCATGCCGCAGCAACTCTGATCATTCAACATGAGGTAACTCCCATTAGAAAGTTGTCCAAACGTTGGATTAATCACAGCAGCTGGTGTACCCTGCTGATGGCAAGACAAATTTGCCACAGAACCATTACAAGCCCCGTGTAAAGAAATGTCCTGACATATAAGTGAACCGCTCAGTGCACGTTTACAGTGTGTACCGCTCAAAAACACTTCACGATCCCCACTCCAACATCTATATGTATACAGTAAATCCCAAGATGTCTTAATGTATTCCTTACCCAACCTTTCATATTTTCCTGCTTGCATTTGTCTGAGGCAATACTGAAACTGAAAAGTAGTCACAGGTAATGTTATTTTGCCATGAATAAGCCATTCTGTAGCTGGTTTTTCTGCCACTGTGAATGGAAATTTTTCCAGTTTTTCAATGCTCAGCACTGTATACCTTGCTCCTCTTTGTGCCAATTCGATCTGTTTATCAGTCAGATTGTATTCTGCAAACAGAGCTGACGTGTTGATAAAACGCCAAGGCTCATAGCCCGCTCGCAAAGATTGCAGCGTCCAGCTTAATAACACAATAGAACGTAATTGAGACTGACTGACTGACCTTGTTGTAACATCGCCAAATCTTGTTCTAGTATGTCGATAGCAGAGGATACAATGCCATCCAATGAATATATTCTGGAGGACAAAGTTGTTAACCCATTGTCGACCACAGAGAGTGTTTTCTCTAAATTAATACGATCAAGTTCACGTATTCGTTCTGCGGCCTCCATCTGTGATACTTTCCATGCTTCATTATAGGCAGCATAAATGCCGGCATATATGAAACGTTTTTGACGCGGTTTTCTTGGTCCAAGCAAGAATTCCCTAAGGTCTGCGTCCTTTTTAAGTAAGGATAAGTGTTGTTTCACATCCTGTAGTGTAGACTTATGCAGCCAATCGAGGCATAATTTTTCTACACTGTATGTTGTTACTACCCCTGGATGCTGTCTTTGGACGTATCTTGGGTCTGGCCTATTAATAGTAAAGCCCTGAGTTTTATTCAGGAATCTTTTCTGACAGTTATTCGTGTCTGTGGGCCAGATCAACCATTTTTTCCAATCAGGATTAGATCTGTTGAGTTGTAGTATATTGTCAACTGTCACCACTGCCTGTGTATCGTTATCACTTGCAGGTGTTGGTACAGAAGGTGTGTTCATCTCTTTGATCTTGGCTAGTCCAAGACAAGATGTTTGTTGGATGGTTTCATTCAAGAACATTATTTGTTCAGGGATGATACAGGCTCTAAATAAAGCTTCTATCCCCTGCACTTGCCAATCTTTAGTACCCCAGACAGTTTTTGTGTCTATTGTGTCTTTCCATAAGTCGAAACCCTGTCTAGACAGTTGGGCAATAAATGCTGCAGAGTAAATCTGTTTTGTAGTAGTTAACATAATTTTCAGTCCTGTATTGTTTTCATTTCTAAAGTAAAACGTTTCTGGGTCAGATGTATTGTAACCTGAAAAATATGGAAACTTGTTAGCAAATGTTCTTGAACTACCCTGTGGTGGTGTAGGACAATGCTCCCATTGGTTAAACATAAACACATTTCTTGGATATGCAGATTTATGCAAATAATGATGACCATAGTGGTTATAACAATACAGTTGTTCATAGTCTGATGAACCCTCTAAATATTCATTTTTAGAAAATGCAGCAGATTTTTCTAGGTCAAACATTATGTCATTAACAGTCTCAAAGTCCCAATCATCTGAATAGGTACTGGACGTAATGAGATCACTTAGTGAAATTTTAAACAAATGTGGAATGTTCAATTGTTCCGTCGGGCCGAAGATGTCATAATCTGTTTTGTCCCACACTATACCATCCTGTATAGGAACAGCTGTGATGTTCACTGATGACAAGTCTCTTGCTTCACAATGGGAAGATTTATGAGGTTTCAAAAGTACGTTCACATCTTTTCCTTCAGTGTTCACATGGATGTATCTGCCACTTATAAGCACGCTCACAGTTGTTACCAAAGCTAGCCAGAGCAGGAAAACAAAAAGTCCAGATATAATCCAGAGTTCAATCCATGGAGAAACCAAATAAGTCTTTTTCAGAAAGTGAAGAAAGTCTTGTACTTGCTGCTTGAGTTTGAATGATGCTGGCGTCGTTTCAGGTTCACTCGGATCTTCTGAGAACGTATCAAAGTTAATGAAATAGCCAGAAGCAGTTCTATCAATTGTTGGAATTGCCTCAGGATTTGTAGAAATCGCTGGAACCAGTTCATCATTTGCTACATTGGTGTAGACAGGCGTATTTGGACGAACTGTTACTTGGTTGTCAAGAGGGATGAGTTCCATAGCGTTGTTGCTTAGTCCTTCATCTGTTGCTGCTGAAGTCTCGATAGTTATCAGTCTTTCAGTCTGAACCTCTTGGATAGTAGCGAGAGGAGTGCGTCTGCTACTAGGTCGGAGTCCACGAGGCCTACTGTTTAGTATTGGCCACATACTGTGGTTTGATGAGGTCGATGGACACAAATCTTTTCTCCTTTCTTCCAGCAAGGGGCGGCAGAAGTACTGTTCTTGTTCCTTGAACTGCTAGGACAGGTACTGGTTATCTGTAAGAAGGTCCAAATTCCTTCTTGTCCGCAATTTTTTTCTCTGACTAGATCCCCAACTTTTGGAATCCAGACAGGCCTTGCTGGGACCGCCGATTTTTCCCCAGTGGTGGTTGGCTGTAGGAATACGTTGCTTTGTTTCATTCTTAATTCATTCAGTTCCTGTAAAACAGCCAAACGATCTTTGATATCAAACGGTTTATTTTCCACCACTGTGCCTACGTGTTCAAGGTCTGGTACCCACATTCTTGTCCCAAATAGGACCTCATATGGAGTGACCCCCCCTAGAGAACGTCTTGGCAGATTGTTCAATGAGCGTTGGACCCCATTAAGGTGTTTGACCCACCCATCACCCGAACCTAATACCCTAGCTGTTATAGACTGCTTTATGTCCCGGTTTTTCCTTTCCACAACCGAATTTCCCTCAGGATGGAATGGAGAGGAGTACGGCAATGCAACGCCCATATTGGCCATGGCTTCTTTGTAAGCCCGAGAGCTAAACGCAGGACCCTGGTCAGAATGTAGCTTGCCTATTGCGTATGTGCCGATAAAGACTTGCAAATCTTTTATAACAGTTCGAGCGTCAGCCGAGCGCTGAGGCCATATCCATAGGAACCTAGATTCAGTATTTGTGGGATTGCACTTGTCCAGTAGGACGCAGGCGCGTAGATAGTCTAATGCTGTCTAACAATGGTGTCTGTACTGGGTTGCCGCATTCGCAGCATGGTGTCTGGTGGCTCTCTCGCTGTAATTTACAGTCTAAACAGTTGTTGATAAATATGTGAATTTCTGTATTCATTCCAGGCCACCAGTACATCTCTTTTAACGTCAAAATTGTTTTAGAGATCCCTTGATGTGACAGACCTTCCCCCAAATGTGTTTCATAAATCAAGGCTGCTCTACGTTCCATGTTTGGAATTACCCTATCCCCCACTCCAGGGATTCGAGCAAAAGGAACGTTGTTCGCATCAATTACATAAGAGTACTTGAGTGGAAACTTTTTTGGTAACGCTGCACTGCTGCCCTTGCTTGAAGCATTGACAGCCAACATTATCTCACCGTCTATTTTTGTTTTTGAACGAGTGATCGCAGCTACGGAAGCCGTCTGAACAGCCCTTTGCGGCTTCATCAGCCAATGAATTCCCTGCAACGTGAACGCCATCACGTTGATGACTCAGTGTGTGGATCACGTGAGCCTTAGGTAGTTCGTTTTTCAACTGAACTACTTGTTCCCAAAGCATTTTATACTTTATTGTGCCACCTTTCGCATCTTTGCAACCATTTTCAAGCCAGTTTCGTATATAGTCATTATACGACTGAACACAGTAAAAGGAATCGCACACTATTAGTGTGGGGAATTCTCGATCTGTACTTTCAAGTGCCAGTTTGAATGCTTGTAGTTCAGCTCGCTGAGCTGCACAATCTCCTAGAGATTGAGTTTTTGTGACCATGGGTCTGAAGATGCCATTTCGCATGCGACCTTTAACGATTGCACACGCTGCACTGTAAGCTTGCTTACTCCCTGTTGCGGGTTGTGCGGATCCGTCAGTGTAAATTATGAATTCGTACTGATCGAGAGGCAGAATTTCAGTAGGCAGAGGACATTCTTGTTCATATTGCAGGAATGCTTGTGTTTTTAAATCTGGATCAAAAACATATTCAACATCTGTTGCAGCAAGAGAATTAACCCATTGTATCCATCTTTGATGTAATGCTTTAGCATTTGGAATGCTTGCTTTTGTGACCGCTTCTAAAGCCGGTACTGGGGTTACGACAATAATGCGTTTCCCTTGGGCTAAGGCTCTTTCTTTTGCTACAGCGGTTTGAACTGCTGTCAGAATTTTTTCAGTTGAACTGAAGCGCATTTCCGCTTGTGTGTACAAATGGGATTTGTATGCGATTGGTATTTTCTCACCCTCATTGAAGGTTAAGTAGGTGAATCCGCATTGACCCGAAATTATTCGGATCACCAAATTACGTTGACTTACACGTGTCTGTAAGTGATTTGTTGCTAACATGTTAGCCTGGAGTGAACGCAAGATTTCTGTGTGTTCCTGTGTCCAGTTTCTGATCGAAAAATCAGGTTTGATTAATGCGTAGAGAGGTTTAACCCTTTCTGCGTAGTTTAGAATGTATGTTCTTCCAAAATTTAGGAAACCCAGGATGGATTGTAAGTTTTTTTGCGTTTTTGGAGGTTGGAGCAGCGCACATTTCTCTAGAAAGTTAGCTGCCAAGCTCTTGCCTTCACTTGAAAGCTCATATCCTAGAAATAGGACATTGAGATGGGCAATTCGGGACTTTTTAAAGTTGAATTTGAGGCGAAACCCAGTATAATGGTGCTCACCCTGTTCAAGTGTTTATCCAGGTCATCGTCTGTCAGATAGATGTCATCGACATAGGACAATGCCTCATTGTCATACATTTGTAGTAACTCCGTTACCCTCGCTGAGAATAAACCTGGGCTGTTCTTGAACCCTTGTGGGAGTCGACAAAAGTGACGCTGGGTCCCCATTATGGAGAATGCTGTTAAGTACCTGCTTTCAGGTGCTATGTTTTGACAAAAGAAACCATTTGAGATGTCTAATGTTGTTTTATATTTTTTACGCACAATGTTATTCATTAATGCTGTGCTATGTGCATTTTGCACTGCAAAAGTTTTAGAACAAGTGTTTAAGTGTCTGTAATCCAAAACTAGACGATATGTGTTGTCTGGTTTGGAGACAGGAAACAAAGGATTGTTCATTGAGGAGGTGCATGTTTCAATCACCCCTTGATATTCAAGTTGATCTAAGATCTCCCTGACTTGTTTTTTAGCTTCTTGCTTTATTGGATACTGTCTTTGTGCAGTTGGTTCATGTTTCAGATGTATTTTATGGTGAGGTGAGTCCTCATCCCATCCTACATGATTTTTATATAATGCTGGGGCCTGGGCCACTGCCCATTTCCTGGCATATGTATATCTTAGGTGCATTGGTATATGGTTGGAGAAGGCAGGCATAATAATGTCCTTGCCATGTGGGCACTCCCTGACAAATTGTGGTGGCCAGTCCTTTTCTGCTAGAAGTATGTCATAGCCCTTTGATAGTCTTTCCCAAAAAAGTGCTTTCACATGTCTAGGTTTATCTCCCTCCATCCGGAGTGTTATTTCATATAACTTTTGTGGAGTACTAACCCTGGTGTCTACAGTCTCTACTTTAATGTACTCATTCAAGACCACTATCTCCAGAAGTTCCTTCAGGTTCTGGCGAGCTATTGTGACTTTTGCTGCACTGTCCAGCATTGTCTGAGCCCATTCTCCGTTCTTGAGTTGTGTTCTCAGTATTCTCGGCATGTCTGATCTTTAGACCTGCTACTTTCTTTTTGGAGAATTGAGGTTTTGCTTTAGTTTTTGGAGCGTGTTTTTCGTCTTTCGATTTCACGCATTCTTCTCTATGTTCCGATCGTCCTCTTCTTTCCGAAGTCTGTGATGAGATCTGAAAGGGACGAGAGGAACGTGTATCAGTATCTTGATACCTGTCAGGTTTTCTCAAATTATCCCTATTCCTGAGGTTATACCTCCTTTCAGAGGAGCTCCTTTTGAGGAGACCTACCTCGGGATTGAGAACGTTTCTCATTTGAATTTTGTTTATTAGTCTCCCACTTCTTTTAGAAGATGTAGGAGTTTGTTTAATTGAGTCCTTCTCAGGACTTTCAGATAGTTTTGGCTTCACTGGTCTTCCACCCAAACTATCTCTGCCTAATTCTGCATAAGATTGTTCTATAATTCTGGGTAGTTCAGTTTGATGTTCTGTAACATCGAATTCCCTTAATTTTTGGCGGATCGCCACTGCTGCTGCCTCCCCTTTAATATTAGATAATATTATTGTTGAGACCTGGTTGAAATTTTTCAGTAATTTCATACCTAAATTTAGAGCAGGCTCTGCCCCGTATTCGTTTTGAATTTGTTTCAGGACATCAGGTATTACCGCAATTGACGGAATGCCATGTGTTTTAGTATAGTTGGCAGCAAAGACTGAGCCCCAAGTGGTGCAGTCTTCCAGTTGTGGTGTGATCCCCATCGGTAAACTGATTGTCAGTATTCTGTGTTTCTCATATGGGCTAGTATTTGGAAATACTGCTTCTATTTGAGTAATTTTTGAGCTATCCAGAATGGAATTTGCTCACGTTTTGTGGGCATTTTACCCATGACTGCGTATAGAGTCTGTGGTGTAATTTTTAGTGTATTCCCCTGGTGAGGAGTTTGATTTGGAATTGTCAATGGTGGTTGGACTGTGAAAGTCTGCATGACATATTGGACCAATTGTCTGTAGATTTTTATTAACTCTGTGAGTTGAGTAAGTAATTCCTCGTCTGACATTTCTTCAATGTCAGGATGAGGTGTGTAGCCGGCTAGAATCGGCCATGTTGCTCCTGGTCTACCTAGTGGACCGAGCCTGGTAATCTTTTTGTGATGTTTTAGGGCGCCTTTAAACCAGAGCTGATGCTCCTGGTATGTTAATGGAATTTCAATATCCTCGAAAGGAATGTATTCCTCTGGTGGATCATCTTCTTTGTAGAAGTGAAACATGTGTGTTACTGGATTGGATTCAGGAAATATTACCCATGAATAGAATACCTCTGTCTGAAAGGATTCGTGTGCCTCTATCACGAAAACTGCTCTACCTCCTCTTGGTGGTAGGCCATGTTTTATGAGTTTTAGAGTGATGGCTCTTCTTAAATTTGGAGTGATGTCTATAACACCCTCCTCGGTTTCATTTAAACCTGTAATGTTAAAAACTGCTGCTTGGGATGGATCAGCCGCAGCTCCACCGTTTCCGGCGTCATTGTCGGAGTCAGGCATTTTTGTTTTTTGAAAAATGTAGAACAAGTTTCAAGGAGACAAAGATAAGGTGCACAATATTTTGGAACACTGTATCCTTCAACGTTGAGCAAACCAAACAGCTAATATATAGGGTACTGCCCTATGTAGCCGTGGTGGATACTTAACCCTGCCCACTCCAGACGTCTTTTGGAGTATATGGGTAGGGGTCTCTGAGAGAAAAAGCACGGCTGAGTTACTCAGTATCTAACGTTGAATTACCGCCTTACCAAACCGTTGGGCGCCATGTAGTGTAGCTCCTATTTCCCTAATAGGCTCTGCGCATTGGAATAATATATCCTATAGGTTTGACATAGGACTGAGGTCAGTATGTCCCTATCGAGTATATTAAACGTAATTACTTGTGCCAGCTAGCTCAGAGGCCACTCGAAACTCCTTGACGACAAGAAGGGAGTAGTTTCTGGCAGCCGCAAAACATGACCACTTTGTTTCCCTTTAGAATCAGAACGTGTCCCAGAGTCGTGGAAACAATAGATAACTATTTCACTCAGCTCAATTGTGCATGCTTAGTTTTCTCCAAGTTACACAGAAAGAACAGACGGGCGTTTCAATAAAAGATTTATTGAACAGTCTTGTTTCTGGTGTAAGTAAAATGTGCTTTTACGATCACAAGACAGTATGCGAGATAAATAATGTACAGTGTGAGCAGTAGAAATAAATAATACTGCGATATAATTATCTTTTAGTATATATGCATTTACATAAATGACACAGACTAAAAATGCGAGTACTCATACGATGCGTTTCTAATCTAGTTCTACCCCAATGTACCTAACCTAACCTAGGTGTAGGGAGAGGTATGAAGTAGGTGAAGTATTCCTTACTATGGTATACTAAGAGTATGTTAAGCCTAGTATGACTAGTATGCCAAGAGTCCCTCTAGGTTCTAGTCAGCTCCATACCTGAAGAATGAGAGCGGTAGGAATCTCTTTGCCAGACTCGAACTCCAACACCCCGCAAGGGAAGTCAGATCACTGGAAGCTGGACTCTCTGCGTGCAGGGATGACAGCGTCTTCTCAGTGCGTCAGGCCGGGAAATGGGCTCCTCTGAAGTCGAGGTCTCCTCTGATTTACAGGGGCTAGGGAAGGTATATTTATACCTGAGAAGTACCTAAGAATGTTAGCATTGACGTGAGTCGGACAGCGGAAGACGTCATGAATGAACCCCTAAGGAATAATGGTTCATGCATAATATACGAGTCCTTGAAGAAATCAATAGTCCTGGGCTAGGGAAACTCCCGCAGCCTAAGAGTCTGTTCTTCATGAACTCGTTGTGACGTTACGGTGGACGGATGTCAGAGACCATGCCTGTATTTGGAGTGCACGGTTTAATGCCTAAATAAGGGCTGGGATTTTATGCCTATATAAGGGCAGGGCGAATTGTGCCTATATAAGGACATGATACTGGAAAGCCCGTTTATGGACACCCTAAGAGGAATACAACAGCACTGCCATGCAGCTGATTGCACTCTCTTACTCACCTGAAAGATGGCATGGAACAGTGGTGCACTCAACCTTTTGTACAATGCTCTGACATGAAATATCCATGGCATAGCTACTCCTAAAAGTCTCCATGAGGTCTACATGTATCTAAGGCACAGCAACATACAGATTGCCTATCTTCAGGAGACTCATCTGGTGCAGTCAGAACTCAATAAACTATGTAGGAGGTGGCGGGGACACATATGGCATGACCTACTCGGCCTTTACTCAGGGGCTGTTGATCTGGGTGGCCCCGGCAGTACCTTTTGAGTTGGGTACATGCAAAATAGACCCGGATTGCAGCTATGTGGTGGCAGGGGATGACTAGCTGTAGCCTTCCAGATACTCCTAGCGATATATGCCCCGAATGTGAACCACTCTGACTTCCTTGACCAACTGTCCTTATCCCTTACACGTAATTTGTGAGTCCCACACTTATGGGGGGTGATTTTAGCTGTGTTATGCATCTGGCGCTGGACAACTCTACTTCCCAGTATCCAATACAACATGCCACAGAGTAACTCAACACCTTCAGGGCTGGTCCACAAGCAGGCAACTTTATGAGGTGTGCCGAATTATGCACCCCGCTGAGAGGAAATACTCATACTACTCAGTGGTGCATCAGTTGCATAGCAGGTTAGCCATGTTTTTCTGCTGGGCGGAATTGTGTACGAAGGTGAATGGGGACAGAGCAAAGATTCCAACCAGGTAGTTGACTATGGAGGCATTGTTAGATGAGCTGTTTCGTGACATGATAGGTGCACACATAACACAATATTTCACTGAAAATGAAGGTAACCACCACCAGAGCGATTAAGTGGAAAGCATTTAAGGTAGGGATAAGAGGCTATTGTAATAATACGACATGGGGGGTTAAATCCACACTACGGAAGGAGATACTAGACATGGAACAGGCATTGCGCGCAACAGTAAAGGCAACTCCTACACAGCCCATCCAAAGGGAGCGGCTACATGAGCTATGGAAACAACACACAGATATGACCACTTGACTTGGTAATACAGACTACGGGGAACACATGACCAATGGTGAGGGGGATATGGCAGGTACCTTATTGGCTTGGCTCATGAGGGGGCAAACAGCTAGACAATCTATAGGAGCCATCATAACCCCTGGGGGGAGGTGGTCAATACACAGGAGGGCATTGACACAGCTTTTGTTCACTATTATGCCCCTCACTGTGTGATACCACATGTGCAAGAACTTATGTCCACAGGACCAAGCTGCCCAAACTTAACCTACTTCAACCACAGGAACTTGAACAGCCGCTACAGGCTGACAAGATCCACGCAGCAATTCAAAAACCTGCGTGCATTAGGAAACCTAGCTCAAATGGTCTGCTGGTGGAATTTTACTCCACTTGTAGTGCACTGGTGGTGCCAAAGCTTTTACAGGCTTACGAGGAGGTGGGGGCAAAGGGTATCTTGCCAGACTCCATCAGGGAAGCCTTAATAGCGGTAATACCTAAACCAGGGCGGGACCCCACAGACATGCAATCGTATTGCCCACTTTCATTCCTCAATATAGACTACAAATTGTTGACTAAGTTATTGGCTAATGGGCTGCTGCCTCTAATGGGGGCATTGGCCCATGCAGACCAAAAGTGAATTTATACAGAGTAGGAACACCTTCCTCAATGTTCGTCGTCCCTGGAGCTTGCTGAAATATGGTGAGGTGTCAGCAGAGGACTTCCTGGCAGTGTTCCTGGACATCAAAAAGGTGTTGATATGTTGGGCTGGTCATACCTCCATAGAGGTCCTGTTGGCCATGGAATCTGGACTGATACTTCTTGCATGGATCAAAATATTATATCATCGACCCTTATCCAGAGTTAAAACATGCCAGGTGATTACAGATCCATTCGATATACAGAGGGGCATGAGGCAGGGTTGCCCACTATCGCCGCTGATTTTTGCATTGACAATGTAACCCCTGCCATACAGACTTCGTATGTGGGCAGGTGACTGGGGGTGTGTGTGTATTCGGGAGATGGCACATGATATCGTTATATGCAGATGAACTGCTGATCTACTTATGACATGCCAGCGAGTCTCAGTTGGTCCTGATGGAGGCACTAGGGTTGTTTTGTGAGGCATCGAGCCTAAAGGTAAATTGGAGCAAATCGGGCCTGTTCCCTATGAGGCCCTTGGGGACCTCATGGAGGGATGGGTGCCTGCAAGCTGGGCTCAAATGGCGATAAAACACATTCAAGTATCTGGACATCCACATATATCATACAGAGGTGTACATAATAGATGGAAACCTGGGTAGGGCACTTACATCAATTAGACAGTCCGTGAGTTTCTAGAGGTCCCTGCCATTGTCTCCGATGGGCAGAGTGGTGATACCCAAGATGCTCACTCTGCCCCGGCTATTGTACTTCTTTGCTGTGTTGCCAGTGCTCCTCCATTCCACGTTCTTTGGGGTTCTGAATGGTGTGCTCACGGAATTGAAATAGGGGAGTGGCAGGAGATGGAGGGGTTTTTACAAAGCACAGCAACCACTGAGGGAGGGGGGAATGGGTGCCCACGACCATGAGCTGTACTACGCGACGGCACAGCATCAGTGGCTAGTGCGATGGCTGGGAGCAGGTCCCTGTGCAGAGAGAAATTACATGTAGGCAGTCATTAGTGGCAGATCAGTACTGGCCTGGCTGCTGTGCCCGACCAGACACCATGCTTATGTCCACTGTGAAGAAATGCTGAACTAAATATCAATAAAAGCGTGGATATCCACCTAAATATGATCGGGAATTAGATTTATGGGCCCT
The DNA here is from genome assembly GCA_963921515.1 of Calotriton arnoldi. NCBI lineage: Eukaryota > Metazoa > Chordata > Amphibia > Caudata > Salamandridae > Calotriton > Calotriton arnoldi. Next base: position 425,691 of record CAWUFW010012080.1, read on the forward strand.
CCCTGACCTGCTCGAGACTCAGTTGGTACACGAGGTGAGACCCTGGGAGGAAGCGGGAATCACTTGGGTTGGAGAGCTGTATGAGGAAGAGAGGTTGCCAACATATCAAGAGTTGCAAGAAGCATATGGCTTGAGTGCAGGCCACTTTCTTACATATAATGCTATAGTATATGTGATTGAGACCAGGTGGGGCCTGGGGAGGGAGGAGATGTCAGTGTGAGCCCCTCTACAGGGGTTCTTATGCACAGCACGGCCCGTAGGGTCGTTACGTCCTTGTATAGCTTATTCGTGGCACAAGCATCCACAGATCGCCCATTATCTATGATATCATGGGAGGAGGACCTTGGGCAGGACATCGTAGATGATCAATGGCAAAAAATTAGGGAGCAAGTCAAGTGAGTGTCGAAAAATCCGAGATTGTAATATCTCCACATAAGGTATCTCACTCCAAAACCCTTGTACCACACATACGGGGGGATGTCCTAGGCCTGCCCAAGATGCTGACAGTCAGAAGCATGATTCTATCATTTGATGTGGACATTGCCAGTGTTACGTAGAGCATGGGAGAGGATGATGGAGATAGTGTCAGACATGGTTGGACAGATAATACTGAATACCCCTGATCTATGTCTGCTTGGATTGATGCCACGACCATCCAAAGTTAAATACGTACATAGATTTGTAGACCTAGCAATGTTGGTATTTAAGAGATGAATAGCAATGGCATGGAAAGCTAGCCAGCCTGGCAGTGCAGGACTGGCGGCGGGACCTCAATAAATGGGCCAGAGTGGAGGCAGAGCGGAGGAAGGGGTCCAGATGGCGCAATATGGGATGAGAGTCTTGCCAAATTGGAAACAAAAAACGATCACAGGCCACCATGAGTGGAGCAGTGTGAGACAAATCGATAGCTGGGGTGGACCACACGAAGGCTATAAGACATATAAGAAGCATGACTACGCAGTAACTTTCTTGTCTAGGGTGTGCAACTCCCTTACAGACTGCGACTATACATAGAGCTGTATCTCACCACAGATCTATGTTACACATACACCTACCCTGCGACCCACTCCCACATACTTATTGGGAGTGCCACAAGTAGAGTTTCCCCACACGCAAACACGTAACACATATGGAACATATGTTGAAAGTCAGTGACTAGTGAGCCAGTCATGTTGAATACCATTAATTGTGATGTATCAGGCAAATGTATTTGTCGAAAACACAGCGGAGCAGTAATGGCTCTAACCCATTGCTCTGTAATCTGTTATTGTTGAAAATGAATAAAGACATTAAAACTAAAACAAGCATGTGCAGCCCTTAGCAGAGCAAGACCTCGAGAAACTTTTTACAAATGTTTACACTGAGTCATCTGGGTGCAAGGAGACCTTAATTAATCACAACAGCCCTCGCAGTACCAGAGCGAATATCAAAAATTGTCGAATGTGATCTGCACGTAGACTTGCTATTTACAGCGCCACAATTCAAGCACAGGGCCTTGGGCTGAACTCATCTGAATGCTTGCTGCGCCTTGTTGCCGAAGACATATTTTCCTTTCACTGGGAGACCTTTCAAGGTCACTGCCTGCATCTGGCCATTGCTATAAAGATACTTTCACTGCCATCTCAGAGATTTAACACTATGTATAAAAGATACAACATTTGTAGCAAGGGGCTCGTCTAGCAGAAGATACCATGGATTTATCTTCCTGCAGACAGGCTGGTGTGAGTGGAATCACAACAGTTGGAAAATTTCAGTCGAATACACAGGGGATGGCCCTGCCCATGCAAATTATCCAGTTTCCCTTCTCACTGCACCTCTGTGAGCAGGAAGTGACCTGGTATACAGAATCCTCGAAGACAGTTCTTCTCAGCAATAAGAACATATCTGTTTTTGTTGCATTTTCTATGCTCTGAAATGACCCTCCCCCCGACGCCATTTCCTGATGATGCCTCTGCACTGATGGAAATATCTAAGGTCTTCAGTGGTATACTCAGGGCTTATGGGATTATGTGGCAGGAAAAGATCAAATTATGTGGCAAGTTTAACTAAATTATGAGGCAAGAAAAGACAAATTATGCGGCATAAAGCGTCACATTTTGTGAGTATTAATTTATTATTTTGCCATTTGTACTCATGATAACACTGTCCGGGGAAACATTTCACCTCATTAGTACTGGTTTAACAACCAAATTCAGCAATAAACAACTGAAAGATGACCACTCAACTTTTGCGCAGGAACACATGTTGCAACATTTTTAGTAACTTTTTATCCGTTTGAGCTAGAATTTTTTTCGAGTGAAAATCTGCAGATTATGCAGATGATGGATTATGTGGCAAATGCGTCAAATTCATAATCATGCAGAAAACGCCACTGCCTCATATTCGCATAATTGAAGTGGCCCTGGGTATAGGTAATTACATACTCTTTGAGAAGCGCTGCCGGTTCTTCCCTTCCTGGTTTGTTCTGAGTAATGGTTAACAAGTTACCAGTGGAGCTCTCACTCTAAGGTCCCCTCAGTGAGTTCCTCCCTCTGCCATTCAAGCCAGCCATGAATACTCCTTAGACCAGAGGACCAGCACAGCTTGTGACCCATGGCTCTCTGACCCCTGCTCTTCAATCCCTTAGGAGCCTTTGCACCACAGTGTAACTATGGAATATCATTTATTGCACTGCACTGTCACAGGCCTCGCCCCATTTTTCATCAGCTGTGCCCTCTCACCCGTTCTATACGTACACACCCACCAACCAATGCATTTATGTTCCGCTTTGCAGCTACGTTCAGCCTTTCTGTTTCAAATGGATGTGCTGCAGCAAATACCAATGCAAAATAAACTGTGGGGCAGATTTACGAGCCCCCTGCGCCACCAGTACGTCATTTTTCGTGACGTACTGGTGGCGCAGGGGGCTGCTCCATATTTACAAGGAGAGGAAAAGCCACCCTGCGTGACTTTTCCTCTCCTTGTAAATACGGCCCCTTCACACGCAGCACTTTGCGGTGAAGGGGCGTTCCATGGGTGTTGCTGTGGGTGTTCCCACGCAACACTCATGGAACAAGACACATCTCCAGAATTACGAGAAATCGTAACTCTGGAGATGCGTCTGAAGCTATGCCACCCTAGAGGTGGCGTAGGAGGCGCACCGAGGAGAAATGTTTTCATTTCTCCTCGTTTTTTCCTCTTTCAATGTGCGTGCTGCATTCTGCAGCACGCATTGAAAGAGGAAAATGGTTGTAGTGATTGTTTTTGTGCAGGAAGGTTCCCCTTCCTGCACAAAAACAATCTCCACACGACGCAGGCATCCTTGCACCATGGTGCAAGGGTGCCTGCGCATGGCTGCAGTTTGTGCGCCAGCGCAGGGGGAAGCACAAGGATGCAACATATTCTTGTAAATATGTCGCATCCCTGTGCTTCAAAACTAACGCAGCGCGGCGCAGCAAAATGACTTGCTGTACCCCGCTGCGTTAGTTCAACGTAAATCTGCCCCTGTAAGTCGTTTCTCCATTGCTGTAATTAAATAGCGGAAACGTAGTTCCTGCGTTGCATATACTGAACAATTAGTTTTAGGTCTGGCCTGAGATGGCTGTAAGAGTGTCACAGAGCTTATCACCTACAAAGAGAATGGCGTTGAGCTAAGACCCTTCTGCAGTGCTTAATTTGTGCCGGTCGTTTCCGGTGCTCGGAATCGACACTTAATTGTTAACACCGGCACATATGACAGCTGCCACATGGTGGCGCTGTTTGTGTAATTAAGCAATAAGCAGGACAACAATTATATATTAATTCAATAAACATTAAAAACAACTAATACCACCCGCCCAAGCCAGTCTTATATCTTAGAGTGCCTCGAACAGTCTGAATTGTCACACTGGCAGCAGTGTGATGGTTAGTAGTTGTGTACGTACTATCACTGGCAGCGCTGGCATTGGCACTGGTTGGTGCAAACTGCAGTGGCCTCCTGCGGAAGGCCCTGGCACTTATTGTTTTACAAAGTAAGCACTGCCCTTCTGCATTCATTGCAGTAAGTGACACTCATCACTGTTTGCATCAGTTATTGGCAAATTTTAAGAGTCTTTCATGAAATGTGGAGCTTCACCATAGCGCTAAGATATGATGCCATTTTATTCGATCAGCAGTGAAATGAATCAGCTGTTCACATGGAGAATTCTCGTGTCTGGGCAGCTTTGCAAAGGGCTGTGGGCATGCAGATATCCTACTCAGGGAGAGCTAAACACTCAGCCCTTAAATACTGGCATCGATGCATTGGTATCCAGATTTGGAGAGTTTTCCATATACAATAAAGACAACAACTTCACAGCATTTGAGAAAAATGTATTTAAGAATGTGAGGTCATACCTGAACTGCTTCCGTGCCCTTTATGTTGAAAGGTTAAGGCCTATAGGGAGCTGCAATAATAAAGTCTCCCATTGCTCCTTTTACTGCCCCCTGTTTTTCTGTCAAACAAAGAAGCATATTTTGAATTAAGCACATTTGCCTGAAGCAGGGTTCTCCAAAGTAGGTCCTAGAGGGCCGAATCCATGCCAGATTTTTAAGATAACTACATTTATCTAAATGGGGAGATGCTAAAATTCTGGCATGGATCCGGCCCTCAAGGACCGACTTTGGCGAACCTTGGCCTAAAGCACCTCTTGGTAAGTTGGCGCCTGCAATGCCCAATGAAATTTCATGCATAGTCTTCTTTAAATGTCTTTCCAAAAGCAATATAGTAAATGGGGCTTTGTCAGAAAAGAACCCAGTAGGGTCAAGGTTTAACTGCTTCTTAACAGCATCAACTGGTGCCAGCTGTTCTTCATTCATCTGTCAAGATATTGGCCACCAGTACAAGTCAATCATGATCCCACAATATCCAAAGACAGACATGCATGCCATTTGCCTGAACGACTCTCCAGGCCAAACCCACTTGATGATGGAGAACAGTAGTACCATGTACCAACTAAACACTGTAATCCTTCAGTTGAAGTTTAGTCCCACTTAGAAATGCAGGACCCACGTTGACTGGCCAAACATGGTAGCATGTGAAATGTGATTTTAGTCTGGCACCACACCTTATCAGGTATTTCCCTCTGACATATAGGTGATTATTTTATTTCATCTGGCACTTGCATAGCAAAAACAGGCACAATAAATATGATCTTGTTGTATGGTTATCACTCCCCACCACACCATTAAAAAAAGTCTAAATAACTTGCTGTATCAACATTACAGAACTATCAATGTCACAATGCTGCTCTGTAGTTCACAATCCAATCATAACAGATTGAGAAAATGCACAATGCTTTTCATTTCATTTTCCCCACCATCGAGGAACCGACAATGCATGATTCTGATCTGCAGTCAACCACCCCACTGTCACAGGTCTTCATGCATGAAGCTGTTGTTCACTACACATCTGACTGTTGCCTCAGCCATAGAATGTATTTACCATTCTTACAGTCTAAGCTCTCGATCTGTCCATGCATTCAAGAAGTGCCTGAATTTCTATGCTTCTACTAAAACTCACAGAAGAGACCTAGAAATAGCCCCAATACTACTGCTTACTATTCAAGGTGCAAGGTCACTTTTTGCGAATACTTCTCACTTGTAAATTGAATCATTTGCAACTTACTTACTATTCCAGGTCAGTCCTTTGATAGTTGGGAAATATTGTGTGTAAGTAAAAGGATTTACAAGTGCAAGGTGACTTTTTGTGAATACCTCTCATTTGTAAATTGTGCCATTTGCTTCTACTAAAACTCACAGAAGAGGCCTCGAAATAGCCCTATACCAACTCAGTCCTTGCATAGTTGGGAAATGTTTTTGCTTTTGGCCTGCCATACTTCCAGCAAACAGGAACCTTCACTTATGCAGAAGAGACTGTAATCAAGGACAGACAGGGAGCTTAAACAAATGGAACGCCAGTCACTGCTGAGAGCATTAGTGCTCTATGGACCTGTTCAGAGAACAAGTTCCAGAATTCGACTGCCAACAGCTCTTCGTCTATGGTCAGTGGGATTTTGGGGGACATTCCATGTTCCAGGAAGATCCCGGCTGGAGTGCCTGCAACATAACATTTCCTAGCACAATGTCCAACAAGGGCAAGCAGTATACCTGCAGCACAACCTGTTCTTATGTACGGTTGAGGGGAGCAGACAGGCCAGATTAGCTAATTGACATTCTCAATAAAGGTCCCATCTCATCTGCGGGCCAGTGGGTCTGACACAGAAAGAATTGAAAGAGATGAGAACCGAGGGTCAGACATGTCTACCTAGAAATGCTACTAAAACAATGAGGAGAAATGGAAAAGTATACCCTTTGTGCTACCCTTGACATACTGTGTTTTTAGAGGGCAGAGGGTAGGGAAACCAGCATCCATGTACACCCTTTCAGCTGCATATGAAGAGCTGTCCAAAACCTACTCCCACATCACAGATATAAACTAAACATGTTTTGTAGGGGCGCACAGAAATCTGCACCTAAAACAGCATGTATAAGTAAAGAGTTCTGTTCAATGAGCCATCTGCAGAGCTGCTGGATAGTTCATTAAAGGTAGCCCTCTTTGCAGTATGATAATTGGTGGGATTGAGCCCCAAAATCCTACATGAAACAACCACCACTTCTCATTTTGCAAAAAAAGTTGTAAATGTGGCCTTGCTAAGTTACATTCTTGCATGAGAGCAGTTTGAGGACTTTATGGAATTCACACCACTTTCCTGAAGTACACCTGAAAAGCTGCACCAGTCGTAGGTTGCCAAGCATACTTCAGGAAACTTTTATGAATTCCTTTTATCTGCCTTTACGGAGGTGTTTCCACCTCCTAAAATGATGGTGTATTTTTGACATTGATGTGGGTTTTTCCTCAAGTAGAAGCCACTTTCATTACACTATACTATGTACATCTGCTCAGGGCAGTGCTAACTGTTTCCAGAGTGGGAGTTTGAGGCTATTTGTGGCGTTCCCAAGCTTACCGTATAATTATGAAACTCAGCACTGGAGTGCCCTCCACCCCTGCTAGAATGGAATTCACTAACAGGAAATATTACATGATTATGGAGTAATATTGTGTGTAAGTAAAAGGATTTACAAGTGCAAGGTCACTTTTTGTGAATATTTCTCAATTGTAAATTGAGCCCTTTGCACATGTAAATTAGACTTAACACACACATGACTCTGTTTATCAGACCCTTAAGGTTTTGTTAGCTAAAATATCTACTTTTCTGGGTAGCGGTGTCATAAAGGACGCATTCATAATCGGTGATGACAACAGTGGAGAGGATTTTTTTGTTTTTCACATCCATTGACTCAATGAGACCTGGGTATTCAAGTAAATTTCTAACATTGTACTGCTGCTTTTAATGCCTCAGGTCTGTTTTGACTTTATAACACCAGTTATAGCATTGACCAGCTTGAAGGGTTTTGCCTAAATGATAATTTTCACCTACTCCACTATGTAGGCCACATGATCATTCTCCAACTTTGACGGTATCCAAAAAGAAGCGCAACAATAGAATATTGGAAGTGACACCAATGTGTCATCTAAAACATCTGTACAAAAAGGTTGACAGTGTACAATTAATCAGCATGTCAGGCCTTGCTATGCCATTTAATACATGCTAGTTCAAACAGTACAGATACTTGGATAGACCTACGCACATAACATCCACACATTGGGCTTGATTCACAAAGGTGACTTACACTTTTGAGTAAGTATACACTTTTGAGTTAGTGTACTACTTTTCAGTATTCACAAACTCTGAGTGTAAGTTACTGCTAAAAAAGAAAACAGTAGCAAGTCCAGTACTATGCAAGGCTACCACTGGTACTGCAACACTCTCCCATAGAAAACAATGGAGGTTGCAGAATCAGTGGTTGCCACGTGTAGTGATGAACTCACTACAAAAGCATAAGTTACGTCAAAAGTGATGAGTTGCATATATACCAAGTGCTGGCACAGCCAATAGGTCTGGTGATGGCTCCCAGGCTTTTGGTTTTGTCAATGATTGTTGTAGGAAATTGTGTTGCTGGTTGAGGGGGCTGGAACCATACTCAAACAGAAACCACAATTACTGTCAGGGTGACAGCACAAGCAAACCGCAAATTTACCTGTGTTCAACTCTCTGGTAGCTTGGCACAAAAGCAGTCAGGCTTACCTTAGAGGCAATGTGAAAAATATGTATTTATGCAGCACTTCAAACAAAAATAAAGTGAAAACACAACACAAGAATCATCCGACACCAATTTAGAAAAATTGAGTAACATTTAATAAATTATTTGAGATTAAAATGACAAATATCCAATTCGTAGAACTGGAGAATGCAATTTTAAATATTTAAGGGAAAATAGTGTATAAAAGCACAAAGCACCAACTGTGGCTACCTAGTTGTGCTGGACTGGGACAAACTCACAAGTTCAGGCTGACTTCAATGGAGAATGGGCAAGATACAGGAGCCACGTTAGGCCCGCTGATCAAATTACCTTAAATTCTGGTTACGGGTTATTGTGAGATCTCTTGTGGAGGATGAGTCACGCAGTGACGGTTCTGTTGGGATGTAGGTTGCAATGTGAGGCCCTGTGTCGAGGATGCATCATGCAGCGGCGATCCTGGGGAGCTGCAGGGCTGCGATGCGAGGTCCTGCGTTAAGAATGCATCACACAGCAGCAGCTCCACTGAGTTGCAGGGCTGCAATGCAAGGTCCTACGTCGAGCATCCATTGCACAGCAGCAGTTCTGATGCAGAGCTTTGAGGCAGTGTGTCGCACTGTGTTGATTCTGCTGGGACCCGCGCGGTGGAGCACCTCGGGCCCACTTGCAAGGGTCCAGGACAGGGATGGCATCATTTGTGGGCGGGAGCAAAACTCACAGCAGACAGAGTCCAGGTGCTGGGTTCAAGGTGTTTGGAGCCTTTTTTGTCCCTGAGGCTGTGATCAGGAAGCCAGCCAACTAGCCCTTGGATGCAGGTCCTTCTTACTCAGGCAGCAGGGCAGATAAGCAGCAGAGTAGCAGGGCAGTAGAGTAGCAGTCCTTCTTGCAGCAGAGCATCACAACAGTCCTGAACATTCTTTCACTGTTCCAGAGGTGTATTGAAGAGTATGGTCTGAGAGTCCAATATTTATACTTGGTGCCAGCTTTGAAGTAGGAGAAGGCTCTGGAGATTTCTACTCCCAGGGGTGTTTGTAATACCCTACCTTCCTGCCTGAGCCTCAGCTTGTCTGGGGGCTCAAAGGACTAGTGTCAAACCTTTTGTGAGTGTGCCGGAGCAGAGCCTTTGTGATGTGCAAGTGTGGTAGGTGACAGCTCATCCCCTCATCAAGTTAGAGATGGCCCATCCTGCCAACACCTAGTACCCCTTTGTGTCACTATCTGGGAGCAATACACAGAGACCAACGGCCAGTTAAACCTAGTCATGTGACCCAGGATACAGACTACAGGCACCAAACATTTAGGACACGAAAATGCCAACTTTCTAAAAGTACCAACACTGGAGGGGTTAGGCCCAAAAGGACAGGGGTCAGGTAGGGACGTAATAATTATCAAATACCAAAAAGGAACCTGACTCCTTCACAACTTGTGCTCTTTTACTTCAGAGCGCCAATCAAACAACAACCTTTTCTGTTTGAATAGGTTGTTTATTTAACCATTCCTTTTAGAATTATTTTCGTATATTTTTATCAAAATTCGAATGCATGAAATAGAAAAAAAACACTTAATTTTCAAATGACATCTACAAACAATACATTAAACAATTCACAAAAGACATTCAAAAACAAACAGTGAAGTGTGACATCATTATATACAATAATTCAAAAACAACATTATATTTACACCATATCACTTCATGAGTAGGCAAACCTTGGGACTGTCCAATGTTTCAAGCCAAAGGGTATGCCTAACACAGGGAACTAATTTATGCGTACAAGGTGGGGAATGGTTAAATAAACAACCTATTCAAACAGAAAAGCTAGTTGTTTGATTGGCGCTCTGAAGTAAAAGAGCACAAGTTGTGAAGGAGTCAGGTTCCTTTTTTTGTATTTGATAACTTTCTAAAAGTGGCATTTTCTGAATTGTGACTTACAATCTGACTTTAGCATTAAAGAGGGTTTTAAATTACAATTCTTGCGGCATTCCTACCTGCTCTCAATTGAAAATTATCACTTATTAAATCTAATAAGGTAACCCAATGCTATCCTATGGGAGAGGTAGGTATCACAGTAGTGAACAACGTAGTTAAGATTTTCACTGCCAGGACATGCAAACGTTAAAAGTACATGTCCAACTTTTTAAATACACTGCACCCTGCACTATGGGCTGTTAAGGGCCTACCGTGGTGGTGACATATATGTATTAAAAAGCAGGGTGTAGGCCTGACAAAAGGTTTATTTTGCCAGGTTGAAATGGCAGTTTAAACTGCACACAAAGGCTGCAATGGCAGGCCTGAGACATGTTTAAAAGGCTACTGAAGTGGGCGGCACAATAAGTGCTGCAGGCCCACTGGTAGTTTTTAATTTACAGGCCCTGGGTACATGTAGTACCACTTTACTAGGAACTTACAAGTAAATTATGTGGGTGAAAGCCAACTCTACAAACACAATAAGATGATAGACGGAGCACTGAAACTTTTCAGACTCTCTCCCCCATTCACTATTAGATCTGGGTTAAATCCATCATCATTATTTAGCTCAATTTGCCACCCCAGTTCAGACCCAGCCATATGCAAATTAATCTTGACCCTGTTCCACATGGGAACAGTCCAGCCCGAACTGCCAAGCCTGGTCTTCCCTGGACCGGAAACTAGCATCCAGGGACTGGTTTCAGGGAACACCCCTCATCTGCCAGACTAGCTTGAATCCAATGGCAAAGGGAGCATGGGACCCATGTCTGGGCATACCCTGCTTTGAAAGCCAATTCTACCCTGTTTAAGGGAGAGAGCACAAACAGTTTTAGCAGTGGTTAGCAATGGTGAAGTCCTAAAAGCCAACAAAAATAGGTTCAGAAAACAGGAGGGTGAAGACAAAAAGTCTGGGGATTACCCTGTAGAAAGGGCCAAGTCAAACAATTGTCGGTTTTTGTTGTGTTTTTGCAACATTTTATTATTGGGGAAGCTACGAGACACTGCTAAATCTAAAAAAGAGCAAAAGAAAAAATATTTTTTTGATTTCAAAAAGCACACATTGCCAAAATAGTCCCTAGAACCAAAGGGAGCTACTGGTTGTATGGATGTGCTCGTTGTGAAAGGGAAGAGTGCTGTCACTCTTAGTGAAGTTAGCCAATGGCGTGAGTGGGCTGACCCTGTGCCTCATAGTAAATGCTATAATGGGCAAAAGAAAAATATGAGTGACACAATGACACTCCAATGGATTATATGGGCTGGCTGAAAGCCCCTATAAGTAAGTATATCATAATTTTAGTTAAAAAAAAAAAAAAGGCTTGGCTAACATCAGACCTAAACATATTTGACGCCCCTGGAGGGGTGGAGATTCCATTGACCAAGGACTCTTCAACACACTGTATATTTTGTGTGCCGCTAGAATAACATCTGACATAAATATCATGTCCTAAACATTGCCTACAAAAATATCTATCCATTGGGGTTAATAATAGAAGTCTACAACCAATAAGATTATATTTAGTACACAATATTTATGTCAGATGATATTCTCGTACACAATATTCTGAGGTGCAGTCAGATATTTTTGACCAAGGATTCTTCAGGCTTCTAGCGCGCCTCATTCCACCAGCGGATTTTAGCACACCTTACTCAGATATGTTGAGACAGGTGTGCCTGTTGTCAGGGAAAAGAACTGTGTCACCCTCTCACAGGATAAGAGCAAGAGTTGTTTGCTTGAGTGCCTTTGTTTGGTCACATGTTTAAAGAAAATAATTTGCCGCAGTCAAGTAGCATTAAACAGTGTTATCCTTTTTTAGGTCTCGCCCTGAAGCCAGCGCTTGCGCTGGTCTGGGCGAGACATTTTGTAAGTGGGCTTTTAGAAATGCGACCACTTTTTTTTGGGCTTGCCTAGAGCATGCGGGAACGCGCACAGTAACGCGCATTCCTCGCATGCTCCAGGCGCCATATGTCTTTCCTCTCACTTGCTCCTCCCCCTCCCCCACCACAGAGCGCTTCTCGGGGCCGCGCGGCTGTGTCACTTTCACGGCTGCGCGTCACTTGCTCTCCCGCTCCTCCCCCCTCCCCCACCACAGAGCGCGTCTCGCACGGCCGCGCGGCCAATGCTTGTTGTACGTGGGTCTAAGAGCCTCTGTTTTGATATAATGGCCTATAATATTGTGCTACATAGGACGGAATATGGGTTCGCTTTCTAGTCACTTGTTTTTGTTCGTCGCTGTTCACAAGTAATGCGACCCCCATCAAGCAGGATGCGAAAACCAGAGCAGCTGTTGCTGATAAAGTATCTCTGCTCGTGCTGGACGATCGGCTTGTTTCTGAAGGGGTTGTGTCCAAGCCTCTTTTGCAAAGCTGTGCATTCCTCATCAGAAGGTCTACAGGGAAGCTTAGAGACCAAGTGAACAAATAATTCTACATTCTTTGATTCTTGTAACTCGCGCCAGGGCTCCCGGACACATTGCTGCCTGCCCAGTATGAATTATAGTCTAGTGCTGCATTGGATTTCCTGATTGCAAGGTTAGGGGACACTTTTTACAACCGCGACTATGTTATTTGTTTTAAATTACATTTCTCCGATATTTTTCCCTTCCAATTTACTTTCCCCAGTATGGCAGACACCGATTTCATTTGTACATTGCTCCGATATTTTTCCCTTCCGATTTATTTGTCCCTTCCGATTTACTTTGTCCAGTACGGCAGACACCGATTTCCTTTGTAGAGTTGTCAATTTCACCGGTGCTCCGGAGAAAGCCTCCTCCCAGGGGGAGGTGAGCAAACTGCGAAGAGGGTCATTGTTAGCGGTGTGGAGGAGGGGCGGGGGCTGGTCTTTGGGCGAAGGCATTCCACGCTCGCTCCACAATTAACCGCTCACTTCCCTGACCCCCGAGGACATGTGACCCAGCATCAGGCCCGAATACACAGCTCTGCTGAGGCACCTCAGTCCTCACACTGATACATCACCCGTACCATTCCAATACTACTGAGACTTGCATACAGCTCTCCAATGCTTTTTATACTGACCGGCCGACTCGGGATATTGCAGTAACGGGGCATGGGCACACCTCTGCCAGTGCACCGCATTTGAACCACAGAAGTTGCTGTTCTTGGACTCTCACATTAATAAGCACACAGAATGAGCTCAATGGCTGTAGGGGGCAGAGGGGACGGGTTAAATCAATTAATTTTATTCAGTTGTTCAGGGATGTATACATTGTTGTTGAAATGACCTGTTCTTTGTACCTCCCAAACCGCAGATGACACACAGAGAGGTGTGCGTTAAACCGCATGCTGAACGTCGTCGTCGATGCATTTCTACCTTTCTTCTGGGCGCCGTCCATTCCCTGTCCCACTCCCTACAGCCTCACCCTCCCTCCATCCCCCCCATGTGTTTCTGAGGGATCGCACACACTATCTAAAGAGCTGCCCGAGTGTTTGTTTACAACACACAAAGCCTTTGTTTGCCCTCAGGGTCTCAGGAGGGCAAAGGGGCAGGAAAAGTGGGTGCTAAAATAGATCCAATTTCCAAGTCCTTAGCTGTGATCACACTTTCTCCCTATCCCGTGTTGTTTTTCCGAGCCCACGTCTCCCCTGAACCTCAGACAAAATACCTAGCACAAAAGGCCTGTTTCTCTTATTTTCAGTTCTTCATGATGAAGCCACTTTAGGAATTGGATCTCGGGTTACCAGTTGACTCCGTGTTACCGGATGCTAAGTTTCCAGTGCCCGGTTTGCTTTCCCAAATCATTGCTTTTAGGTGTCAGTCACATTTCACTCAACCAACCCTGTAACTCTCAGAATTGAGTCTTTAATGAGGAAAGCGCAGGGTAAAAAACAGCCATGAAAGGAACATGGAATCGCTTGCAAGGGAGTAGGCAGAAAAATACAACACACCCCACCTTGAGCCATGTCCCAGCTAGCTCTGAGCAAGTAGATGCGGCAAGCGAACCAGGCAGTCGTTTGGGAGATAGCCCCCATTAGGGGTTTCTAAAATTCTTTAATTTCCTTTCTTCTCTGCTGCTTTCTTTCAGTCTTTCTTTCCATCCTTTTTCTGTCTTTTTTCCATCATGCTTTCTTTCCATCCTTTCTGTACATTTTGCCATTCATCCACCTTTCAGTCTTTTCCATCAACCCTTCCTTCTCTTCATCTTTCTTTTCATCCACCTTCCTTCCGGTGCATCCTTCTCCCTTCCTTCCCTTTTCATCTCTCTTTCATCCACCCATCCATCATTCTTTCCATCCACACATCTCTGCATCCACCCATTCATCCTTCTCTCCATTCAGCCTCCTCGCCATCAACCATCAGCCATCCTTCTCCCCAACCATCCTTTTCTCCATCCATCCCTTCATCCTTCTCTCCAGCCACACATCTCTCCATCCTACCGTCTCTCCAGCCTTCCTCCCTTACACTGCAAGAGATTATTTCCACGAACTTCCTGGAGACCAGAGTCTCCAATCAAAGTCAAAGAAGCCATAAAAAAGTACATTTTTTATGTTACTCAAAATGACCCTGTGATGGCCACCTACAGAGACGCCTCTCCACACGCAAGCATACGCTGCTCAACAGAGCAGTTCTGGGAAAACTCTCTATTGAAGAGTTCAGCTGCTATTAGGCTTCCTGTTAAGGATCTTGCCGCGCACTTTCACTTTAAGTATGGTAGCTGCCCCCATCATAAACAGGCTGCAAAAATAACTTCTCTGAGGCCCGTTTGTTTTTGACCATTGGTAGGTTAAAAATCAGTTGTATTAAAACAAAATAAAGTAGTTTCAAAGGCTGCGGAAGTCAAGTTATAAGTTTAAATGTGTAATTCTTCAATAGAAAGATGAGCGCCTCCACCCCATAGTGATTTTTCATAGAGAACGCATGGAAAAGATTACGTCCCGTAAATTCATGTATTTCTTCGAATAACACTTGTTTAATACAGATTTAAGTCGTGGCAACTCGCGTGTCCTTCGAGTAGGAATGAATGGGGAAGTCGCTCGCCGGTTTAAAGCAATGTCTGCAGAGAGTTTTGTAGGCGCGGTATAAGGTCCGAATCTCCTACCCAAACTCACTCAGCCTTTCATCCGCTGCACGACTGATGAAATTAGTAACACGTAGATAAGGGATCTTACTTAAGCTTCAGATGCAATTCATATTAAAACTAGTGCTGTAACCGAGAGAGCCGGCTCAGTAAATAAACACACGCGTGTTGTGAGCAAAGATGGAGATGCCCACCGATGTCCCCCATACTTTTAAAGTTGTGTTAACCCACTCGCCACTTGTTGTTCGTATCAGTCCATAACCCATCCATCCCTCCCCAGAGAAAGTCTGTCTGTGATTACCGGCTGCAATACTGTGACACCCCCTCACACCTGTGGCGCAGGCTGGGCGTCCTAGAGAGCCGCAGTGCCCCGGTGTGTGGGTGCTGTCGAGGTCTGCCCCAGCTTGGCGGTCAGCTCCGCAGCGCAGACCCCAGACTTTGCTGGGTGAACTCGGGGAGCTCTCAAAGAGGAGAGATTGTCGCAGCATACACGCCATCTTCCTTTTTAGGTCTCACTGAGCCAGCGCATGCACTGCTCTGCGAGAAATTTAGTGAGGGGGTTTTCAAAGTGCTACCAGAGGCTTTTGCTGGCGACCAGCTTGCGTTCACGCGAGCGGCCGCCATCTGTCTTTCCTCCCTCACGGTCATTAAGTGCATCGCGATCACTTTCGCGGCCGCGCGGCCGTGACAATGCTTGTTTTATCATTGCTCGCATTCCTCCATTTTTTTAAGCGCTGCGCTTTCATTTTATTTGCAGCTTCAAAGCTGCCTCTGTTCCACCTCCAGCCATCAAAAACAAGCTGCATATTTCACGCTCCTCTCACCTCTTCATTAGCGGCCGGGCAAAAGCCTCTTCCGGCCATAGTGATCAGCCGCTGTGCCGGGCTCCGACCTGCCCGCCTCCCCTCCTCCCCTGCAGCAGCTGATCAGCAACGCACAACACCCGAACGAGTTGTGTGGCTGCCAGGACCCCGATGCATGTGAGTCACTGCTTTCGAAAAATTATGCCGTTATAGTACAACTGAGGAGGGCAACAAGCTTAGCTTCTGTATTTTCATGCGCTCCCTCCGATGCAGTAGTGTGGCGAAGATGCGGTATGTTTGACGTTATCAGCACAGCTGTGCTGAGCCCTTGCATTGGGTAAACGCTTCTCTATGCTCCATTAAGCAGTCTGCTGTAGCAGCGCTGCGTGAGATGGTGTTATTTATATGGAAGAGTATGGCTGTGCTGAGTCTGCACGCTGCTTCTTCAATGCTCCAGTATTTGAATAAAAAAAATTAAAACAACACTTTCCTATTGTCCTCCTGCGGGACATGGAGAATCAACAGAAATGTATTATGAATTAGGCAGCCGCCACTAAAGAGAACACCAGGACGAGTTGGGTGGCTGCCAGGAACTCCGGACTCCATACGCCTGGGCTAGCTTTATTTAGGAGGGGAAATTATTTGATTTTTATTAACGCTTTCTGCACATTTCAATGGCAGTTTTTAAGCATACGAAGCTTTGTACTTTTATTTTGGCGCTACTCTTCACTTTCCCAGCGTGCAAGCAATTACCATTATGTTAATTATTATTTTGGCTGCAGAAGCCTCACAAGCACGTTTATCACAAATCACCACAACACGTCTCTATCTCCCCCTCGCACCCCAGGGCATACATACAGGAACAGGACGCATGGCTGTGGGCCTCTAATAGTCTCCTGTCCCTGAGGAAGCCTGATCTGGTTGTAGCCTCATTTCCCTGATCGCTATTTAGAGCCTCCTTGTTAACAACATTTGTTGTAAGTTCTTCGGCTCCTCCTGTCTCCACACATTTCAAATGTACTTTTTGGGGTTGTTTTATCTGCTCCTGTCTGCACGCATTCCCTCGTCTGCCCACATTGCAAAAACTGTTTGTTTGCTGTATGTTTTTATTTTTTTACAAAAATATTAGCTCCAATACTTAATAAATAATTAACTTCATTTTTTACCATATACTTTCAGAACTAGTGTCATAGCAACATCAGGAAATTTATGCGTGTTTTTTCACAGCAACTTATAGTTTTTTCAAAGATTTTGGTCCCTAATGCCTTAAAAGTCATTATTTATCTTTTAGATAATATCAAATTCGGTAGCAGCAGCAGCATGCATTTTATTAACGCTTGACAGGTAAAGGTGCTCTGTCAAATTCTAAACATTTCAACCTCTGATGCCTTTTCAGTAATTACATTGATTAGGTAATTACACATTTTAGGACATGTTTTCGTGCCACCAGCACGCAGTTCAGTATTCGCTAATGCTTGTATTTGTCACGCCGTCTTAGCCACGCACCCCCCACCATACACACAGCAGGCCTGGCTGCGAACATTTACAGCTTCCTTGCTATGCTTTTCTTTTAATATTGCTCTTTCATAAAAGCAAATACTTGCAGTTTGTTATGACTTCTTATGCTTCTTTTAAAAATAATTCTTACGCCCATGCACTATTCTATTACTTTAATAAACTCTATGCTGTTTCATTTTATAGGCTGCGTACATTTAGCACCTCCACAATTATTCCCTTGGCTGCAGAAGCCTCTCAAGTACGTTTATTTGTGTGAACAAACCATACCGTTTACTTTGACAGGCTGCAGAAGCCTCAACTCCTTTTATCTTTATTCACAATAACCCGTTTCTACCATTCAGCACCCCAACATACACACAGGAGGCCTGGCTGCAATAGGTCTCGCATTACTGAAAGTTTAAGCTATTGGTTTTGCATTATTATTTGCAACGCCAATAGCTCAAACTTTAAGTAATGCGAGACCTATTGCACTCACTAAATAGTCAGGGCCAGCACAGCACCACTCAACGCCACCACAGCATCACTCAGCGCCACCACAGCATCACTCAGGGCCACCACAGCATCACTCAGGGCCACCACAGCAACACTCAGCGTCACCACAGCATCACTCAGCAACACAACAGCATCACTCAGCACCACCAAAGCATCACTCACGTCCAACACAGCATCACTCAACACCAACACAGCATCACTCAGCACCACCACAGCATCACTCAGCACCACCACAGTATCACTCAGGGCCACAAAAATATCACTCAGCGCCACAACAGCATCAGTCAGCACCACCACAGCATCACTCAGCACCACCACAACATCACTCAACACCACATCAGTATCACTCAGCATCGCCTTTGCAATATTACACCACCACATCATCATCACTCAGCAAGACCTAAGTATCATTCAGCATCACCTCAGCATCGTCTCAGCACCAGTCACCACCACCACTACCACCTCAACATCACTCAACACCACCTCAGCCTGCTCTCGGAATCTGCCATCTGTTGAGTCTCCCCTAGCGTCTGGCCGCTGCTAGTGTTATAATACAGGTACTAGTTCACAACCTTCAACCTCCAATTGTTTTTGCCCCCTCAAAAAACAAGCATTGGCATAGCCAATAGGTCTTGCTTTTGGGACCTTATAAGTGTTTACCCATGCAACAGTTGATGTTGTTGCACCAAGGATATTGTGTTGCATAACTAAATACTTCTAAGGTCCCAAAAGCGAGACCTATTGGCTATGCCAATGCTTGTTGTATTCAAGCATCTGTGGAGTGTTTACATTTAGAAGCGAAGCCCAGCACTTATCCTGAAAAGAAATGCAATTCCGTATCCCTTTATCAATAGTAATTATAGATTGCAAAGCACTGAACTTGATGGTGTTGTGGGTTGTTCTTTAAGGATGGAATTTAGGATCACACGTCGTAACATTGTGATTGGGCAAACCTGTTAAGAATGTTCAGGTGATTGCTGTCCTGAAGCCTGTAGGTTGGTGGTGTACTTATGCAGCTGAAAAAGGATGTGAATTACACTCTGGCTGTGAGTGCCTCTTCACACAGAAAGATGGTAACTTCTCTCCTTCAGAAGAAAGTACATTCAGAAAAAAAACATGCTAAATAAGGTATTCAGCTCTTATCGGGATTTCTTGTTTAACCGTTAGACATGGTATGGTGGGCGTAAGCAGTAAATACAATGCAATTAGAATTTATTTTAATGGTGGCTGTAGATGAGAGCATGCTGCTGATATTGGAATTAATTTGCTGCAACAATCAAGGTTAAAGGCAGAGCTGCGAACACAGCAAACATGCTCGGGCATGCACAAACTGAAAATAATAAGCATATTGTAGTGTCTACACCCAAGGTGCACAGCCGCCCAACCACATAGCCAGTTCCCTGCGAATGGCATCTCCAGGGAAGTGTCTAGCACTTCGAGCTCATCTGCAAATGAATTTTCGTTGTATTGGCACAGATGGGCAAATGAGCATATGCACTCCAGGGGGATCCTCATTGACTCAATTAGTCTGTTTGTTGTCCGTTTAAGGCTGCTTTCATGATTCGACTGTTCGTAAATTGCTTTTGAGATGATCTTTGAATATTTTTCATACAATAGGGCAGCTGTGGTATGATGACAACTTTCCCGAACTGGGTCTGCATAATTGCTTTGCAACTGATTTATCGGTCCTTTCTTTTTTATATGATATTTTATGGGCTGCGATTCTAGTTTTCCATGAAAAAATGCAACATTCCAGATAAATTGTTACATTTTGAGTACGAGATGGCTTTATTCTTCTGCTTGGAACACGGCGCTGCTCATAAGATACAACCCTAATATAGAACAGTGAATGTTACAGAATGTCATCCAAGAGCTGCATGCAAACTGCATAAAATAGGTTAGGACGTTATGTTTTTTCCCCCAGTCTTTCATTATCTATTCCTAATATTGCTGAAAAGGGTTCGTTTGGGTAGATATACATTCTTATGAGTAAAGTCCGCCTTTACAAGTGCTTTAAAACAAATGAGATGTATGTGAGAGAGTATCTATGAAGAGATGAGGGACGCTTTTGCCCTGTGGTAGAGAGGGAATCCGAGGAGGAGATTATTAGGGGGGCGCTAAAGCCGGCCCTGCACTTGAAAATTTCTCCATTGCCACCCATACAGTTTCTAGAATTGTTAACCTTATCAAAACAAAAAAGGTGAGCTCTTGAAGCTCTAAGTTAGGGCACAGTCTATGCCATGGCTGACTTGTGTCTTAACTAGTTGAACTACTGGAGCAGCAATATTTTACTACATTAGACAGTGGTAAAAGGTTGCTTGTCACAGAAACCTTTAAGGCATGTGCTGCTTTTGGTTGGAAACATAGCAACATTTGTTGACATATCTAAAGTAAACAGCAGAACACAAAACAATAGCATACACAAAGCAACATAACAACACAATTAAAACATTACAAGTCACATCAGATCAAAACAGTCAAAACCGAACGCAACACAATAAATACAGTACATGAAAACAACATTAAATTGCAATAATTCTGTACAAATACAGACCAGCACAAAAAAACACAGAACACATCCCCACCACAACAAATATGCACACACATTCTTGTCACACATTACCACATCCAAAATCGTATTTTCATAATATGGTGGTAAAAGATGGGTGAAGTTAGTACTGTTTTAACTTACCGCCAAGGACATGAAATAGCATCGGTGTAAAATGTTTAAATGTTTTGTGATTCAGTCCCATGATTTTCCTTTTTTCTTTCCGATTGTTTCCTAATGCCTCATTATATTCAATAAAATTATGTGTAGTGGAATTTTCTTCTTACGTCTTCCTCTAGCATCCTCTTTAAATAACAAGCTACTAAATTATAGATTTTCCAGAGTGCAGTCATTGTTTCTTATATCGGGGAAAATCCTGTGTGTGAATGCATCAGGAAGAGTGCTGACAAGATTCTCAACCATGGCACTGTGTGCTTTTGCAAGTCAAACACATTTGCTGATCTTGTGCTGGGTTGGAATAAATTACTAATAAGTGCATTGACCTTTGCTTTGTACATGCAGATTCCTCAGCTATAGACCCCGGGCAAGCATTGCCTGGATGTGACTTCCGATTTCAGCTGCAATTTGTCAATAGTAATTGGAACAGGAATGGGATTGTAGGCCAGCTCTAAATATCAATTATCAATTCAGGTCTAAAACATACCCTCAGCTTACCCTCCCTTACTGGACTATCATAAGAAGGGACCTAATTCCTCTAAAAGCAGTCAAGCCCCTTTCTCCTTATTTCCTTTTTGGAAGTTCTCATCAGAACTAGATTCACCTGCACAATTGTTTGTAACATTCGCAACCTCATAAAAGACATCATACATCACTTTTTATCCATCACCGAGACCAGGTTCATTGATATATCAGCACCAATTCCAACCAATCAGAACTTCCTCTCTAATAATCAAGAAGTACACAGTAATGTTTTCCAGCTCTTCCTTCGGCATGTGAATAACTCGATGATAATACACCTCATATGAATGCCTGGTAATAAAACACATTGCTGTCCAAACCCTCTTCGTTGAACATGCAATTATTAATAACTCACCACTAAAAAGGTCATGTTTCCTTCCATAGGGGCCTCTAGACCTAGAATCAAGGAGGTTAATCTCAAACCTAATGCAACTGCCAGAAGAAGTATTATCTTAATGAACATTTTTTTAATTTATTTGATAGTTTTCTAGAGTGCTCTTGTACCAAACTTCATTAAACAAACTTCTATAAAATATAGTTTGATGTTACTTCAGCATTAAAGACCAGATTAGTTGGCAATCGATAATCTGATAAGGTGGGATTGTACTTTTTTAAGGAAACATAGAGCCGTATAAAAAGTGCAACATTCACGAAATAGAAACTCAGTTTATATGGCACAGAATGAGGATTTCAGATTATAGCTATGTAGGTCAAAATTGATGTCAATTCAAGTTGAAGACCAAGTTTATCCAGAAATAACCTAAAGAGGTGGGTTGTCAAGTAATTTGGGAAGGTAGTTTGTGGGAGTTAAAGAACGATGTGATCACCCCTGAAATGTCTGTCTTGGTGCTTTTGAGAACTTTGGAACTTCTAGGTAAGGTAATCCTATGCTTCTAAATCCCTGCTGGCATCCTAAAACGGAGAGCAGGTCAAATCTTACTGAGGGTAGGGTCAGTAATTAAATGATTGATTGAATGATTCCAACCTTAAGAGCAAATCAGTATATAGCTCATAACAATTAAATGATATATTAGTTCATCAT
Source organism: Calotriton arnoldi (assembly GCA_963921515.1). Classification (NCBI taxonomy): domain Eukaryota; kingdom Metazoa; phylum Chordata; class Amphibia; order Caudata; family Salamandridae; genus Calotriton; species Calotriton arnoldi. The sequence goes on from CAWUFW010012080.1 coordinate 447,928, forward strand.
CAGTGTGGTGAAAGAATGCTTATGGCAAAACATATTAATTTGCTAGTTGAATTGAAGCAGAGACATACAAGCATTAAGTGCTGAAGCTTCTTCATGCAAAAGGCTCGAGGTAGCAGAGCTCCCACTTTTGTAATCTCCTTTCCACTGTAACTCCCACTGCATATATTTCCAGAGAGGGCTATAAAATGACCCCGTTGGCTTTGCCTTTGGATTTTGATTCTCAGTGTACTGCTTCGCTACCCATATCGTGCTGCACCCATACATGACACTCCACCACACTCTAGAAAGCAATTCAAACAGAATATAAATAAGCATACATTATCATCTGTGCAGGTTCGAGATATTGAATATTGGCTTTCCTAGTGCCTAAAAGTTTTTTTGTTTTTATATTGATGCAGGGAAATCTAAGATTGAACACAGGATTGAACTGGTATGCAAATATGCCAGTTTAGGAGTAAAGTGAGTTTAAGAGGCTTGTCACCTTTTCACACTGCTCTCATAAACGTCTTTGCTTGGTTGGTTTACTTATAAATGTTCTAGGAACCATGTTTTTGCAAAGAAAAAGTTAAACGAGAAATAATTAAAAGTTCTATATTGGCTCAGTCCGGGAGGTAGAGTTTGTCCTCAAACTCAGGTGGTTCACCCAGAAGTTGGTCAGCTAGCACACTTGATTCTGACCAATCATTCTCCTCCTCCTGTGCTGTTTCAGGAATGGTGTAATCGTGTGGTATGAAATGTTGGTTTGTTTTGATCTTGGACAATCTCTCCACGTTTTGAGTCCAGAGACTGGTCCTTCTCAATGTAACAACTGCGACAGCTGTACTGAACACACGCCTAGCAGACTCACTGGCTACAGGACCAGCCTGCTGAGCTCTGGCCTTTGGCAGATCATCCCATACCAATACATCAATGGGTTTTGATTAACCCTGGGCGAAGCACTACGCTACGCTCGCGTAGTTTGCGAAGTTTGCGCTACTTCGCACTACGCGAATTGCACGTAGCACAGTGCAAACACGCGTAGCGTAGCGGTCATTTTTTGCTTGCTCGCGGTCCTCAACGTCAAGTTGGCGACCGCGAGCAAGCAAAATGACATCCCGGCAAGACTTTTTCCTCGTTCGCGATCAGCAACATCAAGTTGCCGATCGCGAGCGTGGAAAATAAACCTCCCGGCGAGATTCTCAACGCGGGGAGGTCAGGTTTCTCATTGAGAGTGGTCGCGTATGCTTGTGACCGCTCGCGATGAGAAACTACCAGGCCGCGTTGAGAAAGCTGCCGCTCGAGTAGAAATCTACTTGAGCGGCAGAAAACGACCGCTTGCACTGTGCAAGATGCGGTTTGCACTGATTGCACAGTGCGGACAAGCATCCGGCACTGTGCAATCAGTGCGAACAGCATTTTGCACAGTGCACTACGCAGTTCGCGTAGCTACGCGTAGCTCGCGTAGTGCGAAGTACACTTCGCGTAGCTACGCGTAGCGCTACTACGCGAACTACGCCCAGGGTTAGTTTTGATCCACGTAGACCTCTTTTGGGTCATCCAGAAACTCCTGGAACATCCTGTGAATGGGCATTGGTGCTGCCACTTTCTCGACCACTTTTGCCTTCGTCTCTACACTGGACTTAATAAGGCCTGCCCTTTGAAACCAAGTCAATGCAGAGGTTGTGGATGATTCTTGTGTTCCTGTTGTTGCCGCCGGTGTTGTTGTTGCTGCTGTTGGTTGCTGTGAGACAACAGGACTGCCCTCTATGGAAGTTGAAGGCAGCACCCCAGAACTGCGGAGTGGGACTCTAAGTTCCAGCAGTTTTCTTCCAGGTCTCCGGCTTGATCAACAATCCACCTCTTGTATTTTGAAACATCCCCTTCAGAAAAGGGAATGAAAGTGGGTGGATTTTTTTTGTACCGTCGATCAAGTAGTGTTGCACAGATCTATTTTTTGGACGAGATGATGTCATTTTGCAGTCTTACATTACAAGCAAAGCAAAAGATTAAGCTCCCAACCAAGACATGCGCTTCTGAGTTTTCGTTCACATCTGCGAGTGCGAACCTTTCAGACACCTTCTTTAGCTGGTCCTGTAGCAGATGCAACATCGGGATAGCTCGGCCCATCTCACTGTTCTCCTTTCTAACTTCCCGTGTGAAAACCTCAAAAGGGAGTAGCATCTGTGTTAGGCATTTGACTAGGCCCCATTTGTCTGCATCCATGGGCATAGCTTTCCCAATTGCATCCCCTCCTCTTTGAATGACATAGTCCTTGATCAGTCTGTACTGCTCAACAGATGTTGCAACATGTAATAGGTCGAGCTTCAATGTGTTGGCACCTCCTGTATCAGGGCTTTAACTGACACTCTATTAGCACATTGAATAATCCACAACTGCTTCTCGGCTTTAAAAGAATGGCTGAAATGCGTGCAGATTCTTCTGCAGGTGGCCAGTATGTTGCTGACTCTGTCTTCTTTTTTGTAGAAAGTCTTTCACAACCAGGTGATGCAATGCACCAAACACAGGAGCCTGAAATAGCCACTGTCTGCCATGGCCTGGACTATGTCACTGTCATTGTCTCTAGCAACAAATCCAATTCTGAGACCACTGGGTCTCAGCCATTCAGACACCTTGCTGTTAAATTCGTCCAAGATGTTTGCAGCTGTATGTGATTTCTCAATGGTGAACATGGCTGCTGTTGCATGCCGCCGAAAGCTCTTAATAGATAGCTTTTGCTTTGCCCCTGCAAAAGAAATCTATTGTGCAGTGATGCACATGTACTCAGTTGCCTGACAACTGGTCCACATGTCTGTGGTCAGGTGGATAGTGTGAACAACACTTTGCTGCAAAGCTTGTCCAACCAATTGCAGCACATTGTGATGCTTTGCTGGAACAGCAGCTCTGGCAAAATAGTTCCGACTTGGAACCTTCCATTTCAGGCAGATGGCTGCCACAAATTCTAAGAATCCCACTCCTTCTACAAAAGAAAAATGGAGGAGGTCCAGCGCTAAAATTTTTGCCAACTTCCCATTGTACAAACGTGTCATTGGGTGGTTGTGGTTGTGGTTGTAGGGCCCCTCCTGCCGCAAAATAGTAATAGTAGCCTGTATTTTCTTCTTTTCTGGGGCCAATGACGCAGGCGACTTTTTGAGAAGTAGGTGGTGGTAGACTCAGTGTGCATCATGGTGGGGCAGTCACTGTATGCTGTGGTGTCTCCATCTGACTCTTGTACCATTCTGAAGTCACTGAGGCGGGTGATTCTGCTGATGCACTGCTGGAGACATGGCTGCTTTGTGTGAGGATGCCACCCTCTTCTTCTTCCCCACCTCCCAACGTGATTGGACTTGTAGCTGATGTTTCTGGGCTCTCCTCACCTTTACCACCACAACCACATATAGCAATTTATTTAAGGTCCTTCCACTGGATTGTGTGATGTTTTTTCATAAGGATCTTTTGGTCTCCAGTACCATAATGTGAACCAGGCTTACCTCGACAAACACCAAATTGAGGAGAAGTACTTTCTTATTGTGCCACTGCCAATGCCTGAGGAAGAACTGGAGGAAGGTGGGTGTGTCGTTGATTGCCTCTCTGCAGTGCATACTTCTACTAAGATGGGGATTAGTGCAGGTCTCAGCTGGTGCTTTGCAAATATGGGAGCTGTTGGTGCTGCCTGTGCCACATCCCTCAGAGCAGGTTGAACAGTGATGTTGGACTCCTCTGTGCCAGCTTCCACAATGACTAGCTCATTGTCATCATCCTCTTAATCACCCCCTTCCATAATTCTAAGGCTTTCAGGAACTTTTCTTTTCCCTTGTCTCTCTTGGAGTCTCTCGGACTCTGCCAGGGTCCACTCCATGTCCCTATCATCATCATTAGAAGTGGTTCTTGGAGAAGATGGTGGAGTAGTGCCCTTCCTTTTCCTTGCTTGCGATCTGGGAGCCAACGATTCTAAAAGAGGAGCTTCTTGTTCGGCAGGAAGCTCAACCTCCTGTTCTGCTCAAACTTCAGCAAGATGTACTATTGCTGGCTGCGACTGCTGTCCACTTTGCTCTGTTTCCTGAAACGATTGGGTACTACTTTGCGAAAGGCACAAATCAAATTCAGCGTCACTGCTCGTCGGCGTCACCATGATTACAATGGCTGCCTTACTGACAGACATGGTCTTTGGCTTTGTTTGGGGTGGTGCTTTTGATGCGGGAGTGCTGCTCCAAGGTTCTTTCCCGGAGGCTGGTCTGGCAGGCACAAGTCTCCTGAAAATAGTTGTGGTCGGCACGCCACTGGTGGAAAGCTGCTTCTTCTCACTGACCACTTTCTTAGGAGCAGCTTTCTTTGGGGCCATTTTAAACCTCTCAGTTGGCAGTGGCACCAAGCTGCACAAGCGGAAGAGGATTGATGTCACTATACAGGCCTTCTGTTTGGCAGTACTGCGAGTCATGTTGTCTCTTCTTCTCTTGTGCACCTAAAAGCAAAAAAGCAAGAAAAACATTTAGTGAAATGTGGCATTGTTGCAGTTTGAAACAGTACAGACAAAGGCAATATTAGTGTAGTTGGTTACTTAGCTAATAATAATCACCCACTTTAAAGCCAAACCACTCTACCATACCATAACATTTAAGTTCCAATCAGGCTAAGACAACATGCAGATATAGCTCTTTGCTTTATGTCCGTCTATTCTAAAGGAGACACCTGTGGCACTCAGGGAAGTGCATTGGCAAATGGAATAATAATCTTTAAAAAAAAATTGAAGGTTAGTGTGCGCCTATGGCAGGCAATGTGGTCCAGGGGGAAATGGAATAATCATTAAAAAATGAATGATGCTGATGTGTCTGCAGTGCACCGCAGCCAGGGTGTCCAGGAGGAAATGGAATTATTCCTAAAAAAACTGAATGCTGTTGCGTGGCTGTGCGCCTAATTCAAATTTCAAAATGTAAATAAAAAAATAAAAATAAATCATTTAAATTTAAAAAATGCAAAAAAAGTTAATAAAAAATAAAAATACAAATATTAAAATAAAACATTAAAATACAAAAGAGCGATCAATAGTTGCCAATGTTTTTATGAGAGGATAAGAAAGCTATTGTGAGGAATGGAGGTGCAAAATAAAAAATGCAAAAAAATGCATGTAATATATAAGCACTATTCATCAAAATAATATTCTTAATATACATATACTACAATGATCCTCAAGCACATTATTAAACTGATATCACATAAATCCATGCAAGTCTATGGCAAAGGCACACTGGCTGGATGCACCTAATGGCCGCCAGCCACATCTTCAAACAACAACAGCAAGCAAGAAGGCGTGGGGAACAAAGAACGTATGCAAGCCTATGGCAAAACACACTGACTGAATGAACAAAATGGCCACCAGCCACATGGTCAAACAACAACAGTGAGCAAGGAGGCATGGGGAACAAAGAAAGCGATACCAAAGGGGATGATGGACGGAGCGTTAGAGCAAATCAAACACTCACCCCCAGTCAACTGATCTGGGTTTAATCCATCATCATTCTTTAGCTCACTCCACCACCCCAGTTCAGACATGGCCATATGCAAATCAGTCTGACCCTGTGCCTCATGGGAACAGTCCAGCCCGAACTGCCAAGCCATGTCTTCCCTGGACCGGAAACAAGCATCCTGGGACCGGTTTCGGGTTCAAAACCCTCATCAGCCAGGCTATCTTGAATCCAGTGGCAAAGTGAGCAAGGGACCCACGTCTGGGCATACCCTGCCAACTTAGGGCGAACAAAGCGATACCAAAGGGGATGATGGACGGAGCGTTAGAGCAAATCAAACACTCACCCCCAGTCAACTGATCTGGGTTTAATCCATCATCATTCTATAGCTCACTCCACCACCCCAGTTCAGACATGGCCATATGCAAATCAGTCTGACCCTGTGCCTCATGGGAACAGTCCAGCCGGAACTGCCAAGCCATGTCTTCCCTGGACCGGAAACAAGCATCCTGTGCAACATTCCGTCCATCATCTTGTGTGTTTTGCAATTCGCCCCAAGTGGGAAGGGTATGCCCAGACGTGGGTCCCGTGCTCACTGCGCCACTGGAGTCGGGCTATCCTGGCTGATGAGGGCTGAATGCCCGAAACCGGTCCTAGGATGCTTGATTCCGGCCCAGGGAAGACATGGCTTGGCAGTTCGGTCTGGACTGTTCCCATGAGGCACAGGGTCAAGACTGATTTGCATATGGCCATGTCTGAACTGGGGTGGCGTGGTGAAGCAAAATAACGATGGATTAAACCCAGATCTGTGACTGGGGGTGAATGTTTGCCATTGTGCAACATTCCGTCCATCATCTTGTGTGTTTTGCAATTCGCCCCAAGTGGGAAGGGTATGCCCAGACGTGGGTCCCGTGCTCACTGCGCCACTGGAGTCGGGCTATCCTGGCTGATGAGGGCTGAATGCCCGAAACCGGTCCTAGGATGCTTGATTCCGGTCCAGGGAAGACATGGCTTGGCAGTTCGGTCTGGACTGTTCCCATGAGGCACAGGGTCAAGACTGATTTGCATATGGCCATGTCTGAACTGGGGTGGCGTGGTGAAGCAAAATAACGATGGATTAAACCCAGATCTGTGACTGGGGGTGAATGTTTGCCATTGTGCAACATTCCGTCCATCATCTTGTGTGTTTTGCAATTCGCCCCAAGTGGGAAGGGTATGCCCAGACGTGGGTCCCGTGCTCACTGCGCCACTGGAGTCGGGCTATCCTGGCTGATGAGGGCTGAATGCCCGAAACCGGTCCTAGTATGCTTGATTCCGGTCCAGGGAAGACATGGCTTGGCAGTTCGGTCTGGACTGTTCCCATGAGGCACAGGGTCAAGACTGATTTGCATATGGCCATGTCTGAACTGGGGTGGGGTGGTGAAGCAAAATAACGATGGATTAAACCCAGATCTGTGACTGGGGGTGAATGTTTGCCATTGTGCAACATTCCGTCCATCATCTTGTGTGTTTTGCAATTCACCCCAAGTGGGAAGGGTATGCCCAGACGTGGGTCCCGTGCTCACTGCGCCACTGGAGTCGGGCTATCCTGGCTGATGAGGGCTGAATGCCCGAAACCGGTCCTAGGATGCTTGATTCCGGTCCAGGGAAGACATGGCTTGGCAGTTCGGTCTGGACTGTTCCCATGAGGCACAGGGTCAAGACTGATTTGCATATGGCCATGTCTGAACTGGGGTGGCGTGGTGAAGCAAAATAACGATGGATTAAACCCAGATCTGTGACTGGGGGTGAATGTTTGTCATTGTGCAACATTCCGTCCATCATCTTGTGTGTTTTGCAATTCGCCCCAAGTGGGAAGGGTATGCCCAGACGTGGGTCCCGTGCTCACTGCGCCACTGGAGTCGGGCTATCCTGGCTGATGAGGGCTGAATGCCCGAAACCGGTCCTAGGATGCTTGATTCCGGTCCAGGGAAGACATGGCTTGGCAGTTCGGTCTGGACTGTTCCCATGAGGCACAGGGTCAAGACTGATTTGCATATGGCCATGTCTGAACTGGGGTGGCGTGGTGAAGCAAAATAACGATGGATTAAACCCAGATCTGTGACTGGGGGTGAATGTTTGCCATTGTGCAACATTCCGTCCATCATCTTGTGTGTTTTGCAATTCGCCCCAAGTGGGAAGGGTATGCCCAGACGTGGGTCCCGTGCTCACTGCGCCACTGGAGTCGGGCTATCCTGGCTGATGAGGGCTGAATGCCCGAAACCGGTCCTAGGATGCTTGATTCCGGTCCAGGGAAGACATGGCTTGGCAGTTCGGTCTGGACTGTTCCCATGAGGCACAGGGTCAAGACTGATTTGCATATGGCCATGTCTGAACTGGGGTGGCGTGGTGAAGCAAAATAACGATGGATTAAACCCAGATCTGTGACTGGGGGTGAATGTTTGCCATTGTGCAACATTCCGTCCATCATCTTGTGTGTTTTGCAATGGGGAACAAAGAACACATGCAAGCCTATGGAAAAAATACACTGGCTGGATGCACAAAATGGCATCCAGCCACATGGTCAAATAGCAACAGCGAGCAAGAAGGCATGGGGAACAAAGAACACATGCAAGCTAATGGCAAAAACACACTGGCTGGATGCACAAAATGGTCAAACAACAAGAGGCATGGGGAACAAAGAGAACACATTCAGGCCTATGGACACAGACTCCACAAAATGGCACCTGGCCACATGGCGTGTAGAACAGAGACAAATGATGGCCTATGGCAAGCACACTCACTGGCAGACAAAGGAGGTATGGTAACACTGAAGAAAACACTACCATTAATTCAGCAATTCCAAAAACGAAAATTATCTGAGGTATAAATATTTTACAACAACACACATCCTCCCAAGGCATCAATATAACCCCATATATACACTTTTTCTACACAAAAAGCGTGAAATACAAAAAAATACCACCACATTTTTACTTTAATACAATGCCATCCCAGACCTAAATGATGCTTTAACCCTTTCACTGCCAGGCCTTTTCCCCCCTTGTCACACCCGTTTTTGGCTATTTGGGGTAGTTCTCGCTTAGGCCCCCATACCTTTTTTTTTACTTAAGGTATCCACACCAAATTTGTGTATTGTTCTTCCAACATCCTGAGGATTTTAAAGGTATCCAGGGTTTGTGGATTCCCCTGGAGGGGACTGAGAAATTAGATAAAATACTGCTAATTTGGGGGTTTTTTGGGAACAAAGTGCTGCCGAAGACAGCATCTGTTTTTTTTCCATGCAATGGTGTCAATGAAGGGTTTGTGGTGCTAAAATTCCCATCTACCCAGCTTTCAGGAACAGGCAGACTTTTGTCAGAAAACCACAATTTTCTACACAGTTGTGGTATTTTACTGGGACAGAGCCTATTTTTCCTATTTTTTGTGCTTTCAACCTCTTTCCAGTTAGTGGTAGAAATGGGTGTGAAACCAATAATGGATACTGAAAAGCTATAGATTTCTGAAAATAAGACAATATTCCTAATTCAGCAAGGGGTCATTTGTGTAGATCCTTTAAGGTTTTCCTATAGAAAGAAACATTTTAAATAAAAATAATATTGAAATTGAGTTGAAACAAACAGCCATTTGTGCCTACATTTTCACCTGTAACTTCTTCAAACTATGCTAGATTTTTTAAAGCAATATACCGTTATATCTGCGGGACCCTTCTGATTGTGGGGATATATTGGGCTTGTAGGTTTACCAAGAACCCGAGGTACCCAGAGCCAATAGCTGAGCTGCACCTTGCAGTGTTTTTTCATTGTGTACCGGGTATACAACAATTCATTTGGTAAAATATAAAAAGTGAAAGATATGTATCCAGGAAACCTATGTATGTATGAAATGGGAACAAGATATGGAGTTTAGAAGCAGTGTTTATTTGCACTTCTATAAATTTGTGGATAGCCATGCTAGCATGTGAATTAGGGGGCATTTTTCAAAATGTCTTCTTTTTTACACACTGTCTTACATTTGGAAAGCAGAAATGCATAGAAAGACAACTGGTAATTACACTTGTTCTACTATTCTATGTTCCCCTAAGTCTCCCAATACAAACGGTATCTCACTTGCCTAGTGCTCGTGATAGGAAACGGCCCAAAAAGCAAAGTGGACGCATCACATTTTTCCACAGAAAACTGACCCTTTTTTTGCAAAGTGTCTACTTGTAGACTTTGGGCCCTATCTCAGCCAGCACTTAAGGAAACCTAGAAAACCTGCACATTTTTAAAAACTAGATATCCAGGGGAATCCAGGATGGGGTGACTTGTGTGGCTCTCACCAGGTTCTGTTACCCAGAATCCCTTGCAAACCTCACAATTTTAAAACAAACCCCACATTTTCCTCACATTTCTGGGATGGAAAGTTCTCGAATCTGTGAGGAGCCACAAACTTCTACCCACCCAGCATTCCCCTAAGTCTCCCGATAAAAATGTTACCTCACTTGTGTGGGTAGTTCTAGTTCCCGCAGCAGGAAAACGGCCCAAAACGCAATGTGGACAGATCACATTTTCCACAGAACACTGACCCTTTTTTCCAGTGTACCTAGCTGTGGATTTTGGGCCCTAGCTCTGCTGGCACCTAGAGAAACCTAGCAAACCTGTACACTTTTGGAAACTGGACACCAAGGGGAATCCAGGATGGGGTGTCTTGTGTGGCTCTCACCAGGTTCTATTTCCAAGAATCTCTTGCAAACCTCAAACTTTGTAAAACAAAACACATTTTCCTCACATTTCTGTGATGGAAAGTTCTGGAATATGTGGGGAGCCACAAACCTTCACTCACCCAGCATTCCTCCAAGTCTCTCGATACAAATGGTACCTCACTTGTGTGGGTAGGCCTAGTGCCCGCGACCGGAAACGACCCAAAATGCAACGTGGACACATAATTTATTCCAGTGAAAACTCACCCTTTTAAGGTCTCGCCTAAGCAGCGCTTGCGCTGTCTCGTCGAGACATGCTGTATTTAGGATATGTGGATAAAGCTCCACTTACTTCCCACCCATCTTTTTAAATGGCTCCGGTCCCTGTCCTTTGTAAATGGTGGCTTTCCAGTGGTCATTAGGCTTTGTAGTCCCTCCTTAGTACCACCTTGTCTCTTCTTGTAACCTCCCATGAGGACATACCCTGTTACATGTGTTGTTACGCCCTAGGTTTTAATTACAGCCTCAAAGCACTACTTTCTTAAAGGCCTTCAGACAGGACACTCACTTAGTCCCAAACTAGATTGGCAGTGATTACTTTACTCGCTAGCACATCTCACTTTTATATTAGACCTTCTATAAATTTCCCTTCATCAGCTCCACATAGAGTACAACCTAATCTGGAATTAATATAATAATTATTTTGTCACATTTCAAAGCTACTAATTGTATACATGGACATAGGTATTTGAATGTACTCGTGGTACTATCTTGCATGCAATGCATTATGAGTAGGGTAGATTTACCATATCTTCAAAGGTTATCGTGCTCACTAGGGACCTCTAGGCACAGCTTGTGCTACTGCACCTAGACAAGCAGTGCTGGTGCCTTGCTCAATAGGGACATCTAGGCGCAGCTTGCTGTACTGCACCTACCACATCTCATTTATATTAGACCTTCTATAAATTTCCCTTCATCAGCTCCACATAGAGTACAACCTAATCTGGAATTAATATAATAATTATTTTGTTACATTTCAAAGCGACTAATTGTATTTGTACTTATAGTCGTTGCTTATGAGAAGCAAGGCTGGCAGTAACTGTGCCTCTTTTACTGCCAGCCTTGCTGTTCATAAGCAAGGACTATAAGCATAAAGGGGCAGATTTACAAGAAGGTGCCGCAGCGTGGCACCGCAAGCCTTTTCGCTGCGCCACGCTGCTGCACTTTCAGAGCACAGGAATGCAACATATTTACAATGATATGTCGCATTCCTGTGCTCTCCCCTGCGCTGGCACACAAACAGCTGCCATGCACCGGCGCAGGCACCCTTGCACCATAGTCCAAGGATGCCTGCGTCATGAGGAGATTGTTTTCCTGCAGGAAGGGGCACCTTCCTGCACAAAAACAATCACCACAGGCATTTTCCTCTTTCAATGCGTGCTGTAGAATGCTGCACGCATTGAAAGAGGAAAAAAACGCCTAGGGTGGCGTAGCATACTGACGCATTTCCAGGTTTACGAATCCTCGTAAATCTGGAAATGTGTCTGGTTCCATGGGTGTTGCGTGTGAACACCCACAGCAACACCCATGGATCGCCCCTTTCACGCAAAGTGCTGCGTGTAAAGGGGCCGTATTTACAAGGACAGGAAAAGCCACGCAGGGTGGCTTTTCCTGTCCTTGTAAATATGGGGCAGAGAAATGCGCTGCCAGTGCGTCACAAAAAGTGACATACTGGCAGCGCAAGCGGCTTGGAAATCTGCCCCCAAGTTCGTGTTTAGGCACCGCTTGCAGGTTTTCAGAACACATAAATAAAGGACATTGTCATTTACAATGGCAATAGCTCAAATTCTCGAAATGAGAGACCTATTGCATTGCAAATGCTTGTTTGTAATGTGATTAGCTGTGTATTTTAGACCCTAGCTCAAGCTATGAGGTAGGGAAACGTAGCAAACCTGTACATTTTTGAAAACTAGACACCCAGGGAAATCCAGGATGATGTGACTTGTGTGGCTCTCACCAGGTTCTGTTACCCAGAATCCCTTGCAAACCTCAAACGTTTCAAAATAAAACCACATTTTCCTCACATTTCTGTGATGGAAAGTTCTGGAATCTGTGAGGAGCCACAAAATTCCAACCACCCAGAATTCCACCAAGTCTCCCAGTAAAAATGGTACCTCACTTGTGTGGGTAGACCTAGTGCCCGCGACAGCAAATAGACCAAAACGTACTGTGGAGACTTCAAAGTTATTGATCATAAAAAGACATGGTTTTGCAAGGGAGTCACCTGCGCTTTTGGTCCCGGGCTTGGCGGCCATCTAGGGAAACCTACCAAACCCAGACATTTCTGAAATCTAGACATCCAGGGGAGTCCAGGGAGGTGTGGCTTCTGTGTATCCCCCAACGTTTTCTTACCCAGAATCCCCTGCAAACCTCAAAATTTGCTATAACAAATTACATTTTCCTCACATTTCTGTGTGGGAAAGTTGAGAGTTCTCTGGGCCGACACAAATTTCCTACCACCCAGTTCAGGGATGCGTGGCTTGCATGGATCTCCCAAAGGTATCTTACCAGAATCCCCTGCAAACCTCAAATTTAGCTAAAAAGTAACATTTTCCTCACATTTCTGTGTGCCAAGGGTGTTAGATCACCAACTGGCACAAATTTCCCACCACCCAGCGTTCCCCTCAGTCTCCCAATAAAAATGATACCTCACTTGTGTGAGTGCCCAAAGCAGAGTCAGCCTAATAACCACTTTGGTTCCCCCTCAGTTTTTCCTTTTATATGTTTTTAGGTTCTCTGCTTTGGGCACCCACACAAGTGAGGTATCATTTTTATCAGGAGACCAATGGGAATGCTTGGTGGTGGAAAATATGTGACGGCACAGTGATCCCACAACTTTTTCACACAGAAATGTGAGTAAAGTGTGACCTTATAGCTAAATTTAAGGTTTGCAGTGTATTCTGGGTAATAAAACACTGGAGGATTCATGCAAGCCACATCGCCAGCCAAGCGCCATCCATGCACACCACCAGCCAAGCAGCATCCATGTACACCGCCAGCCAAACGCCATCCACGCACATCGCCAGCCAAGAGACAGTCCATGCACACCACCAGCGAAGCGACAGTCTATATACACACCGAAAGACATGTGCCATCCATGCAGACCACTAGCCAAGCGACAGTCCACGCACACTGCCAGCCAAGCGCTAGTCCACACACACCCCCAGCAAAATGCAGGTTCACACACAGCCAGCCAAACGCCAGTGCATACAGACCATCAGTCGAACTCCAGTTCACACACACACACAGAAACTTTCGCTAGTGTCTAGTGGTTTTCTGTCCCCTTGGGGCAGATGAGCCTAAAAATATCACTGATCTGCCACCAAGGGGGTTGCCAAAGCTGCCAAAATGTGTTCAGCAAACAAAAGGGGAGCAACCCTTGCCTAAAGGGCCACTCCCTGACATGCCCATAAACATATCTCTAGTGCCTAATGGGCTTTCTGCCCCCCAAGGGCAGATCAGGGGCTATTGCCCCATCTGCCCCGGGAGGCTGGACAGATTGGGGCTATTTTGTGGGGGAAGGGGGCATTGACATCGCCCATTATGGGCAGCCCACACCCATCTTTTATTTAAAAAAAATCCCTGGTGTCTAGTGGGCATTCAGCCCCTCAAGACAGGCAGAAAGACTGTCCCTTTTTAGGTATAGCTCTAGCGGCAGCGCGCATGCGCTGCTCACTCTGCAAGGCATGCAGTAGTAGATTATCGGAGACAAGCTGCCCTCACTCTCCGTCCTTCGTAAATTCTGCCTTCTGATTGATTATGAGGCTTGTTAGTCCTGCCTTATTATGCCATGTCGTCATTTGTACCCTCCCATGGCTATTGGCCCCTTTACTTCGAGTGTTACACTGTACGGACCTGTTATTTAGAGCACTATTTTTTTCGTGCCTTCTTCCCCCTCCCCCGCACTCCTGTTGTCCGTGCCTTCTCGCACCCCCCCAGCCCCCGCCTGCACTCCCGCTGTCCGTGCCTTCTCGCCCCCCTGCCCCCGCCCACCCTCACTCCCGTTTGCAATGCAATAGGTCTCGCGTAAATGCGAGTCCTATTGCATTGCAAATGCTTGGTTTTGGTTTACTGTTAGACAAAATGGCTGCCAAGGCAACGAAAATGAGGACAAATCTCGGGCGTCGCAAGATCACGGTTTTCTGTGTGACGTCAGGTTGGTTTCGCTTTCTGTCGTATGTATCCGGGGGCTTTTGGAATCGGTAAATTTAATACATTTCCAGAAAGGAGTGCTCTGTAGTTCTGGATGGTGGATTGTTTTATTATTTATTCTTGTTAGACCCTGTTACCTATGCGATCTTAAATAACCCTGGTGCTTCCTGCGATATCAATTCATTTTACAACCACAACAGGAATGTATAGTTGAATGGTGTATTGTAGCGGGATATGACCTCAAATATTTCGTCTACTGCAGTTCCGTTGCATAAAGTTGGTTCGCATAAAGCCTCTTTTTTTTGCAGGAATCATGTATTCTGTTATTTCGGAATCATGAGGTGGCCACGCAGTCGGTGTTTGGAAATTGCTTAGGTAATGCACGATGGAAGATTCTAAGGAAGATGCTGTGAAAAAGACGGAGGACTCCAGTCCCACAGAACCTGCAAAGCCTACTCCCGATGTTGACAATAGTACCACTGAGGATGTGGCTGTGCCAGTCGTCGTAAAAGAGAACTCTCCTGCTATGCTTTCCATCAAGCGCGAGGAAAATGAAGAAGAAAACTATGTAAGTAATTACTTTTTTTGTGTGATCTCATACTATACCATTATAACTTTAGCTGTACACGGGCCTGTGGCAGGCATTTCTAAGTATAGTGGGGAGAGCATGACTTTTATCATAGCCCCAAACATTGATTCATGGGTCATGGGGGAACAGACTGGTATTGCTGAGCCTTTGCTGTGTTAGTTAAGATAATTTGCCACTGGTGTCTCCAGGCCAGTCCTACGATGACTGGAAACTGGGCCAAGTACAATACTTTTCTACTTGACTGTAATGTAAGGGTGACGTCGGCAGGCAGTCACACGTTTCTTAGGGAGGTAGTGTCGGGTGTCCAAGCTCAGCACTCAACCAACAAACAAAGTAACTTCAGTGTGAAGCTCAGTGTTAGTTTTAGAAGGAAAATAAAGTATATTTAAATACACAGCAGTTCCAATATCTACACAATTAAATTGGTTATTCATGTTTCCCATATCAAATGCCCAGTTCATGATTGTTTTCGAGACTCCCCCACCCCCTTTTGGTATAATGGGTGGGTGGCTGTTTCTCACTACTCTTGAGCAATGTAGGTGGCCGTATGTTGTGTGTGTACTGCCTGGCACCCACAATTAACAAGCATTTGCAATGCAATAGGTCTCGAATTTACGCGAGTTTGAGCTATGGGCATTGTAAATGACAATGCCTTTTATTTATGTTTTGGTTTTTAAAACATAAATAAAAGGCATTGTCATTTACAATGCCAATAGCTTAAACTCGCGTAAATGTGAGACCTATTGCATTGCAAATGCTTGTTTGTTTGGGAGGTGCATTGGCATTGGCATGCCCATTTTGGGCAGCCCTCACCCCTACATATTCAAAACAAAAAATCCCTGGTGCCTGGTAGGCTTTCTGTCCCCCGGGGGGGCAGATCGGGGGCTAGTACCCTCATATGCCCCCCCAGGGGGCCAAAAAGACTTCTGTTTTTATATTTGTGGGTGGGGGCATGGCCTTGCCCATTGTTGGCAGCCCCATCCCTCTTTTAAAATAAAAATACAAACCCTGGTGTCTAGCGGGCTTGGGGGGCAGATAGGGGGAAATAACCCCCATATGCTCCCGGGGGGCAGAAAGATTGCCCCTTTTGTTTTGGGGGGTAGGGACATTAGCATGCCCATTCTGGGCAGGCCTCACCCCTCTTTTAGATAGGAAAAGAAATCCCTGGTGTCTAGTGGGCTTTCTGCCCTGAGTAATAACCCCATCTACCTCCCAGGGGGCAGAAAGACTGTCCCTTTTGTGATGGGGTGGGGGCATTGGCATGCCCATTGTGGACAGCCCCCACCCCTCTATTATTAAAGAAAAAAACAATAATCCCTGGTGCCTAGTGGGCTTTCTGCCCCCTGGGAAGCAGATCGGGGCTATTGCCCCCATCTGCACCCCAGGAGGGTCCAGAAAGACTGTGTCAATTTTTGTGAGGGGTGGGGGCATTATAATGCTCATTTATGGCAGCCCCCAGCCCTAAGTTTCCCCCCCAAAATAATCCCTGGTGTCTAGTGTGCTTTCTGCCTCCCCCCCGGGTGGCAGATTGGGGGCTACTGCCCCATCTGCACCCCAGGGGGGGCAGAAAGACTTAATATGGCCAAATTCATATGGGAGGAGCAACAAATGCCCTTGCCCAAGGGACCGCTCCCCCCTTCCTGGTGCCTAGTGGATGGATCCCTGCCTGGGGATCGCCCTCCTGCGGTGGTCCCCAAGCAGGGATCCGCTAGGGAAGTGTACCATTGGAAAGGGGAGATTCTCCCCTTTCCCATGATTCCTCTCCCATTTGCCTACATGCTCAGGGCTGAGATAGCCCCAGGAGCACGTAAGCAGCGAAAGTGAAATGAGCCGTTCGGCTCATTTCACTTTCACTTTCAGTGTAGTGATGTTGGCGCGCCATAATTGCCAATCGTCACTACTCTGAAAAAAAAATGCCTCAGGCAGCTGGGGAAGCTCTTCCCCAGCTCCTGCGGCTGGAAAAAAACAAGGAAATCCCTCTGCTGTTTCCTTGGCACCGGAGCGCCACAGCCTTGGACGTAGCCGTTACGTCCAAGGCATGGAAGGGGTTAAAACAACATATACCACAGAAACAGTTGTTTCATGCACCCATGACTAGTACTGGTCTGTGCCTACTGGCTGAATTGCCTGTTGGCAGACTAGGCCACTTGGTAAAATAAATAAATATTGCAAATTTAAAAGACATGGGGAAAATCTACTGAACTGTGCCACAATGTTTCTTTACAAACGAAGAAAAAATAACTGCACAAATAGAACTAGGCCCCTACTGAAACTGTAGGCCACTCACCACAATAAATTTGAAAAATCTAATAAAAGTACACATAAATACTGGTGCACGCCATCTATCAAACAAACAACACTCTTATACAAGAGTTTTTCAACTTACTTGTGAAATCTCAAATACAAAAACCTTAAATCCAATGGTATATATGCAGCAGACAAAGAGAGTGATCCTTCCAGCTCCAAATCCAAATGAAAAGTGACCAAGAGATGGACAAAGCATTGGGAGGAGCCTTCTGGTCAGGGACAGGAAGTTGGAGTCCTCGGGGCACTTCCTTCCTTTTCAAAAAAGATGTTTTTTAAAAAAAACCTGCTCTCACTAAAAAACAAGTTGGAGAGGAAAATCCACTCGAAAACCTCTTTTTGAGCTGATTTAACTGATTCTCGAGCAGAAAAGTTACTCGAGGCGTGTTCGCAAGTGACACTATATTAATTTTGTCCCAGCCCGGAAGCTGTGTGAGTGGGTGTGAAATCTTGTGCGCGTTCTCTAGCAGCCCAAGAATAGCCAAAAACAAATCTCGAGCACAAGAACGGAAACAGAAACTCCGCTTCGCACCAGAAGGCGGAATCCAGAAAGTAAGCGCTACTCAACGTAGCACAAACTGCCCAAATTCCCAAAACTCTGCTCTGCTCGCAGAGTTTTCAGCCTGGGCCTTCACAAAAGACTGTCAGTGGTGGAGAGAAATGCACAATTCGCCAAACAGTTCTGCTACTCTTCCTGCGCCATATACAGATGAAACCTTGCCAAGTCATACACATTATTTGACAATAATGCATGACACCAGCTAAGAATATATTATAAATTACCTTGAGAAGTGGTCACATATCCTTGTGTTTGCTTTGTTCACCATAAGTTGGCAGGGTATGCCCAGACGTGGGTCCCTTGCTCACTTTGCAACTGGATTCAAGCTAGCCTGGCTGATGAGTGGTGTTACCCGGAAACCGGTCCAAGGATGCTTGTTTCCTCACAGGGAAGACCTGGTTTTGCAGTTCGGGCTGGACTGTTCCAATGAGTAACAGGGTCAAGACTGATTTGCATATGGCTGGGTCTGAACTGGGGTGGCGAAGTGAGCTAAAGAACGATGATGGATTCAATCCAGATCTGTGACTGGGGGTGAGTGTCTGAAAAGTTTCAGCGCTCCGTCCATCATCTCCTTGTGTTAGATTTAAATTACTCATGCACATTTTCTACTGCTCGTGGTATGAAAGCCAGAGAAGGATGTCTACATTGTCTGCTGCTCAGTGGCTAAAAGATTTGCATGCATGTTGACCTCGCACAAGTTCCATGTTGAAGGAACTAAAGATACATTACAGCAGCTTCTGACTGATTCCTAATAAATTTATACAATATTGTTTTCTGTCAAGTGTGGCAAAATACAGGATTCAAGTATGAGGACATCCCCCTGCCCATGTTCCATTGACCTTCAAGCAGGAAAAAGGTAGAAGAGACTCTAGTAATTGGGGCTGACCAAGCAGACTGACTGGTTGCTGGGGGTGAGATACTGAGTGCTGGTATTCTATGTCACGACCAGAGGTGAGGATTATGCTTAATCTTCTTAAATCTTCACCAACCACTACAAAGTTCATCCAGTTGAAAATTTTGGAACCACATAAAACATAATAAAATGAGTTTGTTAGACCTGTCAGCCTTAGGATGGTCTTCCCACAAACCTTTTGCCTCAACTCCTTCATTTTGCTGAACTTATTTTTGTTGGCCTTAGGACTCTGTGCACTTTACCACTGCTAACCAGTGCCAAGGTGCTTGTGCTCACTCCCCTCAAACATGGTTACCCAATTGGCATAATTAATTTACTTATAGATCCCTTGTAGAGTGGTATACCATTTTCCCAGAGCCTGTAAAATTAAATGCTACCAGTGGGCCTGTAGCACTTATTGTGCCACCCACTTAAGTACCACTTTAAAACATGTCCCAGATCTGCCATTGCAGCCTGAATGCAGTTTAAACTGCCATGTCGAGTTGGCATTAAAGCCCCCTTGCCAAGCTTTAAACCCCTTTTTCATTACATATATGTCACCCCTAAGGTAGGTCCTAGGTAGCTTATAGGCCAGAGTGCTGTGTAAATAAAAGGTTGGGCATGTACTTTTAATTTTACATGTCCTGGTAGTTGAAAAACTCCAAAAGTTGTTTTTCACTACTGTGAGGGCTAACTTTCCCATCGGATAACATTGGAGAATTTTATTACATTTAATATGCTGTAATTTCCAATTGGGAGCTGGTAACTATGTCATGTTTTATGTCTTAGGAATTGTAGTGAAATACCCTAAATAATGGTAAAGTGGGGTTTTTGAGTACAAATTTAAAAATGCCACTTTTAGAAAGTTGGCATTTTGTACCTGTAGCCTTGCCTGGGTCACATGACTGGGTGTAACTGACAGTTAGACTTTGTGAATTCCTCCCAGACAGTCACACAATAGAAGGATTAGGTGTGCCTGAATGGGCCATCTGCTGACAGGATGAGGGTGTGGAGCTGAGCACATCCCCACTTGCAACTGAATAGCCTGTCCTCTGCCTTCACACAAAGAGCTTAGCGACCTCACATTGTCACTGCAGCCAGCTTGGAGCCTGGGCAGGCGAGTCAGGAAATTCCATGCACTTCAAAGTCACTATCTATAAGCTCCTCCCACCTTCTAGAAGGAGAGCTCCAGGGTCTAAAAAGGGGACCTCAGACACCAACTCTTCAGTACACTTCTGGACCTATGGATACTCTGCCAGGAAGAAGGACTGCTGTGTTGGTGGAAGGACTGCCACTCTGCTAGACTCCTGCTCTGAAAGACTGCTGGAATGCTGCCCTGTTGTCCTGCTTCTCTGCTACCTTCTGTCTGGGTACAAGAACTAGATCTTCAAATGTCCCAGGACCTCCAGAGCGGCCACAAGGCTACTTTGCTGGTCTCCTGTTCAGAGCCACAGCGACACAAAAGGCTTCCTCCATCTTGAACCCACACCTAGACCCAGCCTGAGTGAGTCTTGACCCTCCAAGTGGTGCCCCTCCAGTCCTGGAACCTTGGAAGTGGTGCTAAAGGTGCCTAGATAGCCAAAATCCAAAAGTGGGAGGAGGCCGAGACCACCATGCTTGCCAATCCCCCGAGGAGCATCAACGTTTTGACTTAACTTCACGGCTTCTCCCACTACATTCTTCTCCACAGCAGCAAATCCATTTCAGCGGTCATTCACCAAAGGGGCTTCTGGCCTAGTGGAACTGTCTTCAACCCTCTGTCTCATCCCACTGGAGATTTTCAACTTCCATTTCAGAGACTAAGTTTGAACGTAGAAATATTCACTGCAGCTTAGACCCAAGGCTATGCAATGACCAGGGTCCCTCTTCGGACCCTAATTTAACATTGCACTGTGAAACTTTACCTTCTCAGAACATTTTCCTCAGCAATTTCAAAGGTAAGTGCTGACCGGGCCCAATCAACTTCTTGTATCCGAACCGCGCTCCATCGCGGTTTGCCATACTCTTCGACTTTGGCCCAGTCTCCAGCAGTTGGCGATTTGATCTTTTAGGTGCTAGTTTCTATTACAACTTTAAAAATGTATAACTCCGGTCCTACTGATTAGCTTTTTGTCATTTTGGTGTCAAATAATTTATTCCAAGTTACTCTATTTTCCTAAATAGGTTTGGGATTTTTCTTGCATTGCGTTTTCACTTTATTACTGTTTGTATGCTGCATAAATACTTTGCACATTGACTCTAAGCTAACCATGTCTGTTTTTTGTGCCAACATACCCAGGGTTCAGCACAGGTTAATTTAGTGACTTTTTGTGGTTCACCCTGAAAGGGACTGTGGCAGTTGCTTGACCAGGGATCACACCCCAGTCAAACAACCCAATTTCTCATAGAGTCCAATACAGCTACAACACTCCTCATTTTTTGTCGAGTCCACCAATCAGGTGTCATTTCCTTGCCAGGACTTCCTCTCATTCCTCCTCGTGTTTTCTTTCTGTTTGGCACTGTTATAGACTTTACTTTGGCTTTAAGGATGCATGCTGTGGCCATCACAGCTTGCACGACGCCTGGTCTTCAGTGGCGTCGCTCAATGCATCTGTCAGTTTGGGCGGTATAGGCCATGGTGTGGTCTGTCATTCACCAGAGTGTGCCAGAGGTAGTGCGCTAACAGTCTGTCTCTCTAGTTTGGCTGTAGCTTTGCCCACACTGTGGTCCTTCTGCTGCCAGTGAATGACAGAGGCAACATGCTCCACACTTTTTTTGCAAATTTACCAATCACGTTAGAGTTGCTGTAAGGCTGCGAGTGCAGCGGGAATCCTTCATTCTGCCAAAGTCAACCCATTTTTTAGAAAATCCCTTAGGCATAGTCAGGCAAGGTTGGCATGCATGGTCAGGATACTCACCATCCAGTAAGTTTTACTGCTACCTAAGTTGTTTGTCAGATCCATCCTCAGCATTGCTTGGGAATGTGTTGCCCGGCCCATCTGTCTCTGAGTACCATGGCAGAGACATTTTATGAAGACCTCTACAAAGAGGTCGAGGCGGAGGATGGATTTTACGCCAGAGTGAACATCCCTGGTACTATTGACTCCCCTCTCAGGAAGGCGGTGTCAGATGCCCTACAGCCTATGGAAAGACAGTTACTTTTTTTGACCGCTTGCCAACACAAACCCCTTCATTGGAGGGAAGTCCTTCACATGATACCTATGGACCCAGAACCCTAGGTTGTGAGGGCTTCTGCCACACAGTTAAGATGAGGGCTAAAACCAAGAGAGGCATGGATGCCCCTCAGGATGCTTTTGAGAGGCTGAGGGAAGCTTTTATGAAGAAAGTCCATCTGGCAAGTCCTTTACCCTCCAGCTCGGAGGCGGGTGGGGGTCAAGCCCCATATACTGTTGAAGAGGCCCTAAAGGCTGACATGAATTCGGAGGCTTCTGACCCGCTGGATGAGGAGCCCAGGCCTAGTAAACCTTGAAGACGGCCAGATCCTACTTTGCTCCCTAAAATGGTGGACCTGGCTTAAGACCTTGCCAGAGACTCTCACATGCTTGAGACAAAGACTTGTACGACCTCAGGTCCTCAGAGTAGATACCCTCAGAGAAGGTGGTCTAGTATGTTTTCCAAAGAATTTGCAAGCCTCTTGATAAGAAGTTGGAGGGACGCTTGAGAGTGTCAACGTTCCTTTCTGAAAGGGAATGTTTCCAAGACCCCAGAAATTGACAGCAAAATGTCAACTTTCTTGACTGAGTTTATGAAGGATCACAAGAAGGGGATCCACAGGTCTTGGAGAGAGAATGTCAAGATATACTCCTAGATTTGGTAGGCCCTCTCACCATGTTACTGGAGATGGCACAGTAAGTCATTCAAAGTAAGACAAGGGTTTTGAGGTAATAAATTGTATATTTATCATGACTAGTATGGAGATGAAATTCAAGTTTCAAAATCTGTTGCTTTAATATACAGAGCCAGTTTATTGATTGTAGATTTAAATTACTAGGGCAAGAGCATCAAACATTGGCCAGCACGTATTTTGCAACTTATTACCTTTTCTTCTTCAGGACCATATCTCACAAAATGTAAGCCTATCTTTACACAAATAAGTAGGTTCGCCACAGCATTTTCCTTCCTGGATAAAGCACAATTGTCCATTAAAAAGTTCTTCAGCCCTAAAAAAATTTGGGGGTGCTCGTCTGGCTATTCGCCTCCACAGACGACCATGACAGTTTCAGTATCAGGACCAAGCTAAGGGCCCCATTAGGATGGCGGGCGGACTTCAGTCCGCCCGCCACCCTAGCGGTGCTGGGACCGGCCGCCAGTGGTGCGGCAGTCCTGCACCACCAATTAGGATGCGACCGCCACCCTGGCGGTCGCATCCCGCATCTTTAACATTGCGGCGGGTGCTGGTAAGCAGCACCCGCCGCAATGCCAAAGAGGCATGTTGTGCATTGCCATGCACAACGTGACAGGCACCCCGCGGTGCCTACCACCTTGAGCATGGCAATGTAGGGGAGTACCATAGGTACCCCCCAAGTGCAGCCCCCCACCTCCCACCCCCCGGGGGCCCGCAACGGGCCCCCAAAGCAATTCCCACCAGGCATCATAATATGGATGACGGTGCCTTCCAGGCACCACCACCATATTATGCCCGAGTTCCGCCCGGCCGGCAATCGTGACGATTGCCGACCGGCGGAAAAGCGGCGGACGGACTTTCCGTCCGCCGCGGTACCCCCCCGCCATGGTAATATGGCGGGGGGTAAATGTGGTTGTGATGGCGGGCGGATCGCCACTGCCGGCCGGGCGGTGGCGATCCGCCCGCCATCATAATAAGCCCCTAAGTTTGGGAATTTCTTCCCCTCCAAGGGAACAAGAGGAGGAGCCTTCAGAGGTGCCGCCAGCACCCCAGATAGGGTTTCTGTTAGCCCCTCTTTCTACCCAAGAATGAGGGGATACTTGCAAGTTTTTACTGGCCTGACAGCAGTTGACGCCTGCTTCCTGCAAATTGTGATGAGCTTTTTCTTAGAATTCTATGGCTCTCCCAAACAATTCTTGGTTACAAGGCCACGAAAGTTCTCTAAGGATCAGTGCTAGGATTCCCTCACCGGTGATAGCACGCTTTACAAATACACATAACATAATGCAACACACACACATATGGCAGTGGACCTGGAGGTCACAGAGTTGGAGGCCACAGTGGCAATTATGAGGACAATCCTTCACCTCTGGGGGTTTCTCGGTATTTTGTTTTTGGTCCAAAAGAAAGAAAGAGGGTTTTTGGCTTGTGATCCACTTAAAATAGTACAACAGTTTGCTGGTATACTGCCATATCAAGATACATGGGGGCAGATTTACAGCCCCCCTGCGCCACCAGTACGTCACTTTTTGTGACGTACTGGAGGCGCATTTCACTTCTCCATATTTACAAGGAGAGGAAGAGCCACCCTGCGTGACTTTTCCTCTCCTTGTAAATATGGCCCCTTCACACACAGCACTTTGCGTGGAAGGGGCGTTCCATGGGTGTTGCTGTGGGTGTTCCCACGCAACACCCATGGAATGAGACACATTTCCAGATTTACGAGGAATCGTGAATCTGGAAATGCGTGTCAATGCTACGCCTCCCCATTTCTCCTCGTTTTTTCCTCGTTCAAAGCGTGCTGCATTCTACAGCACGCATTGAAAGAGGAAAATGCCTGTAGTGATTGTTTTTGTGCAGGAAGGTGCCCCTTCCTGCACAAAAACAATCTCCCCATGATGCAGGCATCTTTGCACCATGGTGCAAGGGTGCCTGCGCCGGCGCATGGCTGCAGGTTGCAGTTTGTGCGCCAGCGCAAGGTAGAGCACAGGAATGCGACATATTATTGTAAATATGTCGCATTCCTGTGCTTCGGAAGTGCTGCAGCGTGGCGCAGCCAAAGGGCTTCCGTTGCAGCGCTGCGGCCCTTCCTTGTAGATCTGCCCCAGGGTATTCACCTTCTGAGGGACATTCTGCAGCAGTGTGGCTGGATGGTAAGGTTAGACTTGAAGGACGCATATCTGATGGTACCGATGTATAAGTCTCACCACTACTTTCTTTAGTTTAGTTGGCATGGCCGGATGTTCGAGCTTGCGGTTCTCCCATTTGGTTTGTCATCGGCACTGTGGTGCTACACCAAGCTCCTGTGGCAAGTGTTTTTTTTCAGGGCCAGCAGGCTCAAGATGATTGCTTATTTCGACAACATCCTACTGTTGGACTGAGATCAAGACTGTCTTCATTCTCAACTGGCAATGATAGTCGATCTTTTACAAAGGCTGGGCTTCCTAATCAACAAGGAGAAGTCAGATTTGGAGCCCACCCAGGCCATCATTTTTCTGGGGTTTGTGATCAGGCCAACCTCGCCGTCCTTGCACCTCCTACAACGCAAGATGAGGTCCTTAAGGAGGGAGCTGAGGAAGGCACTCCTCTCAGACAGGATCTCCCTCCGCAAAGTGGCCAGAATTGTAGGCCTTTTGTCATCATCAATTCAGGTAAATTTTCCAGGGCCCTTTGCGTGACTGGGTTCTTTAGAGGCTCATGGCAGCTCATCTGTGGGAATGTCTTGGGTACTCAGACCTTGTTACCCTCGCACCATAAAACAGGATGGAGCACCAATGATAGCTACAGTATGGAGACCTGGAACAGGAGGGTAATTTTCAGAGATGCCCCGCACCTTGTTATCAAAACAGATGCCAGCCGCTTGATTTGGGGCACCTGTTGCGGAGGTGTCTCTACCAGTGGAAGTTGATCAGGGAGTGAATAATAACTGCACATCAACTGCCTCAATCTGCTGGTGTGGTCTTTTGCAGTGAGGTGTCTGGTGAGAGATTGAGTTTTGTGTTGCATTCTGCTGATAATGAATAATATCGCAGCTGGACAATACCTCAATGAATTAGTAGGAACGAGATTCAAGATGCTGGCGGAATTGGCCAAGGATTTCTGGCATTTCTGCTTCTTCGGAGTAGCAGAAATCTTTCTGGGGGTGTCAACGTAGTGTCAGACTGGCTATCCAGATATCTGAAGCACTCTAGTGACTGGAAGTTGAATCAGTTTCAGCAGATTGATGACCACACTGGGTCCATTCGGAGTGGATCTCTTTGCCTCATGCCTGACTCATCAAATGGGAGATATTTCAGCTGGCGCCCTGAAACAGGACTCTAGCAGTGGATGCCTTTTGTCAAGACTAGGGGATGAACTGCAACTATGCATTCTCTCAGTTCGAGATGATTATGAGGACAGCAGCCTATGTATGCGGGTGGAATGCAAAAGTGGTCCTGGTGACTCTCCTCTAGAGAGCTCAGCCTTGGTTCCCAATGCTGATGAGACTTTCTACAGATTGTCCGACTCTTCTTCACCATGTTCCGAGCATTCTGATGGAATGAAGGACTACCACATCATCAAGGCCTGAGGGTTAAATTCCATCTGATGATATGTCGAATTTAAGGATTGATGGTCAGTGCCAGCCCTTTCAAGACATGCTCACAGCTTCATCCGGAGAACCTGGGCAAACAGTACCAGTAATAGGCATAGATACGCTTGGTGAAAGTGGTCTAGTTGGTGTATACAACGGGACCTGGGGCAGTCTAGTGTATGTAGCTATCTACATGTCAGAATTTGCAGAGAAGGGTCTGGCCTACAGAAAGGTGAATGATGCTTGGTTGGCTATTTCAGCTGGCATCAGCCTGTTGCGGCTTTGCCAGTGGGAGAACATCATCTGATTCAATTGAATGGCAAGGGCTGGGGAATCTCTCAAATTGCTTTCAGTTTAGTTAATCCTTGATCTACAGGTGCATCGTGCTGCTTATGAATTCCATTTGTAGCCAGGTTCAGCTTGAGGTAAAGATTGCAAATCGGTGGTTATATTGTGTGTAAGCAGTGTTTGAGACTTTTTTTCAGTAGCAAATTACACTTTAGAGTACAATTGTGTGTCACCTTATGTGGATGAATGGCGGTGTCATGTTGGTTAGAAGTAAAGGGGGTTCCATGGAAAAAAGCCCTTTGGGACTTCATATTTGACTGGGAGCAAGGAGGGATCTGGAGGAGTGCATTTGGATGTACAGTTGGCTTAATGAGAGGAATCATGAAAATTATTTGATGATGAGGAATGGAGGATGCTGATCAGGCCATAGATTGTAAAGTCTGGAAGGAATGACATTAGCGTATGTCCAGTGGAGATGGAGACCGGTGGTGAGTGGGATTGCTTTGTTGTGGCATCTGGCACGGTCAAAATTGTTGCAGATTGTTAAAATTTTGTTGGTGACAAAGACATTCATGCTAATAACTCTTTCAATAGACCATGGAATGGCAGGGGTGGAAATTGTTTTTTTGCAATGACTGACCCCTTTATGCTTGACACTTTGCTGTATTTCTGCACTTCAGTAATTCAGATATTCCATTCTTTGGGATGTCAATTTGATGCAAAATCTGTTTCTATCTTGGCCAGATAATGTTGCCCTTTGGAGGATGGAATTATCGGGTAAATTAGCAATGCTTCTTTGTCTTATTTCCTGCAAGAGAGTTTTGGATTCGAGGGCTCTTGATTTGGCTGATCGGGTCTTTACTCCTAAGGGGTTTACGTTCGTGATTGCAAGGTGAACTAAGTCTAATACTAGGTCAGTCTCTTATCCAGCTTTCTCTGAGTCCTCAGGTTTTGTGTAGTTCACTGACTGGGAGCTTATGAGGCTATGAATTCTGACCCACTGCTACATGGCAACTATTAAACCTCATAATTTAAAGGTTTGAAGCGGTTTCCTCTCTGACTATCGTCAGGTGGTTACACTGGGTGGTGTCAGAGGTGGGTATCGATATGTCCAAGTTGGGGGCTCACTCAGGTAGATAGACCATGGCCTCTAAAGCTTTCTCCCTACGGGGATGTCTGTAGGATATTATGAATGCTGCTGACTGGTCAGTGAAATGTACTTTTAATCAGTTTTATTGCAAGTCATTGGAAAATGTGGCTTCTCTGGTGGTGAGTAAAATTTAAAGCAGCATAGTCCTCACCTCGGTTTCTGACATTGAATGCAAAATGAGTTAGCTTTCACAACCAAAAGTTTCAATTCTACTAAAGACATGGAGGCAAGAATTATTCCCACCCAGCGGCAGTGCTTGCTGGTCCCATCCTTCTGGAGTCGTAAGGTATAAGTGTTGAAGGTACAAAGTCCACAGGAGGTCAGGTTGTGGTTCCAAGAAGTAGCTTTATTCAGGTACAAGTTACAGAAGCTTAGGGTATAGCCAGGATGGTAAGTAGGTCTATATGTACGCCCCACCAGGAGTAGCTGCTCAGCCTGTAATCACCAACTGACTCAGATCAGGCACCCAACATTCCAAGGCATCATCAAGATTCCATACATGCTCAGGCTGAACAGCAAGGGGAAAGAGAGAGAGTACAGAAAGAGGAAAAGTCACACACTACATATCCTCTTTCTTTACTCTGAAAAACAAAACAAAGCAAGAAGATATACCAAGAAGTAAGTACAACACTAGAGCAAATACGTGCAATAGGAGATAGATAGAGAAATAGTCCAAAATGCAATAAAACGATAGCAAGAATAAAATGGCATTTGAACGATGTAACGCAGTAGGATAATATCATTAAGAAATGGAACCTGAGTAAAAGATGAAACAAACTAATGCAATAAAAGAAGGCATAAATGCAATGCAATATATCAATAAATTGTGGCATAGGAAGGCACACACACACCATCCCCTTTTCTGACAAAGGAGTGGAAAAGCAAAACAAAGTAAAAACAGTATACCAGGCACCTGAAAGGACAAAAGTCTCAGGAAGCATACAACACGTACAAGACTTGTACACCAGACGTCTCCGGCACCCCTACGATCTGTGAATCAAATCCGCCGTAAGGCGCACAGTGAACCAGCACTGTAAGCGTGGCAGGACACAAAAGACAGATCATAGAAAAATTGTACGTACGTGGTTAACAATGAATGAAAAGTAAAAACAGAATGGCGCAAAGAATGCATACCCACAAACGCCAGACAAAATACGGGATACACTCACCCACAAGCGAAGTACAGGGATACACTCACCCGTCAAGCAAAGACATGAACTGGGATACACTCACCCACAAGCGAAGTACCGGGATACACTCACCCGCCAAGCAAAAACATGAACTGGGATACACTCACCCACAAGAAAAGTACGGGGATACACTCACCCGCCAAGCAAAAACACGAACTGGGATACACTCACCCACAATCAGAAAAAAAAAAAACATACTGGGATACACTCACCCAAACAGCAGAAAAGGTACAGGGCAGAAACAAAAACCGCATTGCCAGCACAGGAAAAAACAACTCTGAAATACAAAACTTACACTCTGCGCTTGGCAAAACAAGTAGAGTATCAGGCATACACAGTAAAGTATAATGCACAACGAACAGCACACAACCACCTTAAATTAACAGGCATAGAAAAAAAATATAACCAACATTGTAGCATAACTAGTAACGTATTGAATAAATACGAAGTAAGCAAAGCAACAGTTAAACAAGGCAAAGAAACATGTACGTTGCGCTTAAGATCTCAAGAAGCACTGTCCACCATAAAACAATAAACTAAAACAAGTGAAATAGTCACCGTGGTCATTAGGATGCTGGAAGAACCATATATTTAGTCCGGAGCTCAGAAGTACGTCCAAATGATGCATTCAATGTAACTTAGGGGCATGAGGCAGGAAAAATCTGTGAAGGACAGAAGACTCCCAAACGACATGTCTCAGGACCTCCTAATGAGAGATAACACCACGACCAGAAAACGAAAGTACTGGGACTCTTGAAAAGTCGACTCCCGCGACGTGAAGGAGGCAGACAAACCAAAGGAGACCACGCAGAACAAGGAAGGACACCACAGAGCTTGATGGAGGAAAACGAGATTGCTGCTGCACGAGGACGTCGTAAAGTTAAACTTTAATACATCGCGATAAACGAGAAACGTGGTTGGCAGATAGCGTGAAAAGCAGGGCAAGGTATGCTGTATCGATGGTGCCTACCGCAAGATGGCGGCACATTCGGTGACGTAGTGCTGGGTGGCTGTAGGCGAGTGCGTGCGCCCAACATTGCTGCACAGTGAGGCTGAGACGGAGAAGGATTCCAAAGCGTCACTGAAGATCAGAGGATCCACGAGAAGGTAAGAGCGCGCGCTGAGCATGGCGCACGTTGCTTTTCAAACCACAACAGGGCGGTTGAACTGCCAAATGTAGAGGGGAAGGCGAGGCCCATAATTAAATCAAATAAAACTTACCCCAAAATGTTCACAAGACTTGCCACCGAATAGAATTCATGTAAAGTATCAGCGTGTAAACAAAGCTCAGTTCCCTCTGGGGTGTCCACGATTGATTCTAGCACAATTGATTCTTGTCACTGGCTCCACAAAAGCATCCCAAAATACACAACGGGACCGGGAAGTGCTCGCAAAATAAAGAGGCGATACACCTCTGACGTAGAGCCAGGGTACACCGGCAGTTTGTATGGATGGCGCTTGCTCAAATTGCTTGCCGGGTGCAGACGACTGTGTTTTCCATGTACAGAAGGAATAGGTCCACAGGATGAAGTACAAGCAGTAATTGGCAGACAGCACAAGGGACAGGCGGTAGGATGGGAAACTGGCACGCCCGAGTTGAGGCTGACCGGTCTGAAATGGTCACTGGTGGGGCTGGGGCTTCCAAGTTCTTTTGGAGGTAACTCGTAGGTACTTTGAGCTTGAGTTTCTTTTAAGTTGCAGTTGCAGTCAATTTTAGTTCCAGTTAGTTGCAATTTAAGCATTCCTTGTAAATCACGCAGGTTCGTAGTTGAATCGTCGCCAAAATGTTGAAGGTACAAAGTCCACAGGAGGTCAGGTTGTGGTTCCAAGAAGTAGCTTTATTCAGGTACAAGTTACAGAAGCTTAGGGTATAGCCAGGATGGTAAGTAGGTCTATATGTACGCCCCACCAGGAGCAGCCTCCTAGCTGCTCAGCCTGCAATCACCAACTGACTCAGATCAGGCACCCAACATTCCAAGGCATCATCAAGATTCCACACATGCTCAGGCTGAACAGCAAGGGGAAGGACAGAGAGTACAGAAAGAGGAAAAGTCACAACACTACATAAGCATCTCTGTTCGAAGTTTGTACAAGGTTGTTTATTATGCTGCAAGATATGGATGCTACATAAGGAACGTATTATCTGTCTTCAACAACTTTATTCAGATAATAATATGGCTCCTTCTTTCTTTCCATTCAAACACTAAGCAAGCTTGCGGTGTCTCATGGGCTGGTGACTGAAGAGCTGCATGAAGAAAAGAGGAGGAGGAAAGAGAGGAGTTCCGGGTTATGGAAAGGGTGTGGCACCAGATTTAGTGGACTCAGAGGGCAGCGAAGGAGTTGTTGTTATAATGAACTTGTTTTAATAGGTCAATATGTCATGATTGGTTCAAGATTTTTCAATTAGATGAGTTTTGTAGTGGCTGGAGTGCTGAAGATTTAAAGTGTTTAAAGATAATCCTTGCCTCTGAGACATTAATAGAATTGAAACTTTCCGTTACAATTTAATTTGCAGCCTACCGGCATACATGTATCTTAGAGTATTAGATGACTCACAATATTATGTTAGACTGATAGATTAAGCTGTGAAACAAGGTATTATAATGTAGTTAGGAAATTATGCTAATTGATTAG
Organism: Calotriton arnoldi; assembly: GCA_963921515.1. Taxonomy (NCBI): domain Eukaryota; kingdom Metazoa; phylum Chordata; class Amphibia; order Caudata; family Salamandridae; genus Calotriton; species Calotriton arnoldi. The sequence goes on from CAWUFW010012080.1 coordinate 479,280, forward strand.
TGATATGTGATGAACAGTGTTTGGGGTGTATTTAGCTTTCCTTTTCAATTGTTGAGATGTTTCTAATGTTGATGATAATTATTTATACAAGACCAGCATAGAATACTTTTTATTACATTATAATATGCCAATATTTGCATGTTTACTACTTCTCTGGTTCAGGGTGGAGCTCTGCAATATCATCTGTATGTGGAAGAGATTCTCTGACAGGCTTGCTTAACTCCTAACACTCAGACTCTATATGCACATAATGCATTTGGAAGGGTGAAAGAAAGGATCATTACTTCCTTTTGGGTTTAGTAAACTACCAAAGCCCACAAATTGCAAAGTACAGAACAATGTCAATTAGTTTCACCTATTTTCCCGTGTCCCATAGAGATAGAGGACAGCGGTGCGTGGGATTGCTGTGTTGTGTAATCTGGCAAGGTCAATATTTTTGCAGATGGTTTCATTTTTTAGTAAAAAAGATGTTCATGCTGACAAGTTTTTCATTAGAGTAAGGAATGACAGGGGTGGAAGTGGGTTTTTGCAGTGCTTGACCCCTCTGTGCTTGATCCTTTGCTATATTTCTGCACTTAAGTAAAAGGTTTGTGGTGATGATCACATTTTGTTGATTGCACATTGAGAGTAGTGTAGAACCATGAGTACTAAGCAGTATTGGATATGGGTTGTACACATTGGTCGAAAAGAGCATGTATGCATCAGAGAATGGTTTGAGGATTTCAAGAGACAGAGGCTGCGAAATTCCAAAGGTGGTCACTCATACTTTTGAAGTTAGGAGTTTTCAGGGGATTTTGATTAACTTGGATAGTGGTTGTTGGCATTGGCTATCCACTATAATACGATTAGAATAGGGAATTCATTTAAAAAGTGCTTGACATACCCAGTTGGACAGTGTATTCTGTACAATATATCATGTTGGAAGAGGGAAAGGGTGACGTGAATTGGGGGTACAATGAGGGTAGTGATGGTGAATTTATGAATAATAGCGAGGCCACCACTGGTTTGTTTGGGAATGACAGATGGAGGGTGTTGTATCCATTTGGAGTGAGCTTGTTCAAGACAGGACAGGAGTAAGGAGAGAGCCACTCATTAATGATAAGTAAGATAGCAAGATGATGGTGTGTGAGGAGAGCTTCATTACTAGCTCAGTGTTTGCAAGAGGTGAAATGTGAGTTGATGAGCACGGAAGTGAGTTTGGGAAGTGTAGGGTTGGGGATGAGTATTGTGTAGTTATGTGATTGTAGCTGGAGGGGGTGTATCTGAAGAAGCATGGATATCTAAGGTAATGTGGTCTATGAAGGATAGCGACGTGAGTACTTAAAGGATGGAAAGGCACATGCTTGCTTGTTTCGAAGGAGAACAGAAGTGATGTGGTAGAACTAGCACTGGTGAAGATGTTTATCAGGCAAAGGTCAGTTGCAGCAATTTTCTTTGTGGTTTGACAACTGCTTCAAATACACATTTTTGTGAGGGAGCAAAGATGTCAGGAGAACAGTCCACTAAAATACATTTTTTAGGAATGAGCAGGTAACTAGCATAATTGGTACAAATATAGGGCCCCATTCACAAAGGTAAAGTTAGACGAAAGTCGAACTTTACGACTTTCGGTATTCACAAAGGGCATTTACTACTGGTAAATGCCCTTTGTGAATACTGAAAGTCGTAAAGTTAGACTTTTGTCTAACTTTACCTTTGTGAATCAGGCCCATAGTTTTGAAAGTACATTATTTTGCGACTCCTCGAGTAGTAGCAGCACCTTCTGTGCATAAACTAAGACATTCCAAGAGAGGGTTGGTTAGTCATTATCAATAATGAGAAGTTTCTTAACATTTCACTTACACCAAAGGACTCCGCGACTTGCTGCTGCTAACCTTTGTCAGCTTCTGCTAAAATATTAGCTCTTTTATGCCATCAGAGCATTTCATGGGTGATAGGTGTGATACCAGAATATTTTCAGACTATCGCCTGACAGAAATATTGTGTCCTGAATATTGTTAACGAACATATTGCCCCATTGGAGTAAATAGAAGAAAATCTACACTCAATGGGACAACATATTTGTAAATAATGTTTCAGACACACTATTTATGTCACGCTTTTCTGACATGCATCCTGTGTGATGTTATATGACATAGCAATCTGGGCTGAGCCAACCACAATGGGGCCAGGGTCTTCTAATTCCGCTCTATTGTGGGTCTGTCGCAGAAGGGCATTGGCCCAAGCCATAAACTAGATCATATGCTTGACTTTAAGTTTAGCATCTTTGACGACAAGAGGGTTAAATAGGCTTTACTAGTCCTATGGTCAGACTAATATTAGTTCAGCTGAGCTTACTGATGCCACTACATCAACCAATCTAGAAATTCTATTACCACTAGGAACAGGGCTGGGTCTAAAATGTCAAGCCCGGGTTCAAAAAAGCAGTCTATGGTAATCCGTTTTATTAGTATCAGATGTTCTGATCGGTCCAGAGAAGTTTAATAATACATGGATCACCGTGGCTTTCAACACTACTGCACCGCTCAAAGAGATCACTAAAAGATGCTCTCGTCGCTGCACCCCTAGTTAAGATGCTTATGTACTAAAGGTTAAAATCACTTGCAAAATCTGAATGCCTGTGGTGCCCTGATCATAAACCGGAGGAAAAAGTTACAACTTCTAAAAAGTGATCACTAATGCTCGTGCTAAATATTATCAAAATCAAATTCTCAATGTAGGAAATAGTATTAAAAGATGTTTGCAACGTCATTAAAGAACTCAACAGTCTTTATTTTTTCTATTAACCCCTCTGAAACACTCTGAAGATTCTTTTTACATGTAAGATATACTTCAGTACGACATCTTTTCCTACAGGCACAAAGTTTGATTTCATTTCAGCAACTGTAAGGATTCGTTGCCTAGCCAACCTCCTGTTCTCTTGCTATCACTTTCACATCCTCTATGTGATCTTTATTTTGGCCAAGCTTAAGTCTTTTAAATGATGCTTCCTGTTGGATGCCAATTCTGTGAAATATATCAAACAAATGACACAGGTGGTTTCGTCGTTGACTGCCATACGTAATCAAGAGACTGCAGGGGCTCGTGTCATCTTGAAACAGGTCTTTCTGGTTCCTTTTTAAACAAGCAGTGTCAAAACCAATCGGTTGCGCTTTGCCAATTCTTTATAGGTAACGCTATTGGGTTTGCAAATCCCGGAGACTTTTAAAATGTGCTGGCAAAGCCAATAGCAGCGGACCACAATGTTAAAAGAATGAATAACATTGTGTTCTATACTTTTTATACTTTAAAGATGGTCGCCGCATTGCAAGACGCATTATTATGATGCAACAGTACAGGCCATTTAGAAAGTATAGAAAAAAAGCTTTCTATACACTTAAGATGGCTGTAGTGTTGCATGACGCAATATGCTGATACAACTCATCTTGTGTCATGCAAGGAAACGGTCATCTTGACAAACAATGTTTTCTCTACTTTTAATCAGGTTTGTCACCACCATTGACTTTGCCATTGCTGGCACAATATAAAAGCATCCTTATACACAAGGTTAGGGGTCCCGAATGCGATCTATTAGACCTAGCACCATTGGCGTGGGTCTCCCCTGCATTTTTTGCCTTTCCCTCCTGTGTTTTGCTATGTGTTGGACTCCATTTTTGCTGGTCTAGATGCTTTGGGCACTTTGCCACTGCTGTTCAGTGCCAAAGTGCAAGTGCTCCCTTTGTAAACTATTGCTATGGATTAGTGATTCCATTATTGGCTTATTTGATTTACTTGTCAGACCCTAGTACAGTGCACTATGTGTGCCCAGGGCCTGTAAATCAAATGCTGCTGGTGGGCTTGCAGCACTGATTGTGCCACCCACAGAAGCAGCTTGTAAAGTGTGACTCAGGCCTGCCATTGCAGAGCCTGTGTGCAGTCTGGGACTGCCATGTCGACTTGGCAAGTGCACACACTTGCCAGTCCCTAAAGTTTCCCTTTTCTACATATTAGTCACCCCTAAGGTAGGCCCAAAGTACCCCTGTGGGCAGGGTGCATTGTATGTGAAAGGTAGGACATGCCCTGATGTGTGTGGCATGTCCTGATAGTGAAATACTGCCAATTTACTTTTTCACTATTGCAAGGCTATCTTTTCCCATAGGCCAGAATGGGGAGTTTGTTTATAACATCTTATAAACATAACTGACCCTAGGAACAAGACAGAAAAGTAAAGTTTAGTATGCCTGAGCTCAGAATGTTAAAGTGCATCTTTTAGTGAGGGTGATTTTTACATTCTGGGTTTGAAAATAGCACTTTAGAAAGTAGGTATTTTCTTGCCTAACCATCCAGTGTGCCTCTGCTAGGTTTGTGTATTGCATGTCTGGCTTTTGGATGACAAGGGCTGGAGAGGGGCAGCGGCTCCAGAGGTCTGATGAGTCAGGGCTGGGCTGAATAGGCTTGGTCTGCATTTGGAGTGGTGGGAGAAGCACCTTCACCTGAATAGGGCAGTGCCTGCCTTCCACAATGACGGCTCCGCCCCCCTGTGGTGTGTCTGGAGCCAGGGCTCACACTGACAATGGAGGTTGTTGCGCACTTCCAAAGTGCCCCACAGAACTGGTTTTGGCTGGGTACAGACACTCTCTGTACTTCAGAGAACAAAGTATTGTTGTGTATAAAAAGAGGGGCCCAGACTTTTAGATCATTTCTGGGAATCAAGAGGAACATTTGCCAAGGAGAAGAGCCGAAGAAGCTGAGGAGGAATACTGCACCTGTGCTGTTTGCTGTCTGGTGTTGGCCTGCAGTGGTTACTTGCTGCCAAGGAAAGGAGAAAAGGACATTGCTGTTTGCTTTGTCACCTGCTTGAAAGAAGATCTCCAAGGGCTTGAAACTGAGCTTGCCTCCTGTTCTGAAGTCTCAGGGACACAAAGACTTCACCACCAGCTCCCCTGAATTTCCTTGCTGAAAATTCTAATCTGCAAAGAGGTGCCTGCTGCTGTTCTGGACCTCTCGAGACTGTATTCCGCTGGGAGCTGGAAAATCGATGCAACTTCAAAGAAGCGAGACGCATCCGCACCTGTTTCCGACGCATCGGCGAAGAAACCGTCGCAGTGCCTGCCGCGGCACGAGAAATCGCTGCACGCCACATCGAGTGCACCGATCTCCAAAGTCCAAGGTCATCGCACCGAGTTTGACACAAGGCCTGGTGTGCGGCTGCACGAGTTCACGCATTGTCACCGGATCGTCGCATCGCATCGAGGCGCCAAGTCTGTCGCATCATTGGGGGACACAGTAAGAAACCGACGCATCACCTCCCCACGCAGTAAGAAACCGACGCATCACCCCCTCTCCGGTAAGGAACCCACGCATCACCTCCCCTGCGCTGGAGTAAGGAACTGACGCATCACCTCCCCCGGAGCAAGGAACCGACGCATCACCTTCCCTGAGTGTAAGGAACCGACGCATCACCTTCCCTGCAGCCCGTTTAGTTTGTTTGCGTGCCGCATCCCAGGTACTTTGTGAGAAAAGTGTTGCATGTGCAATTTGCTTTGAACTGAACTATTAATACCATCTGAAAGTCATATTTTTATTACTGTATTGTAGATTTTTATCGTTTGGTCTTGTTTTGGTTTAGATAAAGATTACTTATTTTTCTAAACTGGTGTGGTGTCCTTTTGTAGTGTTTTCACTGTATTACTGTATGTGTTCACAAATGCTTTACACACTGCCTCTGAGATAAGCCTGTCTGCTCGTGCCAAGCTTCCAAGAGGGAGAGCAGGGGTTATTTTAGAAGTGTATCCCCCTTACCCTGACTAGAAGCAAGGGTCCCTATTTGGACAAAGGTACCTACCTCTGCTAACTAGAGACCCCCATTTCTAACATTGGTGGTCAGCAGTGAGGATCTGGACTTGCATTTGTGACTTACATACAGTGATTGGTGTACACTACTAGTATAGTGCAGACCATTACGCAACCACATACATTTGGTAGAGTTTTTTTTCTGGGAATTTTTTGCATCTTGAGAACTGCCAATTTTCACCATGAGCAAAGCAGCATCACTTGCATCTGTGGATATTGAATTTGAAGAGGAGAGGGTTGATACCTACACTGTGCCACAACTTAAAGCCATCTGCAAAAAAATTAAAATCTCCATGAAAGGCCTCACCAGAAAGGAGGAATTCCAAAAGGCGCTGAGGGCCTGGTTGGAAGCAAGGAATGCCAGTGGGCAGACCGAGGAGCCTATGGTGGAGGGGGAGAATTTAGAAGGGCAGCAGGATGGGCTAGTGGGCATAACTGGAGGGGGTGCCTCCCAGGGAAGGCAGCAGTGTGTCTTCAAGCTGTCTGTCTCCAGAAGAGTTGGAGGACAGAGAGAGAAACAGAGTGCATGAAATGGAGGTTGCTAAGCTAAAGCTGGGGAGCCAGGGTGTCTTAGAGAATAAGAGGTTGGAGTTGGAGAGCAAGAAATTGGCCATGGAGGAAAAGAAAATGCTTTTAGAGCATGAGAGAGTGTTGAGGGAGTTGGAGCTGAAAGCAAAGAGTCTAGAAATCCCTCCCTCTGATGGCAGCACACCATCAGTGCCTGGGGAAGGAAAAGTATATATTCCCAAAGATGTTATCAAATATTTCATGAAGCATAAGGACATTGGGCAGTGGTTTAAGGCCTATGAAAGAGCAATCAGTCCCACCGGGTCCCTGAGAGAGATCGGGGAGCGGGGTTGTGGGGCCGCTTCATAGGTGAAGGGAGAGGGACCCTACTAGCTTTGCCCACTGAGGATCATATGTCCTATGTCCCCATGAAGGAAGCCTTGATAGCCAGGTATGGGTTGACCCCAGAGCTTTATAGGCAGAAATTTAGGAATTGCAAGAAGCTGGAGTCAAGTACTTGGGTGGAGTATGTATCTTATTTTTGCAGAGCACTGGATGGGTGAAGGGTAGCAAGGTAACTGATTTACAGGGGCTCTATGATTTGGTTGCATGGGAGCACTTGTCCAGTAGTTGTTTTCTAGAGCTACGCCAGCACCTGATTGATAATAAGCTGACTGACCCAGGAAGCTTGCTGTGAAGGCAGACCGCTGGGTCAGTACCAGGGTCCACAAAGGTCTCGTGGGAGACTCCGCCAAAGGTGGGCAGGGTCCCCAGCAGAAAAGTGGGGGGACAAGGGTAAACAAAAGGAGTTCCAAAAAGGGCCCCAAAGTAATCCCCAAGGGAACCAAGGTAAGGGTTCTCAGCCTCCCACTGAAAAGAAACCATGGGTCCCGACAGGTAAGCCTGTTCAGAGGGGCCCCAAGACCTGTTTTAGTTGTGGTTAGGTGGGCCACTTCCGGGGGGATCCTAAGTGTCCCAAACCAGCTACCACCGCACTCACTGGTATACCGCCCTGGGAACTGGCTAGTGTAGCCTTGGGGGAGGAGTCGGGTGCCCTGGTGGGTGGGGTCCCGCAGAGATGTCCCTGGTCTCTTTAGGAGACAGTGAGATGGTCCCAAGGACTCATCTGCCTGATAACACTAAAAAGTACAGGCAGTGGGTGACCATCAATGGCCATAGTGTGGAGGCTCTGAGAGACACCGGAGCCAGTGTGACAACTGTCAGTTGTCGGCTGGTGTCTGAAGAGCAGGTGGTCCCCAACACATTCTACCCAGTAGTTCCCGCTGACAATTCAGAGTGCCTTTGCAAAGTGGCACAGGTTCCCTTTGAGTGGGGGGGTCTCAGGTACCTTGAGAGTAGCTGTGAGGCCAGCCATGCCTGTTGACTGTCTGCTAGGCAATGATTTGGAGAGCTCTCCTTGGGCGAAGGTGGAGCGGGGGTCTCATTTGGAGATGTTGGGTCTGCCTGAGTGGGCATGTGTGACCACTCGGTCAATGGCAGCTGACAAGGGCATTCAAAAGGAACTGGAGGCTGAAAGAGTGGCCCAGGTGCCTGCCGGGAAGAGAAGAGGCAGGGGGCGTGGGAAACCGGCCCGAAGTTCCCACGGTCCAGGAGGAGGTAGACCCTGAGGGCGATACCCTGGAGCCTACAGGGGAACAAGTGGCTGAACTGGGGGACCTGCCTGAGCTGACCTATTGGCAGCAAGAAAGAGGGCCCACCAGGAAGGAATTCTGCCAGGAGCAGCAAACTTGCCCTTCTCTCATTGGTTTGCGGCAGCACGCTGCAAACCAGGCAGCAGGTGATCAGTCCGGATCACATTGGATATACTGGGAGAATGGTCTCCTGTATAGCGAGCCTATGGTTGCTGAGCCTGGGTCAGCCCGTGTGCTGGTGGTACCCCAGCACTTCAGAGCCTTCCTACTGGGTCTGGCTCATGATGTGCCTTTGGCAGGACATTTGGGGCAAGACAAGACCTCTGAAAGGCTTGTCACCCACTTTTACGGGCCCCAAATGCGCAAGCATTCTGATGCTCACTGTAGGTCTTGCCAGACTTGCCAGGCAAGTGGTAAGAGTGGGAGGAAGTGTAAGGCTCCTCTCCAACCTTTCCCTGTGGTCAGCACCCCCTTTGAGAGGGTGGGTATTGACATTGTGGGGCCTCTGGATCCCAAGACAGCCATGGGCAACAGGTTCATCCTGGTCTTGGTGGACCATGCCACCCGGTACCCGAAAGCCATCCCTCTCCGGACTGTGACGGCCCCCGTGGTGGGTCGAGCGTTGATGGGGATTTTCTCCCATGTGGGGTTCCCCAGAGAGGTGGTGTCCGACTGGGGTACCAACTTCATATCAAAGTATATGAAGTCCCTGTGGCAGGAGTGCGGTGTAACCTATAAGTTCACCACTCCTTACCACCCCCAAGGTAATGGGCTGGTTGAGAGATTCAACCAGACGTTGAAAGGCATGATTATGGGTCTTGGTGAGCCCATGAGGCGTAAGTGGGACGTCCTCTTACCATGCCTGCTATTTGCTTACAGAGAGGTCTCCCAGAAGTCCTTAGGGTTCTTTCCCTTTGAGCTGCTGTACGGCCGTCCTGTAAGAGGACCTCTGAGTCTGGTGAAAGAAGGCTGGGAGAAAGCTCCCAGTAAACCTCCCCAGGATGTATATAGCTACATGCTGGCCTTCAGAAACAAGACTAAGCGCTTCAGGCAACTCACTCAGGCGAACCTGGAAGCCAGCCAGGAGGAAATGAAATGCTGGTATGATCAGAATGCCACTCTGATCGAGTTCAGTTGTGTACTTGGGACACCAGGTGGGGTGTGGCCAGGTGGAGCCCCTACAGCCCAAGATTGATACCATTCTGGCTTGGGAACCCCCCAAGACTCAGACAGAGGTGAGAGCCTTTTTAGGACTCACAGGGTATTACAGGAGATTCGTCAAGGGGAATGGCACCATTGTTGCCCCCTTGACCAAGCTGCCTTCCAGGAAGCAGCCCTAGAAAGTGAATTGGTCTGACGCCTGCCAGAAGGCTTTTGATGCCCTGAAATCAGCCATGTGCATAGCGCCAATGCTTAAGGCACCCAACTTCTTTGAAGAGTTCATTGTGCAGACAGATGCTTCAGAGTATGGTGTGAGGGCTGTGCTCTCACAGCTGAATGAAGAGGGCCTAGACCAACCTGCAGCCTTCATTAGTAGGAGGTTACTTTCACGGGAACAGAGGTGGAGTGCGATTGAGCGTGAGGCATTTGCTGTGGTCTGGGCACAGAAGAAGCTGAGGCCCTACTTGTTTGGGACTCACTTCCGGGTTCAGAATGATCACAGGCCCCTCAGATGGTTGATGCAAATGAGGGGTGAGAATCCAAAGCTGTTGAGGTGGTCCATTTCCCTACAGGGTATGGACTTCACGGTGGAGCACTGCTCTGGTACAGAACACGCCAATGCTGATGGTCTGTCCAGGTTTTTCCGCCTTAGTGAAGAGAACTCCCAAGAGGGTGGGTAGTTCTCCCCACATTTCAGCTGGAGGGGACTTGTGTTAGACCTGGCACCATTGGCGTGGGTCTCCCCTGCATTTTTTGCCTTTCCCTCCTGTGTTTTGCTATGTGTTGGACTCCATTTTTGCTGGTCTAGATGCTTTGGGCACTTTGCCACTGCTGTTCAGTGCCAAAGTGCAAGTGCTCCCTTTGTAAATTATTGTTATGGATTAGTGATTCCATTATTGGCTTATTTGATTTACTTGTCAGACCCTAGTACAGTGCACTATGTGTGCCCAGGGCCTGTAAATCAAATGCTGCTGGTGGGCTTGCAGCACTGATTGTGCCACCCACGGAAGAAGCTTGTAAAGTGTGACTCAGACCTGCCATTGCAGAGCCTGTGTGCAGTCTGGGACTGCCATGTCGACTTGGCAAGTGCACACACTTGCCAGTCCCTAAAGCTTACCTTTTCTACATATCAGTCACCCCTAAGGTAGGCCCAAGGTACCTCTGTGGGCAGGGTGCATTGTATGTGAAAGGTAGGACATGCCCTGATGTGTGTGGCAAGTCCTGATAGTGAAATACTGCCAGTTTCGTTTTTCACTATCGCAAGGCTATCTGTTCACATAGGACAGAATGGGGAGTTTGTTTATAACATCTTATAAACATAACTGACCCTAGGAACAAGATAGAAAAGTAAAGTTTAGTACGCCTGAACTCAGAATGTTAAAGTGCATCTTTTAGTGAGGGTGATTTTTACATTCTGGGTTTGAAAATACCACTTTTAGAAAGTAGGTATTTTCTCGAGTAACCATCCGGTGTGCCTCTGCTAGGTTTGTGTATTGCATGTCTGGTTTTTGGATGACAGGGGCTGGAGAGGGGCAGCGGCTCCAGAGGTCTGATGAGTCAGGGCTGGGCTGAATAGGCTTGGTCTGCATTTGGAGTGGTGGGAGGAGTAGCACCTTCACCTGAATAGGGCTGTGCCTGCCTTCCACAATGGGGTCCGCCCCCCTGTGGTGTGTCTGGAGCCAGGGCTCACATTGACAATGGAGGTTGTTGTGCACTTGCAAAGTGCCCCACAGAACTGGTTTTGGCTGGGTACAGACACTCTCTGCCTTCAGAGAACAAAGGATTTTTGTGTATAAAAAGAGGGGCCCAGACCCCAGACTTTTAGATCACTTCTGGGAATCAAGAGGAACCTTTGCCAAGGAGAAGAGCCGAAGAAGCTGAGGAGGAATACTGCCCCTGTGCTGTTTGCTGTCTGGTGTTGGCCTGCAGTGGCTACTTGCTGCCAAGGAAAGGAGAAAAGGACTTTGCTGTTTGCTTTGTCGCCTGCTTGTAAGAAGATCTCCAAGGGCTTGAAACTGAGCTTGCCTCCTGTTCTGAAGTCTCAGGGACACAAAGACTTCACCACCAGCTCCCCTGAATTTCCTTGCTGGGAATTTTAATCTGCAAAGAGGTGCCTGCTGCTGTTCTGGACCTCTAGAGACTGTTTTCCGCTGGGACCTGGAAAATCAACGCAACTTCAAAGAAGCGAGACGCATCCGCACCTGTTTCCGACACATCGCCGAACAAACCGTCGCAGCGCCTGCCGCGGCTCGAGAAATCGCTGCACACCACATCGAGTGCACTGATCTACAAAGTCCGAGATCATTGCACCGAGTTCGACACAAGGCCTGCTGTGCGACTGCACGAGCTCACGCATCGTCACTGGATCGTCGCATCGCATCGAGGCGCCAAGTCTGTCGCATCGTTGGGGGACGCAGTAAGAAACCGACGCATCACCTCCCATGCAGTAAGAAACCGACGCATCACCTCCTCTCCGGTAAGGAACCCACGCATCACTCCCCTGCGCTGCAGTAAGGAACCGAAGCATCACCTCCCCGGAGCAAGGAACTGACACATCACCTTCCCTGAGTGTAAGGAACCGACGGATCACCTTCCGTGCAGCCCGTTTTGTTTGTTTGCGTGCCGCATCCCAGGTACTTTGTGAGAAAAGTGTTGCATCTGCAATTTGCTTTGAACTGAACTATTTCTACCATCTGAAAGTCAAAAGGAACCTTTTACTGTATTGTGGATTTTTGTCGTTTGGTCTTGTTTTGATTTAGATAAAGATTACTTATTTTTCTAAACTGGTGTGGTGTCCATTTGTAGTGTTTTCACTGTATTACTGTATGTGTTCACAAATGCTTTACACGCTGCCTCTGAGATAAGCCTGTCTGCTCGTGCCAAGCTACCAAGGGGTGAGCAGGGGTTATTTTAGAAGTGTATCCCCCTTACCCTGACTAGAAGCAAGGGTCCCTATTTGGACAAAGGTACCTAACTCTGCCAACTGGAGACCCCCATTTCTAACAGGAACCCTAGAAGGGTAGAGAGGTCCTCAAATGAAGAGGATGGAAGGGATACATCCTCCCTGCAATAGACTCAAAAAACGAACTAGTATCCCCTCAGGAACCGGAATGGTTCCTTCAGAAGAGAAAAAGGAAGGGGACTGGGGGATGGTTGATACGCCAGATGGCAACACACCCACTATTAGAGGTGGGAAGGGATAATGACGCTTTTCTTTATATAACCCTCACTCACTCTCATAGCGACATGCTTCATCATCGGGTTCACCCCAACTCGCAGTAATGTTCCTGGAACTGGACGGGAACCTATCTAAGCCATATCTTTACCCCTCTTCCACAAAAAGTCTTCCAGCCCATTGATATACAATAGAAACAAAAAAGGTGCTAAAACACACCCTTGCTGTACACCAACACAAGCTTTTTTTTTAGGAGATTGTTAGAAATAGGATTTCTGGTTGGCTAGGGCATGCGCCTAAGTCAGGCAGAAACTGCCACTCTAGTCAGGGCAAGAGAGTTACACACCTAAGATAACCCCTGCTCACCCCCGTGGTAGCTTGGCATAGCAGTCAGGCTTATCCCAGAGGCAATGTGTAAAGTGTTTGCGCAACACACACACACAGCAACGACACACTAGGCACACCACAAAAGAAACTCCACACAAGGTTATATCAAAAATAGCCTTTGTATTACTCATAAAACACATTAGAACATAATCACATTTATACACTGTGCCACCTGGCACTTGGTATGACTTTACAGGGATTATATACACTACAGGGCCAATCGGGCCACTGTCATAAACATCAGAACTCACAATTAGTGAAGACACTCAGTAACTACTGGCAAAAGTGCACTTGGCATACATCCTAATCATCAGCATAGCATATTCTACATATACATCCTCAACACAATGCACCACAGTAAGCACTTGCCCCAGTGCACATCTCTGTAGTAATGTCACTGGCAATGTAGCATCCAAAGCGCACTCACATCAGGGCATAACACAGCCCCTGGGGCACCTCCCAGTACTCCCAGGTACATGACCCGTAACCAGGTCTCCCCTCTGTCCCTGGTGAGGGCACCTGACACGTACCCCAATACTCTGGCACAAATGCAGCCGGTTGGGGTGGAGGACAAACACGTGCCTCCCTGGCGGCTGCTAGAGAATGTCCCCGCCACCCAGTGCCACAAGAAAGGGGGCGGGGTGCAGCTCACCCAATCTCCCTCACTGGAGAATGCCCCCGGTGCTGCAATAAAAATGCAGCTGCCCGCGGCCATGCAGCACAGCTACGACCAAGCCTGCAATGTAGAGCAATTCTGCTCAGGGGCCTCCGTCGAGGTTTCACCCCGAGCTCCCCTGCACCAATATCCAAATCCAGGGCCCCTACTTCCCGGGACCTCTCACTTGCCTGTGGCACCTCCTCTCAGCGCGGCCACACAAGCGACTTCAGAAATGCTGGAAGAGTGCAACAGGGCTCCTCACCAGGGTTACCTCAGTCCCGTACTGGCGAGCAGACCCTCCTCTTGAGTGCACTAGGAGCCCACGAGGCTCTGGTCCTTCTTCTGGCAACCGGGCCTGCCCACAAGCAGGCTCAGGCAGCACGCAGGGCTCTCCTCGTGAACACGGAAGCCCCGCCCACAAACAGGCTGCACCTCTGCCTGACGTCCGGCTCCGGTTTCCACGTTCTGCCTTCTGGTCGGAGGCCAGGCCCACAACAAGGCCACAGCCGCCTGGCTTCCGGTTTACAGTGCGGCTGCTCTTGCTGTGTTTTCCCAGAAGGAGACCACTTCTCGGCTCCGGGAACAAGCTGCAAAGCTCCCACCACACGCAGAACTGAGCAGGGGGGGCGCAGACACGCACACCGGCCGCTCCCCATTCTCCAAGGAACTCGTTGCTTCTCCTACGCTTGTCGGGCAATCATGTCAGGGCACAGAAATCCTGGAGCGTTCACCTCGCTCTGGATTTAGAGGGCACATCAGAAGACAAAAAATACAGCGCTCAGCCTTTCTCCCACCCGGAGTCACCAACAGGGAGCAGGCAGCACTTCCTTGCCAGATCTCCACAAGGGCATAGCTGGGCACAGGCAGGTCTGCACGCAGGGCCTCCCAGCAGAGGGCAGTCCCTCCAGCCCCTCAGGCAGCAACTGGGTCCCACAGGGGTTCCTCCTGGCCGTCCAGCAGCCCGCTGGCCACAAGTCCCAAGTAAGCACAACAGCCCATTTACATGGGGTTACAGCCCCAATATTTATATCACCTACAGTCTTTGTTCTGCCCTGGCACAGTGCTTTGGACCCAGTCCCAACCATTTCTGGGGGGCACTTAACAGGTGCACAACACTCCCCATTGTCAGTGTAGGCTCTGGCCCCAGACACACCACAGGGGGGTGGAGCCAGCATTGTGTAAGGCAGGCACAGTCCTATTCAGGGTCAGGTGCTACTCCTCCCACTACTCCAAATGCAGTTCGGCCTATTCAGCCTAGCGCTGACTCACCCAGTCCCTCTGGAACCACTGCACCTCCCCAGCCCCTGTCATCCAGAGCCAGACATGCAATACACAACAGGCAGGCACACAGACACATAGCACACAGAAATGCCCACTTCTAAAAGTGGCATTTCTAAAATAGTGACAATAAATCTACGAGCACCATCACGCAGCATTTATTGCCACTATTCCAAACATACCAAACTTGATCACGCTACTCCTCTCATGTCAGGAATTACCACTGAAACACATATCAGGGAATCCCCAATGCATTCCTATGAGAGGGAAGCCTCACAGTAGTGAGAAACCAAATAGGCTGTTTGTCACTACCAGGACATGCCACACAGTTAAGGCACCTGTCCTACCTTTTACCTTCATTGCACCCTGCCCATAGGGCTAGCTAGGGCCTACCTTAGGGGTGACTGATATGTAGTAAAAGGGGAGTCACAGACATGGCACCCACTTTATGTGCCACGTCACAGCGGCAGTAAACTGCGCGCACAGGCCCTGCAATGGCAGAGGTCTGAGACAGGTTTGAAAGGCTACTTTGGTGGGTGGCGCAAGCAGCGCTGCAAGCCCATCAGTAGCATTTAATTTACTGGCCCCAGGTATATGAGATACCACTTTACAAGGGACTGAATTAAATACGCCAAACAGGTGTAGACCAATCTTACCACGTTTACCATAGAGAGCACATGCACTTTAACACTGGACAGCATTGATAAAGTGCCCAGAATCCTAAAACCACCAACACCAGGTCAGAAAAAATACCAGGAGGAAGGCAACATTTTCTGGGATGACCCTGCAAAAAGGGGCAAGTCCAACACAACCCCTTCCAGCCTAAGCCAGGGTAGACCAATCAATACCTTGATGGGCTTCCCTGCTTTGGGGCGATAGAACAGGGACGTGGGCCCACAACTGCAGGGGCACACTCCAGTTCTATGCCACTCTGAACCCATGTGGTTCCCTCTGTCTAAGCTCCCAGGGCCAACTAAGCTACCCCACTGGGACTCCCTAGCTGTCCGCAGCCAGGACCAGGCCCTAGGTCATCCAGATATCTCTGGTCCTTGCCATCTCACAGAGTGGGGGACGGTAGCCCCAGGTACATAGTATCCATTCTCCACTCTACCTCTCATCAGTGCAGTCCTATACTGCCACTGATCCCTCAACCCAGGGTCTGCACCCTAAGGCTGATCGGGAGTCACAGGTGAGGCTCTCCTCCCCCTACCCGTCCTTCTGGGGTTCTGCACTCTCCTCCTAGGAGAGGCACCCTCAGAACATAAAACTGTCAGGACGCTGGAATCGGCCCTCCCACACAATTCTCCCACCAGTTCAGGACCATGACCCTGCAACTGGTCTCCCAACCTAGAGACCAAACCCTCAGGTGTAACCGGGGTCAGAGGTGAGGACGCCCTCCCTCTGCACCCCCTTCCAGATTTATGCACTCTCCCACCTGGAGTGGTAACCCTAGAAGAGAAAACGGTAGGGACACTGGTTACAGATGTCCTTCCCTCCAGGTCAAGCATAACCTCCTGAACCTGGCCCCCCAACCCAGGGACTACACTCTGTGGCTGAGCACTTGCCTGGCACACCAGGACTTCCGGGGGAGCACGCAGGCCCCCCCCACAAGGGTAACACATAACTCATGTTTTGCGTGTCAGTCTGCCTGGCGCTGATCTCCAGACCCCTGTCCATCTGACAGTGCGCGAAGACCCCCCAGGACAGAAGTGGTGTCACCATGGTCACTCCTAGAAGGCTCAGCCCTTATGGCTGGCCCCTGACCCACTGGTTCTCCCACTGGGGACTCTCTCCCCCTCTCACCCCTCCATCTGGACTTCTGCATCCTTCACTCAGGAGTGGCACCGCCAGACACCAGAACTCGTGGAGCTCAGCTTACAGACGCTCCAAGTTCTCCTGACACTAGGTGATTCCCCCTCAACGGATGGCCTACCAGTACAGCCTAGGCTCCCCACCTGGTGTTCCCTTAGGGAGCCCTCCAGGCCCTGAGACTGGGTTTCGGGAACCTTGGGACGCATCCCATTCTCACTCCTTCTCCGTGGAGATAGGACGTGAGCCCCTACACCCATCCCACTACACCGGGACATATCTGGGCTACTAAGAACTTTTCCCAACACTCTTGGTTGGTTAATACCTGAGCCACTCCCCTTTGGGTCACTCCCAAATGCCTTCTTAGACCCTCTGGCACTCACCCAGAGGTCTGCCTCCCGTGCAAGCTCCCTGGGATCAGAGAACTCATACTCCAACAGGTGTTGCTGTAACCCTGGAAAACAACAACGGAACATGTGCTCTCTGACAATCAGATTGAATGGCCCTTCAAAATTGTTTGCCGTGCTACCCATCACCCAACCTTCAAGTGCATCACAACACTCATCTACAAACTCCCCCCAAGACTGGTAAGCCAGTTTCCTACTGCCCCTAAACCTCAACCTATACCCTTCAGGTGTGACAACCTCTTCCTGGGAACTAGGTACCATGTTCTGGGATCTGGGATTGGGACTTCCTACACTGGACTTTCTTTTGCTGCCACCACTGGACCCCACCCTCACTAGTGAATCCAGACCACTAAAACTACACTCAGGGGACATATCCTCAAGAGTTAGCTTTTCTCTGGTGAAGGCCCTCTCTGCCTCCGCCATCCTCTCCTGCGCAAGGACCCTTTCAGTCTCTAGCTTTTTCTCTTCCAGGATCAGCTCCCTGAGATTCAACTCCTGAGCCAACAATGCCTTTTTCTCCTCTAAGGCTCTCTGGGCCTCTCTGTGCCCCACATCCAGCTGTGCTAGCCCCTTGGCATGCTCCAATGTGAGCTTCGCTAACTCCAGCTGGTGCTCCCTTTCATTCTGCCTGTCCACCAACTCCTCTGGGGACCACGAAAGGGATGGGGCACTACCCCTGGCACGAGACCCAGCAAGGGACTCCCTTTCAACAGGGTCCTCACTATCTACTGGCGCCCCTGCCCTGTCATTTTCTTCCTCCTCTTCAGACTCTCCAGGCCCTGTCTCAAAACCACCACTTAGGTATGCGGAGGGGTAATCTGTAAGGTCCACCCAGGGCTCTAAAACGTCTCCCCTACGGAGTGCTTCATAGAGGAACAGTTTTCTGAAGATGTTGCCTTCTATGGGTCTCCCCTTTCTCTGCAGAAATCCTCTAACTCCTCCCTAGTGTACTCCATTAGGTCATCCTCATTATAGATTAACCCCATCTTTGCAAGATACACAACCCACAGTGCAACAGGAGTACACAATTAAAAAATGACACTTTGAGGAGAAATAAAAAAAAATCAGGAGAAATCCCAAAACACGTGATTTGTCTAAATGCAGAGTTCTGTAGTGCAGCCATGCGTCACTGTGGTACTGTGCAAACGCAAGCCCTATCCTCACCGCTGACAACCAATGTTAGAAATGGGATTTCTGGTTGGCTAGGGCATGTGCCTAAGTCAGGGAGAAACCACCACTCTAGTCAGGGCAAGGGAGTTACACACCGAAGATAACCCCTGCTCACCCCCTGGGTAGCTTGGCAGAGCAGTCAGGCTTATCCCAGAGGCAATGTGTAAAGCGTTTGCACAACACACACACACACACAGCAGCGACACACTAGGCACACCACAAAAGAAACTCCACACAAGGTTATATCAAAAATAGCCTTTGTATTACTCATAAAACACATTAGAACGTAATCACATATATACACTGTGCCACCTGGCACTTGGTATGACTTTACAGGGATTATATACACTACAGGGCCAATCGGGCCACTGTCATAAACATCAGAACTCACAATCAGTGAAGACACTCAGTAACTACTGGCAATAGTGCACTTAGCATAAACACATTAGGCATACATCCTAATCATCAGCATAGCACATTCTACATATACATCCTCAGCACAATGCACCACAGTAAGCACTTGCCCCAGTGCACATCTCTGTAGTAATGTCACTGGCAATGTAGCATCCAAAGCGTACTCACATCAGGGCATAACAGAGCCCCTGGGGCACCTCCCAGTACTCCCAGGTACATGACCCGTAACCAGGTCTCCCCTCTGTCCCTGGTGAGGGCACCTGACATGTACCCCAATACTCGGGCACAAATGCAGCCGGTTGGGGTGGAGGACAAACACGTGCCTCCCTGGCGGCTGCTAGAGAATGTCCCCGCCACCCAGTGCCACAAGAAAGGGGGCGGGGGTGCAGCTCACCCAATCTCCCTCACTGGAGAATGCCCCCGGTGCTGCAATAAAAATCCAGCTGCCCGTGACCATGCGGCGCAGCTGCGACCAAGCCTGCAATGTAGAGCAATTCTGCCCAGGGGCCTCTGCCGAGGTTTCACCCCGAGCTCCTCTGCACCAATATCCAAATCCGGGGCCCCTACTCCCCTGGGACCTCTCACTTGCCTGTGGTGCCTCCTGTCAGTGCAGCCACCCAAGCGACTTCAGAAATGCAGGAAGAGTGCAACAGGGCTCCTCACCGGGGTCGCCTCGGTCCCGTACTGGCGAGCAGACCCTCCTCTTGACTGCACCAGGAGCCCACGAGGCTACGGTCCTACTTCTTGCTACCGGCCCTGCCCACAAGCAGGCTCAGGTAGCACGCGGGGCTCTCCTCGTGAACACGGAAGCCCCACCCACAAACAGGCTGCACCTCTGCCTGACTTCCGGCTCCAGTTTCCATGTTCTGCCTTCCGGCCAGAGGACATGGCCACAGCCGCCTGGCTTCCAGTTTACGGCGCGGCTGCTCTCGCCGTGTTTTTTCAGAAAGAGCCCACTTCTCGGTTCTGGGAACAAGCTGCAAAGCGCCCACCACACGCAGAACTGAGCAGGGGTGGTGCCGACACGCACACCGGCTGCTCCCCCTTCTCTAAGGAACTTGTTGCTTCTCCTACGCTTGTCGGGCAATCATGCCACACGAGCCCACGTCAGGGCACAGAAATCCTGGAGCGTTCACCTCGCGCTGGGTTTAGAGGGCAGATCAGAAGACAAAAAATACACGCTCAGCCTATCTGCCACCCGGAGTCAACAACAGGGAGCAGGCAGCACTTCCTTGCCAGATCTCCACAAGGGCATAGCTGGGCACGGGCAGGCCAGCACACAGGGCCTACCAGCAGTGGGCAGTCCCCCCAGCCCCTCAGGCAGCAACTGGGTCCCACTGCGGTTCCTCCTGGCCGTCCAGCAGCCTGCCGGCCACACGTCCCAAGAAAGCACAACAGCCCGTTTACATGGGGTCACAGCCCCAATATTTATATCACCTACAGTCTTTGTTCTGCCCTGGCACAGGGCTTTGGACCCAGTCCCAACCAGTTCTGGGGGGCACTTAACAAGTGCACAACACTCCCCATTGTCAGTGTAGGCTCTGGCCCCAGACACACCACAGGGGGGCGGAGCCAGCATTGGGTAATGCAGGCACAGTCCTATTCAGGGTCAGGTGCTACTCCTCCCACTACTCCAAATGCAGTTCGGCCTATTCAGCCTAGCGCTGACTCACCCAGCCCCTCTGGAACCACTGCACCTCCCCAGCCACTGTCATCCAGAGCCAGACATGCAATACACAACAGGCAGGCACAAAGGCACAAAGACACATAACACACAGAAATGCCCACTTCTAAAAGTGGCATTTCTAAAATAGTGATAATAAATCTGCGAACACCATTACGTAGCATTTATTGCCACTATTCCAAACATACCAAACTTGATCACGCTACTCCTTTCATGTCAGGAATTACCTCTGAAATGCATATCAGGGAATCCCCAATGCATTCCTATGAGAGGGCAGCCTCACAGTAGTGAGAAACCAAATAGGCTGTTTGTCACTACCAGGACATGCCACACAGTTAAGGCACCTGTCCTACCTTTTACCTACATTGCACCCTGCCCATAGGGCTAGCTAAGGCCTAACTTGGGGGTGACTGATATGTAGTAAAAGGGGAGTCACAGACGTGGCACCCACTTTATGTGCCACGTCACAGCGGCAGTAAACTGTGCGCGCAGGCCCTGCAATGGCAGAGGCCTGAGACAGGTTTGAAAGGATACTTTGGTGGGTGGTGCAAGCAGGGCTGCAAGCCCACCAGTAGCATTTAATTTACTGGCCCCGGGTATATGAGATACCACTTTACAAGGGACTGATAGGTAAATTAAATACGTCCAACAGGTGTAGACCAATCTTACCACATTTACCATAGAGAGCACATGCACTTTAACACTGGACAGCAGTGATAAAGTGCGCAGAGTCCTAAAACCACCAACACCAGGTCAGAAAAAATAACAGGAGGAAGGCAAAAAGTTCTGGGATGACCCTGCAAAAAGGGCCAAGTCCAACAGAGATTGATTATCCTCTTTACTAAATTGGATCTTAGCAGATGCATGCCAGTGTAACAGGCGTAATAAGTCAATAATGGCCCTGTTACACTCCACGCCTTCCATGTTATTCCAGAGCTTGGGCGGTTGCACTGAATCGAAGGCGCAGGTGGGATCCATAAAAGTTAGATGTATTGGTTCTCTCTTAAACTTGACATATTTTTCTGTAATGAGATAAAGGTTAAGGCTTTTCTCCATCGTTCCAACTCCTGGGCGGAACCCTAGCTGTACCTCAGACAGAATCTTATTCTCATAAGCCCTTTCTTCGAGTTTTGATAAAACCACCCTACCCAAAACTTTAAAACTGCTGTCCAACAATGAAATAGGGCAGTAACATCTAGGCTGGGATTTGTCCCACTTTTTAAATATGGGAACGACAACTGCCTCCTGCCATGGTGGAACTAGTGGGCATACTATGGCAGCTTTTTAGACCCTCAGGACAATGGGACCCCAAAATACGAGATCATCTTTAAATAAATCCACTGGCATCCCATCTGGACCTGGGGCTTTCTCTAACAGGATACTCACAATGGCCAAAACCACATCATTGATGTCAAATGAATGGCTAAAATGAATGACTGCTTTTTGGTGATAAATAGGTGCTTTGTTTTAAAAGGGTCCTGGGTTCTCTGTGCTTGGGTCAAAAAATTTAGGAAAATGCCCAACCCAGTCCTATCGCTATCAGAGAAAAAAGGGTGATTAACTACTCTCCAGAATGCACAGGAATCCTTTAGCTTCCCTGCAGTCTCCAGGTCCTCTTAGGCTCTAGCCCTTATTTCAAGCTTTCTGGCTGTGACAGCGGCCTTGTAAGACTTCCTAGCTGAGCTCACCTTTGTCATGTCCCATGGGTGCTCCCTAAGGGCTAGTTTAAACTTTTGTGGGCAAAAGAACAGGCCCCATTAAACCAGCCGGTTTTAGCAGAGCGAGAGTGTTTATTCATTAGTTTTTGTGAGATGTAAATGCTAAGGTTCACAAACGCATTAATGGTAGTTCAATGATCCCCCTTCTAGATTTACAGGCCCTGTGCACATGTAGTGCCACTTTTCTAGGGACTGATAAGTAGATTAAATATGCCAATTGTGTATAAGCCAATGTTATCGTGTTTTAAGGAGAGAGCACAAACACTTTAGCACTGGTTAGCAGTGGTAAAGTGTGCAGAGCAAAATAAAGTCAGCAAAAACACCAGGTCTGAAGGCAAATAGCTGGAGGAAAAACCACGCAAAGGATGCCAGGTCTAGCAGCAAGCATACATCAGTGTTTTTCTTCACATTAAAAAGCTTAAGAGACATTCCTCTACTCTTGTCTTCATGCTCTAAGGAATCAAAGCAAGATGGCACGTGTTTGATGCATGAACAGGAGGACAACAAGTTACATTTGATCCCTCCTGATTGTCCCAGCAATTTCTCATATCCTTGAGTTGAATGTCCGTGCTCACACATTTAATCATTTGGGCAACCTTAGCTGAGGGCCTATTACCAAATACTCAAACTTTAAAGCCTAATGTAGTCCTCGCCATGCCATAAATGTGCAATGTCCAGTCTTTCTACCATTCCTTTTTTGTATACGCAGGTTGATTTGAACTCTTAAATCCTCGTCTTCAACCTTCTCATGGTTCCTGTTGTGAATATCTCTCAATCAGCATGGAAATGTTTCAGGTCCAGCTTGTACGTCGGGAATGTGTTTGAGACTGCTTGTCATGGTGGGAAGGGTGTGGACTATTGTATCTTACTAGTACGTGGTTGTAGGTATGAACTGTACAACATTTGCACCTTAACATCCCCTGTTTTGAACAAGAAAAAATGGAGAAGTTGCTTCAGAGCAGTCATCCTTGCATCCTTTGTTCATTTACTCTGAAGTGCCGGATATTATGCCCTGGAGGCTGCCATTAAGATAAAGGCTTCTAGTCACTTAACTCACGTTGTAGCCAACCAATGAAGGAAGTCTTTGTTCACTAGCATTTTGTGTCATTTGACAGATAAACATATACATTTCTCTGATGTCACAGAAACATGATCACATAACAAACAGGCAGATCTTTCCTATTAGTATCATTTTGTCTCGAAGAAGATCTTTGTGACGAAGGAAAAAAATTGACATTTCATTTACACTATGTACCTCAGCAAATATAAGAACAACACAAGAAAAAACAATATTTGTTTTTGAAACAGTTGCGGAAATTTGACAAATGATGGGCATATGGACATGAAACTAAATGAACCTCAAGTTGAGAAATAAAATGCATGCGCATCTTTTAATTGTCTCTGTAACAATAAGGACTTTTTTAGGGGCCATGTGCTTTGATTCGTAGTTGTTATTAGTTAATCGCTCATATTAGTTGTTGATGTAGTTTTTGTGGCTGTTTTGATTGATTGCTTACTTTTTTGTATGTAGAGTCATTGGGGAGGGGGGTGGGGTTGTTTCCCTGAGTCTGTGTTCCATTTGTTTACTTCATTGGCAACATTTGTACTGGCTTGTTACTGGCTATCGGTTTCAGTCACAACCAGTAGCCTTGAACGTTTTTATCTGTTTGTGATTTAGTTAAATGTTCCTTTTTTCGTGATTCACAACCCTTGCCTGCCACTTGCACAGCGTAAGCACTTTCAATTGGTATTACTGAAATTATATTGTGTCACTTTTCTTGTGTTCCTTCATGTGGTACTGCCTTAAATTAAGCATATATTTTCAGCTGCTCAATGTATTTCCATCCTGCTTCTAACTGAGCGAGTTTGGCTTTATTCACTTCCATTCTATGGTTGCTAGCATATGTCACAACATTTAGAACCAAAACATTCATTTGAAAGACATTTCAAGACTGCTGTAAATATTAAAGGGGACGTGGAAAAAGGAAAGAGAGTCATTCAGTAAAACCATTAGCCTGCCTTTGTATTCAGAAAAATAAGCGTAGCTTCAGGGGGTGTGTTTGGGCTGTTCCATCCCCCCTAATATATGTATTTTCTGCTAAATAGTGGGTTCAGGTGTTTTCAGTCGGGTATGGTTAGGTGTCTGTGGGATGTCAACAAGAATTTTTACCTACACACAGACACAAACGCGCACACGCTTTTCCCTTTCCGTTTTGAAAGTCTTCAACAATGTGGGCTATTTTACAAAATAATATGTTTTCTTTCTTAGTACTCCTACCAATCCACATTTGTCTCCCTTTCCATTGCCCCTTTAGCCCCTCTCATGCATCCTACTTGTCCTATAATGTATTTTAGTTTCTTGGAAAGTCTGACGCTCACACCACCCCAATATACCCCCTGTACTGAAACTTTAATAGCAGTAGCTACATATGAGGGGAGAGCTGAATATTTCATTTGTTTTTTATAATCAGCAACCGAGATTAAAGTGCTAACATCTGTCGGTTGAGTTTACAATCAGTCTGACCATTTTTAAACTTGACACAATTATGATCTATGTATCTCAATCAGTGAATGCAAAACTGGACAGCTTTGGGGTCACCAGCAGCAACTCATCTGTTGCTGAGAGTAGCTTTAATACTGTCCAGATCAAATCATTCAGTTGATGTGACATAGTACCCGAATATTGTTTTCATAATGTTTGTCTGATATAAATATCATGTCCTAAATATTGTCTCCGAAAATATCGCCCAGCTGGAGTTAATTATAGAAAATCTACACCCAGTGGGACACGTCCTGTTTACTTCCTTAAAAGCATGATGCTCGAATTGTTTATTGTAACTGGCAGTATTTTCTCAATGTAATTATTGTTTCTGTAGCAGATGGGAAGCAATGTGTTATGGGTCGTATATAACAACTAAAAAACAATACTCAAGTACAGTGGTGCTGCTGTGTATAGCGAAAAATTTGTACCTCTGAGATTGCCTTGTCATTACCTTATACAAAAGTACAAAGGGCCAGATGTACGAACAATTTTAGCATGCGCAAATGGGTTAGCGACCCGTTTGCGCATGCTAAAATTGTCATGGCCATGTACCAACACCATTTTGCGAGTAACTCGCAAAAAAGTGTTTAGAGACTCGCTATTTGGAAGGGGCGTTCCCTTCAAAATAGCGAGTCTCAAACCCATGTACTAATGTTTTGCGACGGCAATTGCGGTTGCAAAACACTCGCAATTACCACCTACTTCAAGTAGGTGGTAATGCATTTGCAAATGGAAGGGGTCCCCAGGGGACCCCTCCCCCTTTGCAAATGCATGCAAAATTATTTTTTAAGGGCAGGCGGTGGTCCCAGGGACCACTACCTGCCCTTAAAAAATGAAATGAAAATGTTTCATTTTCTTTTTTTTAAATGCATTCCGTTTTCCTTTAAGGAAAACGGGCTGCATTTTTAAAAAAAAACACTGCTTTATTTAAAAGCAGTCCCAGACATGGTGGTCTGCTGAGCCCAGCAGGCCACCATCCCTGGGAGGGCCTGTCATTCCCAATGGGCTCGCAAATTGCGAGAGGCTCATTATTATTAATGAGCATCGCAATTTGCGACCCCATTGGGAATCGCAAACAGAGTTAAACACACTGTTGTACATGGCAAATTGCACCTCGCAAATGGCAATTTGCAAATGAGTCGCAATTTGCGAGGCGCAATTTTGCTGGTCCTACATCTGGCCCAAAATGTATTAATGCGTAGTTAATTAAAACCGTTGCATATTAAAAACACGGCTTACACACTGAACCAAGAAGATTCATAAAATAATAAAAGAGTAGACAGATCTAGTGATAAAAGTAATTTCATACTTAATTGGTTCCTGTCCATTTCAATTTATTTTCTGCAGTGATCAAGAATTTTACAAAGCGGGCACTTAGCAAGACATTGTTTCCTTGCACTTATACCACCACGGCGTTCCTACCTAGGTGAGTGTTCAGTGTTATAAACAGCCACTTTAACCAACGCCTTTTGCCATTGTCTACTGAGTTGGGTGCAAGGGGTTCAGGCGCTCATATAGAAATTGCAACAGCAGATATCAATCAGTTCTAAACAAATGGTGTTTTAGCGGTGCGTTCAGAATGGGGAGATGCACTCTGTTTCCCCAACCATCAATCTAAGATTGAAAATGGCATTTTACACTATTCGAAGCACACACAATTCCAGTAAAATAATAGTACAATACACTTGAGTAATGTCAAACACAATGATAAAGACTCTGTATCTTCTTCAGTGTTTTTATTCCATTCACTCCTTTTAGCCAACGCGTTTCGTCGCTTCGGGGTGTCACCCCTACGACTTCCTCAGGGCTAAAAGTAATACAAATGCCAATTTTGTAATACAGCCGAAGTTACATATTAAAGAACACAAAGCATGCCAACATTTTTGCCCTGTACAATAAAACCAAAAAGTAGTGTGCTCCTCATGTGCACAGTGTAGTAGCAAACACTAACATATTCACAGTATTCAAATTCAAGTATTCTTTGCATATACCACTATACAGCTAAATAAAAGCATGCCCAGATTTGAGAGACATATGGTGACATATCCTTTGAAATTTTGTAAATAAACAGATTACGTTATAAGCAATCGCAATGCCCCTATGGTGTTGTGATATTTAGTTTTAGCCATAGCTTGTGATAGTTCAAAAATTACTGATCACACCTAAGTAATACACACTCCCAAGTTATTAGGAAACCCAGGAGGTGTGCTATACCTTAGGGTATCTATTATGTTCATATATCACGACCTACGAGAGCCAGAAGAAATAAAATATAATATAGCATAAGACATAATGTATCATTGGCGAGCTCTTTAATCAAAGATTGCAATATTTCAAGGGTTAATGCCAGAAGTTGGGCTTACCTCCTAAAGGGTAAAATCTGCTTAAGAGGTCTCGTGTCCGAAAAGTTTCAGTGAAATCCAAATGCAAAAGCAAAACCAATCCAATATCAAAAGTTGCCAGTAAGTGCCAATGTCTGGAATACAATGATAAAACATCCTAAATTCATTGGTTCCGCCATACGTTCCTATATTAATCTCTAGATAAGACCAAGGAGCTTACCGCAAAGTCAGTAAGTTAGGTCCAATATCCCTTGGGAGACCGTTAAGCTCCCGTATGTTCTGAACAGGTCCCAGAAGTGTGGGGAAACCTGTGTGAACGAAACGTCTATCAATAAGTGTATACAGAGACATATAGTCCAGATAACCAAAATATGTCGGTTAACGTGCGTTCAAACATACCTGCTGCCTTCTTTGCTCGATGACCGAATACAGGTAACGCGACTGCTCACCCGCGTTAGCTTTGAGTTGTCGAATCATGGAAATCAAAAGTGGACTTCACGCCTATGTATCCAAGCGTAAGCGCCATCTTAGAAAAGTATTACTAACCCATTAATTAAAGATAAGGGGAACCAATGCCTCATAACCACATTATTGCAAAATTGATGTGGTTTTCATCAGTGCATGAGCGCCATTCTTTGAATCCTAATATTTAATAACAAATTGGAAAGCCAAAGTCCCACAAATAAATTTGAGGCAGATCAAATGAACTTAAAGTCAAAACGTGCCCAACAATGAAAGTAAAATTGTTGAAAGTATATTTTGAGACCACTAACGGGCTTCTATAAATCACGCCATTCTTTGAATCCTAATATTCACAAACAAATTGGAAAGCCACTGTCCCACAAAATCGATTTGAGGCAGATCAAATGAACTATGAGTCAAAACGTGCCCAACAATGAAAAGTAAAATTGCTGAATAAATATTTTAAGACCACTAACTGGCTTCTATAATTCAAGTTGTGGTCACAGTTCCCGCAATCTAAACAATAAATACATAACAAAAGTGTTACTACTATACAGATTATGTTGGCAATGACCGGGGCATGGTACAAAAATGACTGAATCTGTCGCTGTGTATACTAAAAAACACTTCAGGTAATAGCCACGGGCAATGGCCCAGTGGATATCTGGTCAGTCGGAGGGTAGAAAATGCATATCTATGATGCAAGTATGCAAAATGAAGAATAAGGAAAAACTTTGTGACAAAGTCCTTACATGTATCCTTACTAAATTTTCAAGTAGACCACCATATAGAATGCGACTACATATAGTGGAAATTCAAGTCCATGTCATTGATAATGTAACACTCAATCAATCCCCCAGGAAATATTGCAACTCATGGTCAAAATTAAGGCTGTCTTCCACGGCTCTCGTAGGTCGTGATATATGAACATAATCGATACCCTAAGGTACAGCACACCTCCTGGGTTTCTTAATACCTTGGGAGTGTGTATTACTTAAGTGTGATCAGTAATTTTCGAACTATCACAAGCTATGGCTAAAACTAAATATCACAACACCATAGGGGTGTTGTAGGGATTCTGCACATATACAGAGCTATGCACAGGATAATAGGACCTCGGAGTATAGTGGTGAACCAACCATGCACCGTAGTACCCACAATCCCAATCCGACTAGCTTTAGCGTCTCATTAGCAGCGATGCTACCAATGATTAGACAACCCAGAACACGGTCTCTCTCTCTCTCTCTCTCTCAGGACTCGCGAGAGCAAGAACACCCTTTCATAACTCACTCATACTTGTCCACAACATGCGTAATAAGAGACACAGTATAGTTTAAAATGTTTATTTCAACTATCGTGCTCTAAGATACAGTACACGTGCCAGTACTATCAGCATAATGCATAATGATAAAATAATAAGCATAGTCACAATTCCATAGAATACAAACGGGGAAAGCATGTCATAGAGCAGTGGATATAGGGCCAAATGGCCTTACCACCCTACCCGTGCTATTAACTAGTTTATTATAAAAATAGAAGACCTCTGGGCGTTGTCAGGCGAACCCTCATACCTCAATATCTAGATGCAAGGTTTACATCATCAGACAAGCACAGCTCTTCTCCCTGGAAAGGTTTTTCTCCAAGTGTCACAAACAGCGAGATCACAATATTAAAAGCACACTAATTCTTCCAGTGCAGCTGTATTTTGTGTTATGTCTAAGTGCGAGGGGCTGACCAGATCAGCAAGAACAAGGGACGTTGTTTTTCGACCTTGTACATGTTGTGCAGACGAAACCCACAGGGAACAGGAGAAAAGGTGAAAGGCAAAAAGGCAGACAGTTCTAATATAGCCGGGCACAAGCCGAGGCTGGAAAAACAAAGTCTCAAAGTAACGTGTGCAAAAGGGCATCATGGCAGCCAGGCCTAAGCTAACTTAGCAATG
The DNA here is from genome assembly GCA_963921515.1 of Calotriton arnoldi. NCBI lineage: Eukaryota > Metazoa > Chordata > Amphibia > Caudata > Salamandridae > Calotriton > Calotriton arnoldi. Next base: position 508,420 of record CAWUFW010012080.1, read on the forward strand.
CAGACAATGAGGCCACAAACCACACTACACCCTCCCCTGGGCAGTCCATAGGCCAAGACAGAGGACGAAAACAGAGTTCAAATACATGGAGCAGAATGTGAACGTCTATTCTGGAACAGTCCCCAATGACGGACAATGAAATGGGAGAGGGGGAAAAAAAATGCAGGATAAAAAAAATTCCAGTGAAGCAGGACGCTGAAAGCGGAGGCCCCCTAATCCAACAGAGTGTAAGTGCAGAAAAACGCCACACCTTCCAAGAGGACATCGTTGGAATCGTCAGAAAAAAGAGACGCCATCCAGTTCAACAAATCAAAACTGAATTCATGTTCCTCGCAAGAGGGAGCAGTGATCAGCATTGCGGGACAACTTGCGTGATACTCAATATAACTTTGTCGAAGGAGAGTCTGAGCAGCCGCCCAGACATCCCATTGCGCCAAAATTCCAAGTGCAGCCGCACGCGCCATTAAGCCCTCACCGGAACAGTCCCGTTCATGGGCCTCTAAGGGACCCATCCACTGGCCAAAATCCGGGTCCGACAGAGACGTATTGGAAAGGCAAAAATCCAAGGACCAAGAGAAAGGATATCGGATGCAAGACATCACAGGTTGCACGCAAGTGAAATACGCAAAGCGAAAAGAGAGTCTATAGGACACACTGAGTGTCGCCAATGGTAGGATGCCGAATCCAATGAGGATGCGTTCACGGAGCATCCGGAGTCAACCTTGGTCGAGGAGGCCCCCAGGAAGTGCAGCCATTGCGTAGCAAACAGACCAAAAGCAATATACCAGCCGCTAAGGCGAGGATCAACGGAAAGCCGCCAAAGACGCTGGAAAAAATGGAATGAATAAAAGCCGGTATTACACCAAAGATAGTTTGAAAGGAGGTAACAAGGCCAGAGCCCACAACTTTAAAAAAGTGCACAAGACCTTCTGTGCGTGATGCATTGAAAACACGGTGAATCAGCTCACCGAAATGTTGTGGGAGGTTTGTGTTCAAAAGGGCCTGTATTTCACTGTGGGTACTAGCCACCTGGAGGATGAATGTCTCCCGTGCGGATGTGAGCATAACCTCCTGGTTCAATAATAGCGCCTTTATTCTGCTCAATTTATTGAAATCTGCCTTCAAAGTCGGAATGGAAGGCCAAATGGAACTATCTATTATGTCGTGCGGGGGAGGAAAAAGCACATTTGTGCAGCACACAACCTGGTGGGAAACAGTAACAATATAGGGGATGCCGGCCAGCATTCCACAGCAGTCCTGATTATTCAGAAGGAGATAGCTACCATTTGCAAGCACAATGAAAGTAGGTGATATAGCAGGAGCAGGAATGCCCTTTAAAACACAAGCAAGATTAGGAGCCGAAACATTACAAGCCCCGTGCAATTTAATGTTTTTACAAATCAGGGAATGACCCACAGTAGAATCGCATGACTCTCCTGTGAGAAAAACTTCTTTTCCGTTCCTAAGGCATTTATACATGAAAGGCAGGGACCAAAGTTCATGCAGGAAGGCACTGCCTAAGGGCTAAAAACGGCCCACAGGATAATGCTTCATGCATGAACTGTACTCAAATAAAGAAAAAGGCAAGGCGATAACCCCGTGAACTAGCCACACTGCAGAGTCCAACTCCGTCACAGAGAATGGTAATGGTTCTATCTTCTCGATATGCAAGAGAGTGTATATTGCATCCTTCATGGACATGAATTGCTGTTTCTCAGTTAAATTAAACAGCAAGAATAAGGCAGAGGTGTTCAAAAAATGCCAAGGAACTTTACCCATTTTAAGTGTCTGCAATGTCCATGCAAACTGCATCACTGAACGCAATTGATTTTGACCATGATATAACACAGATACATCATCTTGTACAATATCAACAACAGAGGAAACAATATTCTCTAATGTGTAAATGCGGGAAGACAGGGTATTAATACTATTGTCAACAACAGCAAGCACTTTTTCTAGATTTGCTTGATCGATTTCCCGAAGACGGGAAGCAGCTTCTATTTGCGAAAGCTTCCAGAGTTCATTGTAAGTTTCATAAATGAATCTCTTAGGTCGAGGACCACGAGGCCCCAGAACAAAATCGGACAGATCAATGTTGCCTGATAGGAGGGATAAATGTTGTTTGACAGAATCCAATGAAGAGTGCTGCAACCACTGTTTACACAATTTACCAACAGAATATGTCGTAACAGTACGAGAGTCAGAAAACCTCGGATCTGGCCTATCCTGTTTGTAACCAGGAGCTGAGTCATGAAAACGCAGCTGGCAGGCATTCGATGCTATGGGCCAAGCCAACCAGGGTGACTGAACAAACGTAGAGACATTGAATTAATTGTTTTGAAACAAAGCCTGCAAATTGTCAAGGGAAATATTAAAATGCATGCTCTCGCTGGGAGTGGAAGACAATACGGGAATGGAAGGTGCATTTAATTGTTTGGAAGTAGCCAAACCCCAACACGTTGTTTGATAGATTGTATGATTCAAAAACAAAATTTGGGCCGGGATTAGGCAAGCACGGTGTAAGGCTTCCATGCCGCGTACCTGCCATGATTTGGTGCCCCATATAGATTTTAAGTCAATGGTGTCCTGCCAGTGTTCATAACCACCCACCGCTAATGCATTAAAAAAGGAACCCGAATATAGCAATTTAGTGTGGGTCAACATGATCTTCTGAGTGGACGAAGTGTTTAATTTAAAATAATAGGACCCAGGGTTTGATCTATCAAAGTCTGTAAAGTAAGTAAATTTACCTCTAAGAGTTTGGGAGCTACCTGGCAAAGGGGTCGGACAATGTTCCCATTGGGTGTAATTAAAAGGACCCTGAAGAGCACTTGGTTTCTGGAGAAAGTGGTTGCCCCAATGCTGGTAACAATATAAGTCAGCATAACTTGCAGAATTTAAATACAGATCTTCAGCATTAAAAGCAGCATAATATTTCAAATCAGTAAATAACGATTCAACGGCATGCACATCCCAATCGTCAGAATGAATATTACTTTTAACGACATCACCCATCGAAACACGGAGGACATTTGGTACATTAATAATCTCGGTTGGTCCATGAATTTGGAAATTTACTGCATCCCATACGATGCCATCAGCGACTGGGAAAGCTGAAATGTTCACAAATGTGTGGTCACGCTTCATGATGTGCGAAGAAGAATGTGGAGCCAAAGTCCCAGCGACACAGTTCACTGCAGAGCGTTCTGGTAAATAGTGACCATTGATGAGTAGGAAAAAAACTATCACAAAGCCAATGGACATGAAAAGAAAAATCAGGAATAGTACCAACCAGATGTATGTCCATGGTGGGATAAAAAAATTGTCTCTGAACCAGGATATAAAAATACTGAAGCTGGACGGAATAAGTGATGAGGTGGAAGCCGAATCAAAGGAATAACGGTTTGGGCTCAGTGGCGTTGTTGGTAGGTGAGCCACTGACTCGTTGGTGGGGTATGTATACTCGGTCTCCTCGTTGCAGGGGGAATCCGGGTAGTTGAGCAGGCGATCAGGCAAATCTACCATCTCAATGGCAACATCAGTGACTGTGTGGGCTGGAGGGCCACAAACATGTGTCCTAGAAATGGCTGGACAGGAGACCGCTGGTGTTACGCTACTCAGGATCGGCCAGATGTTGTAGCTTTACCTTGCCCACTGGGATGTATCTGTTGTCTTTGCGACCAGGAAGCGGTGGTAAGATGACTGTACGAGTACCCTTCAAGCCAAGGACTGGAACCGGTGCACGATAAGAGGGGCCAAATTCTTTTTTGTTCTCTACCTTCTCTCGGACCAGATCCCCAACCTTCGGAAGCCAGCCGGCAACCGGAATCTGCAACGCAGCGTCTGTGGCTGAAGGTAAATGTTCATTTGCAAGTTTGTCACGGGCTTCTTGTAAGTCCTGCAACATAGTAGAATGATTATCTACGTCAAAGATTGCGGATTGCGCCGCCATGGCTAGACCATCAAGGTCAGGCACAAACATTTGGATGCCAAAGAGCATTTCATATGGGGTCCGCCCACCCAGAGGTCTTCTAGGGAGATTATTAAGTGTGCGTTGTACGCTATACAAGTGGGCCAGCCAGTTCCTGCCAGTACCTAAGACTCTAGCTGTCAAGGATTGCTTTAAGTCACGGTTCATTCGTTCAACAATCGAATTGCCCTCAGGCCGATATGGAGACGAAAATTTCACCCGCACCCCCAGTGACCCCAACACGTCCTTGTACGCCTTAGAGGCGAACGCCGGACCTTGGTCAGAATGGAAGGTGCCACAGGCAAAAATTCCCACCAAGACACGCAAATCCCTTATGACATTTCGAGCGTCAGCACTCCGTTGTGGCCAAACCCATATGAAACGTGTGCACGAATCCACTGCAACCAAGATGTACTTATATGCAGTGTCAGAAGAAAATGGACCGCAGTGATCCAGGTAAACACACCCAAAAGGTCTGTTAGAAATGCAGAGCGGTGTTTGTGGTGGTCGTGTAACCGTTGAAGGCTTAATTTGCTGACAAACGTCACAAGAAAGCACATAAGTACGGGTCTGTTTATATAAACCACGCCACCAGTAACGCTGCTGCAAGATGGAAACCGTCGGAGACACGCCAGCATGGGCCGAAGCCAAGCCTTCGTGTGCGGCCGTTATCAAGGAAGGTCTGCGGTCTGCGTTGGGAATCAGCCGATCACCAACGTCCGGAATTCTTACGTAAGGAACCTGTTCGGGACCTAATTGATAAGAGTATTTGGAAGGGAAACCCCGTGGGTAATTAGCACCTTCCTTTGTTGCAGCAATAGCTGCCAAAATATCATTATCTATTTTAGTCATGGATCTTGTAACTGCTGCTACTGAGCATGTGGCTACTGCTGATTTGGCAGCTTCATCTGCCAAACCGTTACCGACAGTGTGTGCGCCCACACGCTGGTGGCCAAGAGTGTGAATCACCTGTGTGAGAGGCAGACGTTGTTTAAGATCTGCCACTTGAACCCAAAGCATCTTATGCTTAATTGTGCTGCCTTTTGCATCTCTATAGTCGTTTTGCGACCAAAAGAATAGATTGTCATTGAAAGATTGAACACAGTAGTAAGAATTGCATACAATAAGGGTCGTCACGTCTGGATTAGCGAACTCAAGTGCGAGCACCAAAGTACGCAGCTCGGCCAATTGTGCAGTACTGTCTCCTAGTGCCTGTGTGTGCACTACAGTCGATTTGAACTCACCGTTCACCATGGTACCTGCAACAATAGCACATGCTGCGGAATAAGCATGCTTGGAACCCGTGGCCGGTTGTGCCGAACCATCGGTATATATAATACATTCGTACTCCTCAAGCGGTAGCAAAGACAGAGGAGGAGGATGAACAAATTCATACTGTAAGAACTCCTGTGTCTGGAGAGAGGAATCAAAGATAAAAGTGACATCTGGAGACGTCAGAGATGTAGCCCATTGTATCCAACGGGGGTGCAAAGCCTTAGAGCTCGGGACACTTGCCTTCGTCACTGCCTCAAGGGCAGGATATGGTGTTACCACCAAAATGCGTTTTCCCTGGGCCAGTGCGCGTTCCTTCAGAATCGCCATTTGCACTGCAGTCAAAACTTTCTCCACAGAGGAAAAGCGCAACTCTGCTGAAGTGTAAAGATGTGACTTGTATGCAATCAGTACTGTGTCACCTTCGTTAAAGGTTAAGTACGTGAAACCCACTGCCCCTGGAACGATTCTAATCACCAGGTTTGTGTGGTTATCACGAGTCAACAAGAATTTAGATTCAAGTAGATCTGACTGCAAAGACTGCAGTATCAAAGAATGCTCAGGAAGCCAGCATGACTTCGAAAAGTTGGGCTGTATCAAGGCATATAGAGGCTTGATACGCTGGGCATATTCGGGAATGTAAGTACGCCCGAAGTTCAGAAAACCCAGTAATGACTGAAGCTTCTTCAGGGTGGTTGGAGGTCGCAAAAGTGCGCACTTCTCCAAGAAATGGGGAGCTAAGCCCTTACCTTCATTGTTGAGCTCATAGCCCAAAAACAAAACGGTAAATTCAGCAATGTGAGATTTGGCAAAATTAAATTTGTATCCTAAGACCGCAAATTCAAGAATAATGCGGTCCACTCGGGAAAGATGCGGCCATAATTCATCGTCTGTCAGATAGATATCGTCGACGTACGAACACGCATCTGGGTCTATGATGTCCAACAAAGAGACAACACGAGCGGCGAAGACACCCGGGCTGTTCTTGTAGCCCATGGGCAAACGCCGAAATTTGAACTGTTTACCACCGGAAGTGAAAGCGCTCCATTGGCTGCACTCCGGGGACAAGTTGTGCGTGTAAAATCCATTGAATAGGTCAAGTGTCGTTTTATATTTTTTACGAACAAGACTGTCTACAAGCACAGAACTGTGGGTATTTTGTACCGCAAAGGTCCGACAATGAGAGTTCAAATGTCGGTAATCTAATACTAGGCGGTACGATCCATCGGGTTTAGAAACCGCAAAAAGGGGATTATTCATTGGTGATACGCATGTTTCAATTACTCCTTGATATTCTAACTGTGTCAGAATGTCGGAAACAGGACCTTTAGCTTCCCGCCGGATGGGATATTGGGGTTGTGGCTGTGGCAGCGACCGCAAAGGAAAATCATGGGGGGGGAGAGTCTTCATCCCAGCCCACGTGATTACGGTATAACACCGGAGCCAGGGCCCCAGCCCATTCAGCTGCGAGAGCCTCCGCTTTGTCCTTGGGGACATGACGAGAAAAGCTCGGAAGGATTACCTCCTCCCCTCTACGCGGAGCAAGTACGAATGGGGGCGGCCAATCCGCCTCTGCCAACAAAATGTCGTAAGAAGAGGTCAGATTCTCACAAAAAATCCCTTTAATAACACGCTCAATGTCACCTTCAATTTGAAGGACAATATTAAATAGTCTGTCAGGGGGTGCCACTCTGGTGTCAGCTGTCTCGACAGTAATGAATGTGTCAGTTGCTGTTGCCTCCACATGAGGACGTAGTGCCTCCCGCACTATGGTAACTTCCGCGGCGCTGTCTAGGAGCGTCACTGCCCACGTCCAATTCAGGAGTAGCGTTCTCACCGTCTGTGGCATACCTCGCTGTTAAAGCTGCAACTTTCTTCTTCTGAAACTGTGGGTGAGAACGTGGTTTCCCTCGGACTTGTTGTCGAGGTTGATCTCGTCCCTGAGGTGCCTCACGACCCCTGCCTCTATCCTGGCGTTCTCCTCCACCAGTCTGGGAGGTCGATGGTGCCTGTGAAGAACGAGGAGAACGCGGATCAGGGACTTGAAATCTCTCTGGAGATTTAATTCTCGCTCTGTCGCGCAAATCATAAGTGCATTCAGAAGATACAGAAACCGGGGATGCGCCACGCGACCCTGGTTTTTTCTGTTGCTTACCCTGTTTCTTCAACCTCCAGTTCTTTTTAGTAAAGAACGGTTTCTCATCTTTCTCAGACTGAGTTTTTTGTTGTGGCTGTGATTGAGTTTGCGTTTTAGCAAAAGGCTTAACTCCCAGACTATTGCGGCCAATGGTTTTATAAGCCTGTGCAATAATTTTCAGTAATTCGCGTGGCTTGTCCGGTTCTGGGACCAAAGCCAAAGCATTAGCTACTTGAAAGTTAACTGCATCGCCCTTGACGTTCGCAAGGATTAAATCAGCCACTACATCGAACACTCCCACCAGTCTCATCCCCAACTCCACAGCCGCTTCAGGACCATGCTCATCCTGTACTCGTTTAATTACAGAGGGGAGAACTGTCATGGAAGGAGTGCCGAAACACTTCGCATACACTGCTGCGAATACCTTGCCCCAGTTGTTGCATTCTGCCAACTCGGGAATTAAGTCTTTCGGCAGACTAATCATCAAAATCCTGTGTTTTTCCACAGGATAAGTATTGGGAAATACTGCCTCCAGCTGGTCAAATTTTTCTGCAAGCCAATAAGGCAAATCATCCTTATTTTGTGGGCGCTTGCCCATCACCGAATTAACCATGACGGGACTTATGGTTACACCGCCCGGTCCAGCTGGATGCACCGCAACTCCAGGAGGGGCTCCCTGAACGTTGCCTGTAACATACTGTTCTAAAGCTCTGTGAATGCGTATCAAAGACGTATGTAATTCACACAGTTCAGCAACCGCAAGCGTCAAATAACACGGATGTGGGGTATACCCGGCCAAAACTGGCCAAGTGGCCCCGTCTATAGATAGGGGGCCTAAACGAACCAGTGTGACCGGATGTGGGAGGGCGCCATTAAACCAAATACGGTGTTGCCATGCCGTAAGTGGTACTTCAAGAGCCTGATAAGGCCGATAAGCATTGGGTAGGGCAGTGAGAGTGTACTCATGAAACAAATCGTCCGTTCCATCCACCGCCGGAAAAGTGACCCAAGAGTAAAACACCTCAAAGTGGTGAGCCGGGTCAGCCTGCACCACAAAGATGAGTGCGACATCCGCGTCAGGCACTCCATAAGCCAGTAAATGAGCCTGGAGCGCAGCGCGGCTATGTGCCGGTATATTTATATCCGCCATTAAGACCAGAAATGATCGACAACCTAATGTGAGGCAGCGCAATATAGGGTTAACTTAAACACCTTTTAATAACTTCAAGCTTGAAAGAACCTATAAAAACGTCAATATAGGAGGTATCACCCTCACACATGTTTCCGGAAGCGTATGCGAAGGGTGTTGTGGACAAGCACAAGCACTACTCAAGCGTCTCGCAGATAAGCAGCGCACTACGTTGGTGGCGCCATATTGTAGGGATTCTGCACATATACAGAGCTATGCACAGGATAATAGGACCTCGGAGTATAGTGGTGAACCAACCATGCACCGTAGTACCCACAATCCCAATCCGACTAGCTTTAGTGTCTCATTAGCAGCGTTGCTACCAATGATTAGACAACCCAGAACACGGTCTCTCTCTCTCTCTCTCTCTGGACTCGCGGGAGCAAGAACACCCTTTCATAACTCACTCATACTTGTCCACAACGTGCGTAATAAGAGACACAGTATAGTTTAAAATGTTTATTTCAACTATCGTGCTCTAAGATACAGTACACGTGCCAGTACTATCAGCATAATGCATAATGATAAAATAATATACATAGTTACAATTCCATAGAATACAAACGGGGAAAGCATGTCATAGAGCAGTGGATATAGGGCTAAATGGCCTTACCACCCTCCCCGTGCTATTAGCTAGTTTATTATAAAAATAGAAGACCTCTGGGCGTTGTCAGGCGAACCCTCATACCCCAATATCTAGATGCAAGGTTTACATCATCAGACAAGCACAGCTCTTCTCCCTGGAAAGGTTTTTCTCCAAGTGTCACAAACAGCGAGATCACAATATTAAAAGCACACGAATTCTTCCAGTGCAGCTGTATTTTGTGTTATGTCTAAGTGCGAGGGGCTGACCAGATCAGCAAGAACAATGGACGTTGTTTTTCGACCTTGTACATGTTGTGCAGACGAAACCCACAGGGAACAGGATAAAAGGTGAAAGGCAAAAAGGCAAACAGTTCTAATATAGCCGGGCACAAGCCGAGGCTGGAAAAACAAAGTCTCAAAGTAACGTGTGCAAAAGGGCATCATGGCAGCCAGGCCTAAGCTAACTTAGCAATGCAGACAATGAGGCCACAAACCACACTACAGGGGCATTGCGATTGCTTATAACGTGATCTGTTTATTTACAACATTTCAAAGGATATGTCACCATATGTCTCTCAAATCTGGGCATGCTTTTATTTAGCTGTATAGCGGCATATGCACTGAATACTTGAATTTGAATACTGTGAATATGTTAGTATTTGCTACTACACTGTGCATATGAGGAGCACACTACTTTTTGGTTTTCTTGCACAGGGCAAAACTGTTGGCATGCTTTGTGTTCTTTAATATGTAACTTTGGCGTGTATTACAAAATTGGCATTTGTATTACTTTTAGCCCTGAGGAAGTCGTAGGGGTGACACCCCAAAGCGACGAAACGTGTTGGCTAAAAGGAGTGGATGTAATAAAAACACTGAAGAAGATACAGAGTCTTTATCATTGTGTTTGACATTACTCAAGTGTATTATACTATTATTTTACTGGAATTGGGTGTGCTTCGAATAGTGTAAATTGTCATTTTCAATCTTAGATTGATGTTTGGGGAAGCAGGGTGCATCTCCCCATTCAGAACGCACCGCTAAAACACCATTTGTTTAGAACTGATTGATATCTGCTGTTGCAATTTCTATATGAGCGCCTGAACCCCTTGCGCCCAACTCAGTAGACATTACAAAAGGGCAGGCAGCTGTATAGGTACATTACCCATTACAGATAGACGACATGAGTGATAATTTGGACCGTGATAGACTTGCGGAGGAATTATTTGAGAACCTGTGCAAGGGCAGCACTGTAACAGAGGCAGTTAGAAGTGGGAACCCACCTAAAAATGAGGGACTTCGTGACAAATTTATAAGGCTTGAGAAATTGAAACACAATGAAATGTCGAAATGGTGGGATGGGGCCACACTTAGGCAATACATGAAACTGAATAGGATTCCTAGGGACCTCAGATCCCAGATCATCTCCACATAGGATGATCTGGAAGAAGATCTTCTAAGTCTATGGGAAAAGGAATTAATATCTAGTTCAATAAAACTGATAGACATCTTAATTAAGAATGCGGACAGGAAGGTGACAAAACTTCAGGCCGAAATCACACAGCTGGAGGGTGAGATTGCAGCTCTGAATTTACCTGAAGCTACTACCAAGAATTATGACATTTTGAAAACAGTACTGTCCAATCATCAAAATGATATAAAACAGAGGAAGGCCCGTAAACTCAGCGGGACGAATTGGATTACAACAGTGGAAGAGTTTTCACTTTCTCTAAGAAATATGACTATTTAGTTCAGACTGACAAAAACAAACAAACACCTGAGCCTATCTCGGCCAGTTCAAGTAGTACCTCTCTCAGCATGATTCCAACCAGTGAAAATGAGAGTGATGGTGGATTAGGAACATCAACCAGACAACAACACCCTTTGGGGAACTCATCCTTCTTGCAGGAAGTAAATCGCATCAAGAGGCAAACAGAGAACAAACAAGGAGAGTAGGAAATACAAGAAAAACCGACGGGCAAGAGGGGTGGTAGCAGAAGGAGACAGACTAGGAAAGAAGACCAGATCCTGGGACAAAAAGGACTAATGATAGCGAGTAGCAATGTGGTTGAGGTGGTTAATATATCCGACCAAACACTTACGGAGGACATGATTTTTTTACTTAAAAAGGGATTGGGGTTCTGTCCTGACTACAGAGGTAAAATCTGTAACATGAAGATTGATTTATTGAAGTTTATAAGGCATTTGAAATTGAAGAAACACTTTGTAATGTACCCACTACAATTTAAAGATACAGCTTTGCCAACACATAGTGTGGTGTCCAGTACATTAACGATACAGGATATACATGACACTGTAACCTTGCTTTCAATTACAGAATTGGAGGAAGATCCTATCACGGTGGCAAAGGTATTGGAACATTTAGACATCAGATCAGACTTAACGGTCACCAGCAGCCTTAAGACTAAGTCTGGCTGGTCTCCTAACTTGAAGAGTGGCAACAGTATTGAGACTTTTCACAAATTGGTAATCAAAGACTTGGATGACTGTATTGACAAATATGGCCCCTCCTTTGGGTATAGGAAAGACAATCTTACTCCCAAAGAACGACAAGCTCTCAAAACCCTGCAAACAAACAGGGAACTGATAATCAAGGAGGCGGACAAAGGGGGGAAAATAGTAGTCATAAATAGATTAGACTATGAACAAGAAATTTATTCTCAACTACATGACATCCAATGTTACGAAAGGATACCACACAATCCGATGTTTTCACTAGTGACCACAATAAATGGATTTCTAAAAAAATGGCTTGACAGCTGCCTTTTAGATGATGATGAGTACACATATCTTAAGGTTGATCGCCCAAGATACCCGTGTTTATACACACTACTGAAAATCCACAAGAACCTCCCTTTCCCACCTGGAAGGCCCATCATATCGGGAATTGGGAGCCCGAGTGAACGATTGTCACAATTTGTGGATATCTTTCTTCAACCCTTAGTTATGAATTTACCATTATATATTAGAGACACCAGACACATACTGAACATACTGGGGGACATTGTGTGGGACCCAGGAATGATCATGGCCACACTAGACGTTGTGACTTATACACAAGTATTCGCAACAAGTTGGGTATGAGAGCAATGCGTCACTTCCTATCGAAAAGGACAGCCAGTCTATGGGAGCACACACAGATGTTACTAGCTATGACTGAACTCATACTACACAACAACTTCTTTTTATTCAAGGAGGACTAGTACTAGCAGATACAGTGTGTAGCCATGGGCTCTAGGTTTTCACCTGCTTATGCTAATCTCTTCATGGGTTGGCTGGTGAGGTGATGATCGGGGGCCCGGGCGAAGCCATTGGAATGAACATATCCTATACTGGGGGCGATTCATTGACAACTGTTTCATGATCTGGACAGGTCCAGAACAGACACTACAGGACAATCAGATACATAGCAAAATGTATCGTAAACCGATGTCCTGCAATTCCCTCTTGCATGCAAAAAGTGCTCACCCTCGACATCAGAAAAGGCAATCCCATTCGGGGAGATGGTTAGAGCAAGAAGGAATTGCAGTGAGGAGTTTCATTTTTTGACTTGTATCAACGACATGCAGAGACGATTCACACAGAGAGGGTACCCAAAACATGACATAAATAGAGCTAAGGATAGGGCCCTGAAAACTAAATGCATAACTATTTTGAAACCAGCTACAATCGAGCAACAGTCCCCCACGCCAATTAGAATGGTAACGGACTATAAACACATGTGCACTGCCTTGCGCAAGAGTCTCAATAAACATTGGCACATTCTAAAGGCAGACAGAACGCTGGAAGATAGTAGAACTGCCTGACCACAGGTCACTTACAGTAGAGGTAAAACATTGAGCACTATTCTGAGCCCTAGCTATCCAATGGGGGCACAAGAAGGTCAATGCTTGACAGAATTCTCTAAGGGTTTTACAAGTGCGGCCACTGCGGGATGTGCAGATGGGCGCAGGATAAAACTAAACAATTTTGCGGCAACACAAACAAGATCTACACCATTCTCACTAATATTAATTGCAACACCAAATTTGTTGTTTATGTGATCTCAAGCAAATGTGGGAAAATTTACGTTAGTAGCACGATAAGGCCACTAAGAGATCGTGTGAGCGAGCACATGCGAGCTATCAAACAGAATGATGTAAGATATCCAATTGCAGAGCATGTACATAACTGTGTTGACCAGGGATCTAACAAAACTTTTGTTTTTTATGGCATAGAGCATGTTTTACGAGATCCACGCGGGGGAAACAGAGAGTTGAAACTCCTCAGACATGAGGCGAAGTGGATCATGCGACTCAGGGCCATGGAAGACGGCCTTAATTTTGAACATGAGTTGCAATATTTCCTGGGGGATTGATTGAGTGTTACATTATCCATGAGATGGACTTGAATTTCCACTATATGTAGTCGCATTCTATATGGCGGTCTACTTGAAAATTTAGTAAGGATACATGAATGAGGAGTTTGTCACAAAGTTTTTCCTTATTTTTCATTTTGCGTACTCGAAACATAGATATGCATTTTCTACCCTCCGACTGACCAGATATCCACTGGGCCATTGCCCGTGGCTATTACCTGAAGTTTTTTTCAGTATACAAAGCGACAGATTCAGTCGTTTTTGTACCATGCCCCGGTCATTGCTTACATAATCTGTATAGTAGTAACACTTTTGGTATGTATTTATTGTTTAGATTGCAGGAGCTGTGACCACGACTTGGTTTATAGAAGCCCGTTAGTGGTCTTAAAATATATATTCAGCAATTTTACTTTTCATTGTTGGGCACGTTTTGACTTTTAGTTCATTTGATCTCCCTCATATTCATTTTGTGGGACAATGGCTTTCCAATTTGTTCGTGAATATTAAGATTCAAAGAATGGCGTGATTTATAGAAGCCCGTTTGTGGTCTCAAAATATACATTCAGCAATTCTACTTTCATTGTTGGGCACGTTTTGACTTTAAGTTCATTTGATCTGCCTCCAATTTATTTGTGGGACTTTGGCTTTCCAATTTGTTCGTAAATATTAGGATTCAAAGAATGGCGCTCATGCACTGATGAAAACCACATAAATTTTGCATTAATGTGGTTTATGAGGCATTGGTTCCCTTTACGTTTAATGGGTTAGTAATACTTTTCTAAGATGGCGCTCACGCTTGGATACGTAGGCGTGAAGTCCACTTTTGATTCCCATAATTTGACAACTCAAAGCCAACGCGGGCGGGCAGTCGCGTTACCTGTATTCGGACATCGAGCAAAGAAGGTAGCAGGTATGTTTGAACGTGCGTTAACCGACACGTTTTGGTTATCTGGACTATATGTCTCTCTATACACTTATTGTAAGACCTGGCACCATTGGCGTGGGTCTCCCTTCCATTTTTTGTCTTTACCTCCCGTGTTTTTCTGTGTGTTGGACTCCATTTTTGCTGGTCTAGATGCTTTGGGCACTTTGCCACTGCTGTTCAATGCCAAAGTGCAAGTGCTCCCTTTGTAAATTATTGTTATGGATTAGTGTTTCCATGATTGGCTATTTGATTTACTTGTCAGACCCTAGTATAGTGCACTGTGTGTGCCCAGGGCCTGTACATTTTTTATTTATTTTTTATTTATAAAGTTTTATATACCGCGAACCAGACCCCAGAGGGTATCAGAGCGCTTTACATTTAGGATTGTTGCGTTACAGGTTACATTAGTTACAAGAGCATCGTAAGGTACAGTAAACAAAAACAATGTTGCGAGAATTCGTAGGAGGGAGGGGAGGAAGGAGCCATAGCAGGGAGACGAGGAGGAACTGTGTCCAATGTCCGGCTGGGTAGGTGACGGTCGAGGGGGAAACCAGGGCCAATCTCCTCTATAGCTGTCTAGCAGCTCTACCGGGCATCAGCCATGTTGATCAGGTCTCAGCGTTCAGGAAAAACAGTTTAGAATAGATACATAGGCTACAGTTGAGTAGCGGAAGAACATGTCCCCACTAGAGGGCAGAGGTAAGAGAAAAAGGGGGGGGAGTAAAAAGCAAGCCAGAGAAGGAGCTGGGGGCTGCCATTTAGGCTGCCGAGGAAACAAAGGCAGAGGCGGCCGCCATTTTAATGGCACGTCATGTCCAGGCCTCTGTGGATCCCTGTGTAGGCCATGGTGAAGCCCTGCTCGTGCCCACCTTTGGGCAAATCAAATGCTGCTGGTGGGCTTGCAGCACTGGTTGTGCCAACCACCAAAGCAGCCTGTAAAATGTAACTCTGGCCTGCCATCGCAGAGCCTGTGTGCAGTCTGGGACTGCCATGTCGACTTGGCAAGTGCACACACTTGCCAGTCGCTAAACCTTCCCTTTTCTACATATCAGCCACCCCTAAGGAAGGCCCAAGGTACCCCTGTGGGCAGGGTGCATTGTATGTGAAAGGTAGGACATGCCCTGATGTGTGTGGCATGTCCTGATAGTGAAATACTGCCAATTTCGTTTTTCACTATTGCAAGGCTATCTGTTCCCGTAGGACAGAATGGGGAGTTTGTTTATAACAAGATAGAACAAGATAGAAAAGTAAAGTTTAGTATGCCTGAACTCAGAATGTTAAAGTACATCTTTTAGTGAGGGTGATTTTTACATCCTGTGTTTGAAAATACCACTTTTAGAAAGTAGGTATTTTCTTGCCTAACCATCCAGTGTGCCTCTGTTAGGTTTGTGTATTGCATGTTTGGCTTTTGGATGACTGGGGCTGGAGAGGGGCAGTGGCTCCAGAAGTCTGATGAGTCAGGGCTGGGCTGAATAGACCTAGGCTGCATTTAGAGTAGGGGGAGGAGATTTCCTTTCACCTGCATGGGCCTGGTCTGCCTTCAACAATGCTGTCTCCACCTTCTGCCAGGAAGCTGCACCAGTGAGGACAGAACTGGTTTTGGCTTGGTACAGACACTCTCTGCCTTCAGAGAACAACGGATTTTTGTGTATAAAAAGAGTGGCCCAGACCCCAGACTTTTAGATCACTTCTGGGAAATCAAGAGGAACCTTTGCCAAGGAGAAGAGCCGGATAAGCTGAGGAGGAATACTGCCCCTGTGCTGTTTGCTGTCTGGTGTTGGCCTGCAGTGGCTGCTTGCTGCCAAGGAAAGGAGAAAAAGGACTTTGCTGTTTGCTTTGTCACCTGCTTGAAGAAAAGATCTCCAAGGGCTTGAAACTGAGTTTGCCTCCTGTTCTGAAGTCTCAGGGACACAAAGACTTCACCTCTTCTGTCTCCCTGCACCTGGAACTGCTGTTTCAGCTGCTACAGAAGGAAATTGCCACACCGACGCCGGCGAGCAACGCCGTAACCTGCACCGAAGCCGTGGGCACCGCTCGTGAAGAGCACAACGCACCGCCCGACTTGCACCGTAGGCCTGACGCCTGCCAACGCCGTGCCACATCGACTCCGCAGCCCCGACTTCACCGACGCCGGTGCTTCATCATCGCGGAGCCGATCCTCGACGTGGGTGACTCCCGAATCCATCGACATCGCACCGTCGTAAGGAACCGATGCCTCGCCACCATCCGTGACGTCACCTCCCCGACACAATAAGGAACCGACGTCTCACCTCCCCTGCCCTGCAGTACGGAACAGAGGCATCACCTCCCCTGGGGTCATAAGAAACCGACGCTGCAGGCGCCAATGAAGCATCATCTCCCCGACGCCGTGCACCGCCGTTGCTTTCATCAATTCCAAGGTACTGTTCTTTGTTGGTCTGCTTGACTCCAGGACCGACGCTGCGCACCTCGCGGTCGGCGCCGTTCTTTGGAATTTTCATCCGTCACGACGTCGTAATGACTCCAGGTGGAGTTATTTGTTGCTAGAAGTTTGATTTGAGTGAATAACCCTTTTTTAAGGATATTTTTGGTACTGTATTGTGGATTTTTGTCGTTTGGTCTTGTTTTGGTTTAGATAAAGATGACTTATTTTTCTAAACTGGTGTGGTGTCCATTTGTAGTGTTTTCACTGTGTTACTGTATGTGTTCACAAATGCTTTACACACTGCCTCTGAGATAAGCCTGTCTGCTCGTGCCAAGCTACCAAGGGGGTGAGCAGGGGTTATTTTAGGAGTGTATCCCCCTTACCCTGACTAGAAGCAAGAGTCCCTTTTTGGACAAAGGTACCTACCTCTGCCAACTAGAGACCCCCATTTCTAACACTTATTGATAGACGTTTCCTTCACACAGGTTTCCCCGCACTTCTGGGACCTGTTCAGAACACACAGGAGCTTAACGGTCTCTCAAGGGATATTAGACCTAACTTACTGACTTTGCGGTAAACTCCTTGGTCTTATCCTGAGATTAATATAAGAATGCATGGAGGAACCAGTGAATTTAGGATGTTTTATAATTGTATTCCAGACATTGGCACTTACTGGCAACTTTTGATATTGTATTGGTTTTGCTTTTGCATTTGGATTGCACTGAAACTTTTCGGACCAGAGACCTCTTAAGCAGACTTTACGCTTTAGGAGGTAAGCCCAACCTCTGGCATTAACCCTTGAAATATTGCAATCTTTGATTAAAGAGCTCGCCAATGATACATTATGTCTTATGTTATATTATATTTATTTTCTTCTGGCTCTCGTAGGTCGTGATATATTAACATAATTGATACCCTAAGGTACAGCACACCTTTTGGGTTTCTTAATACCTTGGGAGTGTGTATTACTTAAGTGTGATCAGTAATTTTCGAACTATCACATGCTATGGCTAAAACTAAATATCACAACACCATAAGGACATTGTGATTGCTTATAACGTGATCTGTTTATTTCCTAAATTTCAAAGGATATGTCACCATATGTCTCTCAAATCTGGGCATGCTTTCATTTAGCTGTATAGCGGCATATGCACGAATACTTGAATTTGAATACTGTGAATATGTTAGTGTTTGCTACTACACTGTGCACATGAGGAGCACACTACTTTTTGGTTTTCTTGCACAGGGCAAAACTGTTTGCATGCTTTGTGTTCTTTAATATGTAACTTCGGCGTGTATTACAAAATTGGCATTTGTATTACTTTTAGCCCTGAGGAAGTCGTAGGGGTGACACCCCGAAGCGACGAAACGCGTTGGCTAAAAGAAGTGGATGGAATAAAAACACCAAAGAAGATACAGAGTCTTTATCATTGTGTTTGACATTGCTCAAGTATATTATACTATTATTTGACTGGAATTGCGTGTGCTTCGAATAGTGTAAATTGCCTTTTGCCATTTAGCAACACTGGGTTGGTACATATAATATGTTAAAAAGACTCTCTAGTGTAATTACAGAGCTTGGCTCGCTTTCCTATGTTACTGTTACACCATTTTGGGGAGAAATCAGAGTTTGGGAGCCCACCAAATAGAAACAGCATGAATTTATTTTTTGAGACTTTGGACTATCTTGGGTTCAGGTGGGGTTGCCCAATGGCTGTTGATCACTGTCCAGGTGTGGGCCCTCTTTACAAGTTTAATATTGTTCTTCAAAAAGGAAAGGGCATACATGTCATTCGAGAGTATTGTTTTAAAGGCCCCAAACCCGCCGGTGTTTCCCACAGGCTCCGTATTTTGATAGCTAGCAATATTAATTCCGAGAATTGTCGAACCAGGGATTTTTCGCCTGTGGTGTTCATTTTTTGCCACAATAGATGAACAAAAGTATCCGGTTGTGCTTGCCGAACTTTAAAGCAGATCTTCAAAAAAGTCCCTTGATGGGCAATTGTATGGTTGACTAATCTAAATTCAAGACCTATTTAGGATAGGGAAGCATGGCTCGGGAGGCGGAAGATCCTCCACTATGTTTTGGAAACTATATTATTCAGATGTTTTGCGACTCTTCCCAGAAGAGCTTCAGAACCATAAGCAATAGATGGAATTAGTTTTGCTCGAATGATGTTTAAAACAGGTGTTATGGTCAGGTCCTTGAGTTGGTTCGACAAGCTGCAGAATGCATGGAGCAGAGCAGAGGCTGTGCTTTTGACAAATTGTTTGTGGGGCAAAAAGAGCCTCAGTTCTCAATCAGTACTCCTAGGTATTTGTATTCTGATTCACTCTTAATTTGGTTAAGATTCAGAAACCAGGTGGCTTTTTTTTATTTCCCATGATCAAGATTTTAGGTTTATTAAGATTCACTTCAAGATGATTAGAGTATTTGTGTAGAGCGTTCAACAGACGTTGGAGACCAATTCTTGTCTGACTCAATAATAGCATGTCATCCCCATAGATGAGACTGCTAATAGCATGGCCCCCAATTCTTGGGGGATGAGCAGAAGCTGTGTTTAATGATGTTGATAGGTTTGCCAACAAAAATATTAAGTAAGAGCGTTGATAGAACACATCCTTGCTTTAGTCCGACGGTGGTCTGAATCTTTCGCAATACTGTGCTTCCATTCCCAACCTTTACTCTAAGCCATGTATTGGTGTATAACAGGACAATGACTCTGAACAAGGGCAATAGTATCCCTAGTGTTAATAACTTGACCCATAATGCTGTTCTAGGGATCAAGTCAAAGGTGGATTTAAAATCCACAAGGCAGTGTAAGAGTAAAGAGCAATTTAACTTGTTTTTGTAAATTGGAATGGAGAGTGCCAGTAGGTTAGATAAGGTTCCCATACCTGAATCCCATTTTGTTCATTGGGACTCTTTTATTTTAGTTGCCAATGCCTCGGGGTCTTTGAGAGAAGACAGTCAAAATATTTGGCTATGATGTCAAGCAATGAAATCTGTCGATAGTTTGCTGGGTATGCATTGTCACCATCTTGAAAAATGGGGTGAATTATTGCTCCAAGTTATGAATCTGGAACTTGTGCATTTATTAATCAGGCCCCCCAGGATATTGCGGCATGGGTATGGAAATATGCAGCACAAATATGGAAATTTTGCAGCATTTTTGCAGCACTTTATTCTGCTATTCTTTCAGCACCAAACACGGAAATCTTATTTTTATGAGGTATTTTACAACATGAAAGTTTACACCGACGTGCTAGAGTCTCAGTGTCCTTTTGCTTTTGGGTGCTATGCGCTCCCTTTGAGCCTCAAAGGGGTGACTAGAGGGGGCCATGCTTAACTAGTGATTACTTGCTATTTGAAAGTTCCTGCCAGGGGAGGCTACATGGCATACTTGCAATATACTCCCAAATTGACAAGAAATTGCCAACAAGGACAAATATGATAGTAAGTATTCATTGGGATGTTGGCATTTATTCGATTCAGGAATTTTGTGACTCTCAACTACTAGCACCATTATAAGGTAGTCAAATAGCTTTCTGAATGTTTTACTGACCACTGGTAGCCATTTCGAGCCCAGATATTGATTTTGTGTGCGTCTGAACATAGGTAGTCAAACATACATATTGTCAGATAGAATTGCTGAGATGATTCTTTCTTGTCCACTTCTCATCTGAAATTCTTACAATGCATGCACGATTTCTTGCATTCAAAGCCTGAAAAAAGTCAAAAACCTAGCTCCGCCCCTTGCCCTGGCCTTCTTCGAGCTTCAATCTTCACCCCGAGTCCACTTCTCAATTTGTTGAGTACCTGCACTTATTTTTTCCATATAAAGCACTGTTTCTAGCTAAAGAACTAGCATCTCAATGGAAGCAAGAATTGAATCTTACCTTCACGCCCTGTGTGAGACTAGTCATTGCCATGCGTTGGACCACCCCAATCGCTCATGGTCAGATGCTGTCCTTTATTCTTTTACATTCCTCTGTACCTTTTGTGGTGCACCCCGTTGACGGAGTGGTATCCCTCTGTATGCAAAAACCAAGCTTAAGGAAAGCTCATCTGCTGGTTCCGTGCAGTTGCAGATTGTTGTGAGTACGATGTCAAACTGGTGCAAACAAGAAACATCGACTTTGACAGTATTAGTGCTTCTTAAAGCGACAAAATGGCAACTAATGCTAATACAGAATGTGCCACATTATGCTGTATAATTTGCATTTTTGTCGCACAGCTTAACCAACGTCGCCTGTAAGGATGTTACATCTTTTTTCCCAAAGAAATTGGAAATTTGTCTGCAGGTTTTTACATTTTTCAGCAGATGTGGGGCTGTCATTTTACCTTTAGTTATCATATTTTGTGCTGTACTGAATTTTCAGTGCCCAATATTGTCACTGCTCATTGACAGGTTTGTCACCGTCGTTTGGTCCGTCACAAAAGAATACGGAGGCGCAAACGGACTCGGGCACGCCGCAGAGTATAGCGGTTGTGCCGGTCCCCAGGTGGGGGGTGGGGGGGCGTCGTGCACATGTGACGTGGTCGGCGCCCGCCCTCACCTCTCGCCTAATTAGGCGCAAGCAGGGGGTGACCCGGAGGCACTTAGGCTCTTCCGGGTCGCACGTCGAAGACACAGACGGGAAGCCGGATTCAGCTGGTTTCCCACAGATTAGGATAAAAGGGGCTGTGGAGCGGCGATCGTCCTTTTCGCGTCGCTGCTCCACAGCCAGAACACCCAGGAAACGGTCTCCAGGACGGAGACCGCATTGCGTTTTTCTTTCTTTCCTTTCCTGCAGGTGGTCGGCAGCATCGTTTGTGGAGCCGAGTCAGCTGTGAACACAGCGTCGCATCAGCTGGGTTGGCCTTGCAAATCCGGAGCGTCAGCGATAGGAGCTAGTCCCCCCTCCGGGGACTAGATCAACTAACTTTTGTTGTTTTCCTCCTTGTCCATGTCGATCAGGACAAGGCGAAGGCGTTTTCAGAAAAACAGCTTCTGATGGTCGTGTCGGTGGGAGCAGCGCGGGATGCTCGGATTCGTCGGTGGGCCCGTGGTAGCAGTGGGCCGTTAGGCTGGGAGCCGCGCGGGTTAGAGTTATACTCACCCTACCCACGGTGTATCGCACTCGGGAGCGGCTCCAGGCCGCAGGGCCCAGGTGAGAGGGGCATGTGTGTTGAGGGGATTCAGTGAGCTTGGTTGACTAGTAAACCACTAGTAAACAGAGTCAACAAGGCCTCAATC
This sequence comes from Calotriton arnoldi, assembly GCA_963921515.1. NCBI lineage: Eukaryota > Metazoa > Chordata > Amphibia > Caudata > Salamandridae > Calotriton > Calotriton arnoldi. The sequence continues at coordinate 530,520 of CAWUFW010012080.1, forward strand.
CGGTGGGGGCAGGTTGGCAGGGTAAAGAAGGGCGGGCACCGTATTTGCATGCCACATGAAAGATGTTCATGCGAGCTTAACAGCGACGGTGGGCCATGTTTGGACACACGGCCGGGGGCGAGAACAGCCCACATCAGTGCGCTTTGGCACGGGGTTTTAGGAATGGGAGGAATTTGAAGGGGAGGCTGTCACAGTGCTGAACACAGGCAAGTTAGATAGGAAACTAGAGCTGGAGGGTGGAAGAACGCAAAAAGCTTTGGGGGTATAGGGTGCACAGCGGTGCTGCTCCACTGCGGTGAAACGAGGCTGCCAGCACCTGCTGCTGTGTCACCAGATATCACGACTCGCTCGCTGCATCACCGTCCTGCGTGTGTCGCAGCTCCCGTCAGACTACCTCTCCACTCCGGTGGCATAGATAGTGTGCATGACCCCCGTTGCAGGCAGTGGGAATTAGCCCCTAACTGCTTGCTGAGCAGCCAGAGTCAGCTGTAATCAGGGTTCCGTGGGCCTCTCTTACAACGGTCGCAGTGCAGAGTAATCAGTGCAGCGTCAGATGTGGGTTAAGCGCTATATCCAAGATTGGTTGACATTCCTCGCGGGGATGCAGTGTCGCGCCTTTGAGTGGAGGGCCGTCACGCTCATCCGACAAGGATGGATCCATTCACTTGATCGTGTAGCCATTGAGAGGCAACACAGGACATCGTAGATGTGCGCATGTTGAGTGTGGTGTTATGCATTGTAGAGCCGCGGGCGTGCGACTGTACCAGCATGTATTGTGTGAGTGGATGCGTGCATTTTCAAACAAGTGCTGCATGCCAGGTTGTGTACAGTTTTCAGCGGTTCTGTCTGGTGGTGGGAGGGCTACCGAGTTTGGATGGAGCACTGAGATGCTCTTGTGTGGAAAAGGTACGTTTGAGAGCAGATTTGTGTTTGGGCTGGGAGTGTTTGTTGTTCCCAGCTGGCGCATTGATGCCCTCTTGAGGCGCAGGCCACTGGCATCTATCTGGGTCACCTCTGTCCTCATGTTGGTTTTCATTGCTTTATTTGCCGCATGGACCCAGGACAAAGCCTAAGTGAGCCGAAGTGGCATGAGGGGGAGGTGGTGCCTCTACCACAAATGGAATGCAGGGGAGGCGAGAGATGGGAGGCATGGGCTATCATGGCAGACATGTTATGAGACTGGCTCCCGCTTGTTGGGCAGGCCTTGTTTTTTGCCAACTGTGATGATACAGGCAGGGAGTGTGGGCCCGCCATCCCTTATTTTGTAGGCAATTGTGATGTGTTTTGTGTCCAGCGGGCCCCTCGGAGCCAGTTGGGCCAGGTGCCACTTCGGCTGCTGCGCTGGGGATATCTCTGCTCCCGTCTGTCGAGAGTATGATCTGTGGCTGATGAGGACTGTGTTAATTGTCAAGCTAGCCTGCTACTTTGTTTTGTGAACAATGTGCACCTGAGCGGCTCTTCTTCCACCCAGAGCTGCCTATACCGGAGTAATCTTTTTGAAGGGCAGGGGTGCGATGTTTGATAATTCACGACAGTCGCTCTGTTTATCAGTCTATTTCGAAAACGGCAGTATTCAGGATATGAGTGGGTGCACTCTAGGTATATAGCAGCCTGAATCACATGGTAGAATGTGGACGCTGAAGGAATTAGTAGGGTGCTATGCAGGGTCCATGGTATTGGCTAAGTTTAAGGTACCAAGATATTTATGTGGGAGGCACCCAATTGTGGCACTATGGATGGGGGGTGGGTCGTTTTCCTAACTTTGCTAATGGTATGCTCCTGTCTTGTGCCTTTTTCGTTAGCAGTGCTGTTTGTTGGCCTGCACCTCTCTAAAATGATACTGATAATGCCTTGCAGCATTGACACTCCCTGTATCCTGGGATTACTATGAAATGAAGCTTAGCCTCTGCTAATGCACGTGCTAACCCTGTGCCACCGGTACCCACAGAAATCATTAATTCCTTGCAAATGACTGAGAAGATGAGTTTGTATGTGAGCGAAGTAAGCGGGAATTGGTCTAGCAGGTATTCAGCTAACTCAAACTCCTGAGGTACGGGCAGCATTTTCATGGTAGGCTGAGCCTACCGTTGCCTGAGTATTATATGCGTAGATGGATCATGGCAGTGCCACCGTCATCCACGTCTTTGGCAAGGAACGCTCAGCAGGACTCAAAGGCCGCATGATGCAGCACTACGGGCATGATTTGCCGAGGTTGTGCATTTTTGCATAGCTCAGAAAAGCCTACATTGACTCTACGTGCGCCACTCACCCAGTGAGGCATTGACAAGGTGTAGGGTCCAAGGAGTTTCTTGGACAGCAGCTGGATCCTTCGTCATTTTTCTGTGGGCGCAGAAGGGGTTACAGAGATGCAGGACTGCTGACCTCACACCCACCTGCCAATGCGCAGTGGGCGCAAGCTACGCACAGGCCCTTGGAGGGAGGAAGATGGGTGTATGGGGGTGCCCGAGGGAGGTATCCTAGCGGGCAGACGGGCCCCCTGCACAAGCACTTCCGGTATGGTTGGTGGGTCGGGTCCTCATGAAAGGAGGGACCCACCCAGTGCAGTGGGCTCAAGCTAAACATAGGCCCTTGGAGGGAGGAAGATGGGTGTACGGGGGTGCCTGAGGGAGGTATCCTAGCGGGCAGATGGGCCCCCTGCACAAGCCCTCCCGATATGGCTGGTGGGTCAGGTCCTCATGAAGGGAGGGACCCGGGAGGGACCCTCCCAGGTCCAAGAGGGTATTGATTTAAGGGTTTCTAAGAGGAAGAGTCCCGACCTAAGTCATATTCTCACTCTAAAATTGTTAGCAATGGATGCAGAGGTGCAATGGAAGGGTGCGGGGGGAGGGAAGTTCCGCTTCCGGTAGGCCTTTTAGGGCCAACCCCCACACAAGTACAGTGGCGCAAGAAACTTATAATGTCAGCACAGCCCGGGAGATAATATTGAGGGCGTAGGGGGCGCCGGGGGAGATAACTTTTCTGGCGAACTGGGCCCCCGGCGCAAGTCACTCCGGTAGGAGGGTGGGCTCACATCATCTCATGATTGCTGTGGCGCGGCGATTCGGTCTGGGCCTGGAACCATTCTGTCAAAGGGACCTAATAAGAAGACAGATGAGTTAGTTAGGTCCCCATAACCCCACACCATCTCGCATGGATGCATTCGGGAGGGGGCAGTTTCTTACAGGATGGCGTATGGATAGTTGGTCACTCATATGTGAGCACATTGAGCAGCCTTTACTTTAGCACTTTATGGCGCCTTCCGCGTATGGGAAACTGGTAGCAAGGAACAAGCATGACTGGCATGGGGGGCTGCAATGCAGCCACATTAGGATGCATGCGGGATCACGACTTGTAACCATTCCCAGGTCTAAAACCGATCAGGCCGGAAGAGGGGACCAAACTGTTTCTTCAAAAGGCGCAGGGTAGTGTTTGCTACCCCATCACCAATTTGGAAGCATTCATTGCACAGGGGCCACAAGGTGTGGAGGGTCCACTATTAATACACGGTGATGGAACCCCACTCACTAAATTCCAAGTCAGTAGAGTCTTGACTGTGGCCCTCAGGGCGGCCGGTTTTTGGACCCATCAAGGTTTGGTACCCACTCTTTTGGATTAGGGGCTGCTACTGAAGCCAGGGGCTTACCGGGGAGCGCGGTCCAGAGGATTGGTAGGTGGTCCTCAGAATGTTACAAACGCTATGCACGGTTACACATGCTGTGAGGGGCTCTCTTTGCTATGCGTTATTGATGGTGTCTTTTATATTTTGGTTGGTTTGCAGTTTCCATGTCCCGTCCCACAGGAAGGGAAGCTTGCAGCAGTTACAAGTGCTATGTGCGTTTACACATGCTGTGAAAGCTTTTGCTATGTGTTACTGACGGTGTCTTTTATCTTTGGTTTGGTTGCAGTTTCCATGTCCTGTCCCGAAGGGAGGAAGCTTGCAGCGGTTCATCCATTGTCTGATCCCATCGCAGCCCAGGTACATGCCTGGGGGGCGAAAGGAGGCGAAAGTGTGGATGGTTGGTCACTCATATGTAAGCAGGTTGAAGCACTTTTTTCTTTGCAGGCAACTATGCACACCTGGCACAGCAGGCATGTTTCAATATTTCTTTTCATGGCCGTGGGGGTTTACGTCTTGACCAATGAAGAGAGGTTGGGTAGTGTACTTGACAGGGCACACATGCCCCCCGCAGCAGTAATTTTGCATCTGGGGGCAAGGATCTGGTGCACCTGGGTAGGAAAGGTGTGGTGGAAGCACTGATCATCGAGGTGAGTTGGCTGGCAAGAAGATGCCCACAGACTGTGATAGCATGTTCCCACATTGTCCCCAGATTGCGGTGGCGGGGGGGTGAGTCTGTTTGGGCTTTGAACCACTTGGTAAAAAGAATCAATAAGCGTATTGATACATTGTTTCGTTCCCCATGATTGCAGAGGATTGCACATGGGTGCATCAAGGGTGAAAGGTTTTTCCTGCAGAATGGCGTGCATCTCTCCAAAACTTGGAAATGAAATTTATCTGGAAACCCTATTAGCTTGGTTAGAGGGAGCATGGAGCAGGGCATGACCTTGTAGATGCAAGAGAGGGGGCAGATAGTCGGTCAACTATGCTGGCCTGTGGCGGTAAGGTCATGATTGGTGGGCATAATTTTTCAGTCCTTAGTATGCATCACCATTGTCAAATGAGGACGCCTGGGGGAGGGGACAGTTCGTCTCTCTTGGAACTCCAGGGGTCAGAAGGGTGCGGGGGGAGGGGAAGTTCAGCTTCCTGTAGGCATTTTGGGCCAACCCCTGCACAAGCGCAGTGGCACAGGAAACTTGGCATGACAGCACAGCCCCTTGGAGATAATATTGAGGGCGTAGGGGGTGCCTGGGGAGGTAACCTCTGGCAACTGGGCCCCCTGCGCAAGACACTCCGGTAGGAGGGTGGGCCCTAGCACGATCTTGGGCCAGTCATTGACCTTGCCGTAGGCTCAAACAGTGATACGCAGAAAAGGATTGATTGTTGAACATTTAGCTTAAGACAGGAATGGCTATGTATTAGAAACATGTTAAGGATAGCCAACTGGAATACTGTACATATCAATGTAATACTGAACATATCAATGTAACGGACTGGACTTTTCTGCGTATTATAAATAATGTAAATATAAAAATTAATGTTTTGTTATGTTTAATAATAAAATACGGCCGGGGTTTTACGACCCCTAACCCAAGCCACTGTGTGTTGCTTTTCCATTGCGGATGCCTTGGGGAAAAGTGGAGGGTATGTGGTTCCCTAAGGTCAACAAGTGAGCAGGTAAAAGGTATGTCTAGGGGTGGGGGGACTCGGCAATACCTGGCCATAATCATTTTTCATGAATTAACAGTTTCACAATGGATATGGACGGTGAGGCCTTTTGGGTTGTGTAAAACTGAGACATGTCTTTTCACAAACGTTGACTAACTCCTAAAGTTATGGTTGGAAACAAATGAACAAAGACGGCCAAAGTCGCTAGCATTTCAGTTGTAATAAATATTCTCTTTTAGTTTACAGAATTCATTAACTTGCCATCGTTTTAGGACTCATTTTGTTCAAAACACAATGGCCTCCAGTAGTGAAGCACCCAAATCGTTTAACACAATAAGGAGGGTAGGTGATGTACAGTAATTTTATTCTACACTTCTTCCAATCGAAATCTTGGAGGGTCTGATAAATGCATGGTTAAAGTGCAGAGTTAACCTTTTGTTCCAAAACCTCAGGGTCTCTTTAAACATTGCTTGAGGGAGGCCGTTTGGACCCATGGCACCTTCCACACGGCCTTTTTGTGTGTTTTCTTCACTTGTAACTCTACATGAGGTTTGGGGCTGTTAACTCGCACATAGCTGGGCTTCGTTGGATGTCTGTGAGAAGCCCTGTTACTTTGGACTGAAGATAATTGGCAGAAGTCCTGGTACGTTGGACTGAAGATAATTGGCGTATTCTGAGTTAGCCTCCTCCTCTGGAAAACTGTGATTGTTGGAATTGAGAATGTGTACCATTCCCTTTCTCTGATGTTAGAGTTGTTCACCTCTAAATTACCCTTCTCAAGATTGTTTATGATTGACCAGAATTTTTAGGATTCCTTTTCTCACTAGCATGAGCGATCTTTGCCCAGAATTCCTCAAAGTAATTATGTTTTACAGACCAAATCACAGTTTTATACTCTGACGCAGTAGTTTTGACTTCTCTTGGCATGCTTCATCCTACCTATTTGATATTCAAGGCCTTAATTCCCCGTTCAGCTCACCGGTTATCATCTTTTGTGTGCCAGCGATTCCCTCTTGGCCCAACAGTTAAAGGGTGCACTTATTTGATTTTTGGTTCACAAGATTTTCAGCAACAGATTCCCAAATCTGCAGCAGGTTGTTGTGGACTTTCTCCATTTGTGCAAATAAAGATGCACAAGATAGTTCTATTCCTGGCCCAAGACCTAAATCTTTGGCTTCAGTGTCATTCCACTTCAGTTATTTTAGGTCTGAAGTTTATATCAACATGGATGGATTAGTCATTTGGGATACTTGTGGTTGTCCAATGCGAGTTCCACGTGTTGTACAAAGTAACTGTTTTGCATGCGGGGCAGAATTTGAATTGGTTCTGTAATTGAATTAGGAGGTACTCGCTAAGGTGTAATCGATGATTGACTTTGGACCCTATGAGATGTGAGTAAATGAAGGTAGACGGTTATTCCTGAATCTCCCTTTTAGGACCCATAATCATGTGAACTCGCAAGCACACTTTAGGGATTCCCCAAGTTTGTCCTGTGTTTTGGGTGCCTGTTGGTCTGGAATTCCCCATTGTTAATCTTGAAGTAAGATGATTTCGTCTTGCAGCAGAATTTTGGAGATGTCAAAAGCTAGTGCTAGTCCACCCTTTGATATTCCTTTAGATGTATCTTTAGTTGCTGGACTCTTTATGTCAATATAACCAATTAAGGAACTGGAGATTTGGGACCAGGTTCCCTGAAGGGTGATAATATGGCAATTCTGCCAAGATGAAAGCCCTTCCGACTCAAGCATTGTGGGCTGTAACCCTCATATGTTCCAGGAACAAATGTATAACTTTGTCACTTTTGCTACAGATACTGGCTGACTAGGGGAGTGAATACATCGCCCATTAACTGCAAGAGTGCTGAAAGCATCTAGCTCCAGTCCCAACCTCGACTAGGCTGCCCTATGAGGGTCTCCTTCTTGTTTGAATCTCACTTGGTGACTATATTGCAGGCTTGGTCCTGTCGCTCCTCTGGCTGCATTTTGTGTGTTACCTATTGTGGCTTTAGTTAGGGTCATTGATGCGTGGCTTTTTTCCTGGCAATTTACATCTTTTTCCCATCTGTTAATGTTGCTTGTTAATGGCAGTGGCCCTTGTCTAGCATGGTCAGATTGAATTTGCCAATTAGGTCTTGCAAAATTGACTACGGACAGCCCTTATGAGGATTACCATAATCCTTGTTGATTGCCAGACCTTCACATCCTTGGATCAAGTGCATGGCTTGCGATTTTCCATTTAGTGGGTGACTTTGATTCCCCACTCCATGAAGTGGCTCTCTCCTGATGGACTTGGGTAGCAAGTTTTGCTGAGAGCCAAGAAACTGCCTGATGACCACAAGGGGGTAGAAACTCAATTGAGACAATGCCCGCAGAAGTGATGTGGGCAAAGAAGGGAATAACTTTTAACAGCTTGAAAATGTTTCCTTGGTTTAGTAGGTTGTGGTGACCTTTAGAAGTGTATGCTGGCTAAAACAGTAGTTTTTTACTATTAGGCACTATTTGTCCCGATGTGCTTGGTTCCCTGCTGACAACTCTTAGTTGATGCAAGATATTTGATCCCTTTCCAAATGCTTTCATCGGATTGCCATTTACGATCGCGGTACTATAGTCGTACAAGCAAATCTTCATGGAACCAACTGGTGAAAGTTTTTTTAGCTGGTGGTATAGTTTGAGACCCCCCCCACACCCCCCAGAACTCCGAGTAGCATACACCACAGTCTTTTCTGGGGCCTCCTTCTGGGTCAGAGGGTGACAGCTGACTAAGAAAGAGACTGCTTGCTGAGTTAGCTGCAAATTAATTCCATTTGGTTTGGGTTGTACTAGTTATCGTGTTAGGTGATTTGCCGTCATGGGAATTTATATGTGCTCTGTCATGTAATGCTTTCTCTAGTTGTTGTTTGTTGCTCCAGTTACTTTGGCCCATAAATGACACTGGAGACTTGACCAATGGAATTGTCCCCGTGGACTTTCTCGGCCTGCTATCAGGAATTGGAAAACAAACTCTTTCTCCAGTTGGGCCCTTCAAAGTTTTACGTGTCTGACAGTTTTTGTTTCCAGCTTTCCTGTTTCTCTTTTTTTAATGGCTTTATCAGTGGTAAGTTGTCGGTTACGGGAGAAGATACTAGGGCCTAGATTTATATCTGGGTGGACTGCCCACCGTTCTGCCATGCGGACAGAGTAAATTACCCTGTCCACCTGGTGGAGGGGATGCCTGCCTAATTTATAAATGACCACCAAGCAGGCGGTCCTTTATGACAGTATTGCCAGGAACCGCCCTCATGGCGGTTCCTAGCAATGCATTTTACTCTGTGCTACAAGGCTGCATCAGCAGAACACAGGCCTGTATCACAGAGTATTTCTTTTTTCTTTGCAAAAGAAAATCATGACCCAGGACTTTCTTTATGTAAAGAAAAAAATAAAGCTCCCCTTGCCATTTGAGTCTTCTCCCATGGCAGGGAGAGAATTAGTACAATTTTACTGTCCCTGACTGCCAAGTTTAGGCTGGCAGTGAGAAATAGTAAACAATGGCTACATGTCTGCCCATCAAAATTGTATGGGCAGACATGTGGCCATTTCTCCGACAGTCTTTACTCCCCAAGAATGTCAGAGAACTTTGGCCGCTGCAGAGACAGAGTAGTCTCCACTGTGGCCAAACTGATTGTCCACCTGAAAATAAATTGGGTGGGCAGACCACTATGTTGGTGGGAGAAAGCTCTGTCACCACTGCAATGGGTTCCCTTCCCTCCAACATATAAATCGGATCCTAGGTCTCAGGGAGTTTAACTTTTAGTGTTGAAGATGTGGGCAGTACTAGCCATTGTGTGTGCTAGATTATTGTCTCCCCTGTTTACTACATCAGAATCCAGTTGACGCTGTGATACCTGCACTACTGCTGAATACGTTGAAGGAGTTAATTGATTCTGTATATCATGACCTGTGGTTAGAATGGGTGCCGGGCTTCAAAGCTTGATCCTGTAGTGGGAGCTAAGCTGTTAATATTATGGCGAAGCCCTGATTAATGACCAGTTGATATGTGGGTTTGAATTTTTTTAAATCAGAAAGAACTGATGATAAAAAGTCAGGTAAATGACTTTGTTTGTCTATCATAGGAGAGCAGGCACATCTGTAATGTGTGTCAATTTCCCCTCCCTAAACTCTCCTAATCAGGCTGTTAAAATGTTTTCCTGTTTGGTGTCTATGCCAGCTACAAAGACAGCCAAGGTATTTAGTACGACCTGCAGACTTATTTTTTTGAGTGGCAGTTGAAGGCAGCGAATGAAGCTTGAGGAGAACCAACAGGCATTGGTAGTGTAGTCTGTGATAATGTGATTTGCCCCTCCTGGTTTCTAACATAGGAATGCTATAGCTTTCTTCTTGACCCCTTGGCGACTCTATGCAGTCATACCAAACAGTGGTTGCTGAAGGAAGTGACCCAATTAGGGCCACCCGGGTCACTCGTGACCACCTCTCAGCCTTCCAAACAAATGAAGAGTCAGTCAGACAGTAGAGAATACAAACCAAAGTATTTATTAGTAATACACTCGAGTGGAGTCCGGTCTGACCAGCCTTCTTGCATTGCTGCAGAGGGACTGACTTCTACCCCCAGGACAACGTAAATTGTACAATTCAGAATCACTAAGACACGCCCAGACCGGAATTTTCCAGTTGGTAGTTGGTGAACAAAGAAGACACACAAAGATGAGTTGCTATCCCAGGACTGGGTACATGCTATCTCAGCGTCAAGGTTACTCTGCCCATACCCGCTGCTCAAAGGGTGGAAACAGGCAGGCAGCACATACGTTGGGGGCGTGGTCTGGGATGTATACACAACAGCTACTGCCAATGACGCAACAGGCCCCTCCCCGGTCAGCAAGGATGACGTCTAACACCATCCGGTTTTGTAAAGCAACAAGCCTCGTAGCTTGGAGCTCAGCTGTGATATTCATCAGAATCCCAGCTGTCATATTAATGACCCCTTCTACAACTCTAGTGAATCGACGTATATTAAGGCTCTTGGACATGGGGCCCCAAAAGGGTACAATACCTTTTATGGCGTCTGTGAACTGTTGCAAAGTGGTATCTGTTTGAAATATGTCCTCTGTATTAATAACCCTTCTAACTCGGGGTAGGTATGCACTCCTGCGCTGCAATCGATGATCTCTTTGATAATTGGATGGTGCTATATACACAGGGGGAAGAAGAAAAGAGAGATAGCATACACCTGACCACCCCCAGGAAGCCAAACATAAGCTTGGGAGCCGCAAACAAAATAGACATTATATGGCGGGAGCAAAGGCGGGCTACTAATCGTGCTCAACGTATATGTATAATTGCAATTACTCTTCCCCACTTGCACCTTTCCAATTCCCTAAATACAAAACCCAGCTGTTGTATTGACTACTGGCACTGGCATCGCTTTATCCTTTGTAATATTGCGTTTTTGGAAAGATCAGAAATATTCAGTAGCATTGAACCCCTGAAAATCTAACATTTCATTTCGAAGCCATGTTTCATTCTTTACCTGCTCATATACATTCATGCAAGCCGTTGGAGACAATGAACCAGGGGTCTTTTGTTACCCTTGCCTCTGGGACATATATCCTTGACGGTAACGTATATATTCAAACACAGTGCAGGAGTCAGCAGATGTCATATTCATAGCAGAGAAATGGAAATGATAATGCACCCTCATAAACTGCGCAAACCACTTCTTGGAACTTCCTAGATACGACAATGGCATTAACAATAAAATATCACTCTTCTGTGTAACTGAGAGGAGTAGCCCACAAATCCAGCAATTAATAGCATTAAAAGTATCATGGGCCTGATGCAACATTTGTAAAAAAACATTATCTTCATAAGTTTTCAGGTGTTCTCCTTTGTGAGGGGCCGAAGTAACCAACATGTGCTCAGGGGGAACAGGAGTTTTCCCAATCAGAGAGTGTACAGGATATTCTCATCCAGGAAGTAGGATATCCCTAATACTAATATGAGTGCAATAACAACTATTGATACAAAAACTATTTTACTCTTCATGGACCAACCCCGCTCTGGACACGGAGGTGCAAAGGGCTGTTCTTCCTCAGTAATGGGCCGACCATACGGATACATTATAATCAAGGGAAAAAGGAATGCAATGGAACTAATGACAAAAAGGGGGGCAAGTGTTCCCAGTGTCTGTCTGAGCCTCACTGGTAGACTCCTATTGTTCATCAACGTTGGCGCTTTTGAGCACCGGCGGTGGAGCTGCTCAGTCCTAGCTCAGATCCGTATCCCACGTTGCAGGGTAATGTACTTCCCTCCTGGGGAGCACACTCGGCTTACCCTGTACGATGTCGGAACAATGCACCAATCTCGCCTCTCCCTAAACTACTGTGGCCTGACTTGTCGAGTCCATCCCTGCTAATTTGACTTTTCCTTTGGTGCACTGTTCCTCCGTCGTGGGCGTAAATTGTACCTAGCTACTCCAGGCACAGAGGGGTCAGGAAAAAGGGGGTCAGGCACAGAGGGGTCAGCGGAAGATGACTCTGCAATTGCCTTAATCTCCAGGGGTACTGCCCCATTTAGGATCTCATTGTTCTCAGCCTCTGTTTGGGTCCACGTGAGTTGGACATCCGAATACGGAATGAACCGCAGGACTCTCTCACACTTGGAGTCCCCGATACCCTCACGGACCCACTGATCATGGGGTAAGGGTAGAGGCACTTTGCGGCAATGCTGGCAATGAATCCAATTCTTTCGGCCGGCGACCTTCATGGTGGTGCGGGTGGAAAGGAGTACCTGGACTGGCCCCTTCCACCTCGGCTCCAGACTCTTCTTTCTCTGGAAATTGCGCATCAAGACGAAGTCACCAGGCCGGATGTCGTGGCCTGGGCCCTCAGGCACTGTTGGGAGGGATTCCTGGATCTGTTGGTGAATAAAACGCAGACTTTTAGTTAACTCATACAAATAATCCACCAATAGAGGATATTCAATTTCTGAAAATCGACGAGGTCGCTGGATGTCCCAAACATTTGCTGGGTGCCCAAACATGACCTCGTAGGGTGACAATCCTGTCCTAGAATGGTTTGTGGTTCTTGTGGACAAAAGGGCTAATGGTAAAGCATCTGGCCACTGCAACCTTGTGCTCTCCTGAATCTTTGCCAGTTTCAGTTTGAGAGTACCATTGTACTTCTCAACGAAACCTGCGGACTGGGGGTGATTTGCAGCATGAAATCTTTGTCTGATATGCAGTCCCTCGCAAATTAACTAGATAACTTTGCATTGAAGTGACTTCCATTGTCACTCCAAATCAAATGGGGCAAGCCGAAGAGAGGAAAGAACTCCTTCAGGAGCACCTTTGCAGTCGCTATGGCTGTGTTTTCTTTTGTGGGGTAAGCCTCAACCCATTTATTGAATGCACAAACAACCACCAACACATATTTCAAATTGTTGACGTGATCCATCTCTATGCAATCTAACTGGAGGACCTCAAAAGGGAAAGTAGGGGGTGCAAAATTACCAGGTGGCGTAGGGGTACCCTTTCCAGGATTGTGCATCATACACACCATACAATATTTGACCAAATGGGCGGCAGTCTTTGGGATGTTATCATTCTGCCATACAGGGTCTAAGAACTTACAAATACATTTAGCACTAATGTGAGCTGGCCCGTGCGCCATGGTGACTACGGGAAGAACATATGCATCTGGTAGCATCCATCTCTGTTTCCCTGACTTATCAGTCCAACACCCATCCTCATCCAAACGTGCTGTGCTCTCCTGCCATACCGCTAATTCCTCAATAGTTGCCTCACTCTGTATCTCCTTGACACTTTCCAGGGTATCCTCAAACATACTAACCTCAGGCACCCACCTAGCGGGACCTGCTACAAACATCTTCTTCATCTTCGTTCGGGCTGTCTCCTTAGCTATCTGATCTGCGAATGCATTCCCTTTACTCACGTTGTCAGTAATTGCCTTGTGGGCACTGCACTTTATTATCGCTAATTTCTTGGGAGTGTCAACGCCGATAAAAGCCTATGTATAAGGGGGCCGTGCTGTATCTTCATCCCATGAGAAGTGAGAAACCCTCTTTCTGCCCAAAGTCATCCAAAATTATGAGCGACTCCAAATGCGTACTGACTGTCAGCATAGATATTGAAAGCCAGTCCCTCACTCAACTCACAGGCTCGAATAAGGGCAACCAGCTCTGCAGCTTGAGCCGATTGATAGGGAACTTGTGATGTCTCAACTACTGTGTGTAGTGTCGTGATTGCATATGCAGCTGTTGTAGTGACATCTGGTAACTTGAAACAAGAGCCGTCGACATATAGTTCCCCTTGGGGGTCAGATAAGGGAACGTCAGTCAAGTCTACCCGTCCTTTCGTCTCCTCCTCTGTGCAGAAGATACAATCATGTATATCAACTTCCTCACTCTCAGAAGGGAGGGGTAGCAACGTGGCTGGGTTCAGAGTGGCACATCTTTTAATCGTGACATGCAGTGCAAAGAGAGCTCTGGTGAGGTGCTGTGTCCTAGTTTTATTCAAAAGGGTATCCACAGCATGGGGGACCATAACTGTGAGGTCAGTATCAAGTACGAGTCCAGCCGATTGTCTTATTGAGACAGCCACAACCGCACTTACACAGCTCGGGAGGGCTCTCGCGACAGGGTCAAGAAGCGCAGAAAAATAAGCACAAGGCCGTTGCTTACCTCCAAAGGCCTGTGTTAAAAAAGAGAGCATGCAACCAGCCACTTCGTGTACGTGCAGCACGAACGACTTCGCATAATCTGGCGTACCAAGCACAGGCGCAGAGCAAAGCTCAACTTTTAATTGCTCAAAAGACTGCCGACATTCAGGCGTCCAAGGCAATGGTTCATGCACATCTTTAGTGGTTAGTGCCAGCACAGGCTTTGTTAGTAACGAGTAGTTAGGGATCCAGTGCTGACAATAAGAAGTAATGCCACTAAAAGCGTGTACATCCTTTTGAGTTTGAGGGATAGGCATTTTAACAATGGTACTGATGTGTTCAGGAGTCAATTTCCTACCCTCCTTCAACAGTAGGTGACCTAAGTAGGTGACCGCCTGTCGACAATACTGAAATTTGGAAAGGGACACTTTATGCCTGTGGTGTGCTAAATGCAGCAACAATTTAACCGTACTGTCCATGCAACCATTTTCAATGTCGGAAGCAATGAGAAGGTCATCAACATACTGAAACAATACGGTACCTGGGGGAAGCGTGAGGGAGTCCAATTGGGCTTTTAATACTTGGCTATATATACTAGGACTCTCAGTATGGCCCTGAGGGGTCCGACAGAATCTAAAACTTCTGCCAGCTAGTGTAAAACCGAACAAGTGCCTGCTGTCTGGATGAATCGGGATACTAAAGAATGCGTTTTTTAAATCAATGACAGAAAAGAATCTAGCAGAGGAAGGAATCATTGTTAGAAGAGCAGTAATGTCAGGGACCACCGGGAACTGAGGAACCACTATTTTATTTACTTTGCGCAAGTCAATCACAAAACGATAAACATCTGGATGATCATCAGAGGAGACGGAAGGTGCCCTCTTAAGAATGGGAAGAATGGGGCTATTACACACATTCACAGTCGTCTCTTCGACAACCCCTGATTGAATCAGATCCTGTATAATCTGCAACAAGGCTCTCTCCCCTGCTTGTGGTATTTTGTATTGAGGAATACGAGGCAAAACGGCATTGTCTTGAACTTTGATAGAAACTGGGGGAATCTGCAATAGTCCTACGTGCGTGTCACCTGTTGCCCACAACGTGGGCGGCACATCCTTAAATTCAGCTGGGAGGGGTGCATCTTTGGACAGACACTGCTTAGAGCCGACCATATTCGGACCCATTATCATGTAAACACCGTCCAGAGAACAAATCGTCGCATGCAGCTTCTTTAATAAATCTAAGACCATCAAATTCTCTCCGCAATTAGATGTTAACAAAAATGGCGAGTCCACAGTAAAAGGACCTATAGTCAATGTGAGAGGTTTGGAAATGGAGCTCACAACCGGTACACCGGAAAATCCTACCGAAACATTATTATGGACAGACAGAGCCACCCCGGGGACAAGTGAACGGGAAATAGAACTATTCATAGCACCTGTATCCACCAAAAATTCCTTAGCTGAGCCATGCAAATCTGCAGTAACATAAGGTCCGCGCTGATCTACAGGTATCTGAACTGGTCCCTCACTCTGTCCCTGGCTGTCCTAGCTGTGGGACAGTCCTGTCCCCTAGTCTATGTCATAGTCATCGTGGTAGTACTGTTTGCCCCTAGGGTCGTCAAAGTAGTTCTGATCAGTATGACTCTTTGACGTCCCAACTACCTGCACTCTGTCCTGGCCACCATCTCCATGACCCCGTCCACGAGACCCTCGTCCCATTGGAACCTTCACCTTTTGCAAAAGCACAGGACTCTCGCTACGCCAGTGTCCCTCCTCTTTACAGTATGCACACTGATTCGGTCCTACAGGCGTAGTGTTCCAGCTAGTTTGCGAAAGCTGTCTGTCTGGACCACCTCGTCCTCTACCATTCCCACGAGAAGCCTGTTGCAACAACACCTTCGTCTTCAATTCCTTATGCTTTTTTCTCCTCATTTTCCCTCTCCTCATTTTCCCTGTGCTCATAATACTGTGCCATACTCAATATCACAGAAGCGGAGGAGGTAGTCCAAGTGCTCTCCGAAGCCTGCAACGGAACCACGATCTCAGGAAGCAGGTTCGTAACAAATCTAGTAGCGAACAGTCAGACACCGACAAATCCTGTCCACTAAAAACCCAAAACACACCTTCAAATCGAGTGACGAAATCAGACACACTTTCATCCTTCTTCTGACGACATGCTGTTAACTTGTCCCAATCTACCCTTCTCGGTGGAATAAGAGAGTGCATGTATGTAATAATTCGACCAGGCAAAGCTAGTATCTCAGCTTTAGGCTTCTCACCAGGCTTCCTCTCCTGGTCCCATGCTTTAATCTGGTCCCAAGTACCACCCAATTCCACAACGTGGTCCTGTGTGTGCACCTGCCTCCAAATATCAACGGGCACCAATAACCCAAAGAACATTTCAATATCTGCAAGCGTCATCACTGTTGATGAAGCGGCTTCAGTCAATTCCTTATAATATGCAGTAGGATTCTTCCTAGGGTCAGGTAGCTGAGTCTTAAGGGACAAAACCTCACTCCTTTTCCATGGAGTATAAACCCATTGTTCCTGGAACCGGGCCTCTACCCGGGGTCTAGTAACAATGTTATCCTGATCCCGTAGCTCTGGTATTTCTCGGTGATATATAGGGTGGACTTCCTTCATCGGGAATTGGGACACTGTCTTCGGGCTCTTCTCAAGCAGCCTACCTCGATAAGCGACCAGTGTTGTGACATTATTAAAAACCTTACTAGGTGCCATATCGGCAGCATATACACGGTCCCTAATATCATAAATAATCTGGGGTGCTACATCATTGAAACCCTGTTCCCACAGTCCGATCAAAGTAGCCGACATATGCTTAAGGGCATGTTGCTGCACAAATGGCTCATAATCTCACATCACACTCCACACATCTTCCACACTGTAAATGGGGTGACGAGCCCACTGTGCGGCCTGATTGCCTACCGCCCTTTTCTCTTCATCTCCCACATCAGATCATATCAATTTTCGCCTCAGTCGCTACCTAGCAGTCGCCCAGTCGTGCTCCCCTATTCCGCGTACGGGCGTTCCGCTACTCAGTAATGTCGGGGAATGGGGAAATAGGGAAGGAGTAGTAACAGAAGGAGCAGGCACCAATGTCGCTAGTGACTGTGTCGTGGGTGTGAGGGCTGGCGAGAGAGATGCTGACACAATAGGCGTAGCAGGGAGACTGGCAGTTATAGTAGCCGCAGAAGGTGAAGCCAAAGAAAGGGCAGGAGGCGTCGTGGCCAAAACATGTTGATCAATAGTAGAAGAAACAGAGGAAGCAGAGACAAAAGGGACAGATGACTGGGGCTGTGGGATAGCAGGATATATTTTCTGCGGGGCATATGGGGGTGGAGGTCGAGCATCTAACAATTCCTCCACAAATGTATCAGTTTCTTCTTGGGCAACATAAGACTTTTCACATTGTAATCAAAATTTTCTATCAGCACACTCTATTCCTTTTTCTATTTTCTCTCTATCATGCGCTACGGCTTTCTGAGTTACTGTCTTCATTCTCCCCTTCTGGGCCTCTTTTTCTGCTTTCATTCGTCTCTGTTTAGCTTCCTTTTGCCATATTCTGAGGAAATCAAACATCGACTGCCTACTTCTTTTCGCAGACAATTTATACTGTAGAAAATTAATTTTCTGTTCATCAAAAGTGCCCGTCAACGGCCACTGCAACTCGGCGTTGTCTCTCGTATATTTGTGCCATAACGTACTAAACACAATAGGGTTACCATGCTTTACATACATGTCGAAATTAGGAGTGCCTTCTGGAGATACTGGCTGACTTTCTTCCAATCGAGCATCAGACGAACAACAACGACAGACCAAACAAAACACCTTGCTAAGACATAGCATTTTCAAAGAAAACAAGTTCACTATTTATGCCGAGCAGATATTTGCAAATATCTTACCAAAATAGGTCCTCAGACCTCACGAAATGCAAACCATAGTGGAACCATGTTCACAAAGAACTCAAACAAATTCAAGCACTTGACCAAAGACGGTCCTCAGAACATACCAAACACAAATCAAAATGGCGCCATATCCACAAAGAACCAAAGCAAACTCACCTGGTGCACACAGGTTAAGCGAAGTTATTCTCCACTGCCGACTCTTTGGACCAAACGGTCAAATCCAAGGGTTTCGCCATTCAGGACCCCAGTCGGGATGGCCACTGGACGAGGCACCGCCCGGTCAGACAGACGGGGCAGCTGCGAGTACAAGACTCTCTCATGCAGGGATCCCTGGTCCGTCCGTCCGACCTGACGTGGCCCCGACCCCCCCACTTAAGGATGGGCCACCCAATGGGGTCCCTATTCGGGCGCCAACTGAAGGAAGTGACCCGATTAGGGCCACCCGGGTCACTCGTGACCACCTCTCAGCCTTCCAAACAAATGAAGAGTCGGTCAGACAGTAGAGAATACAAACCAAAGTATTTATTAGTAATACACTCGAGTGGAGTCCGGTCTGACCAGCCTCCTTGGATTGCTGCAGAGGGACTGACTTCTACCCCCAGGACAACGTAAATTGTACAATTCAGAATCACTAAGACACGCCCAGACCGGAATTTTCCAGTTGGTAGTTGGTGAACAAAGAAGACACGCAAAGATGAGTTGCTATCCCAGGACTGGGTACATGCTATCTCAGTCTCAAGGTTACTCTGCCCGTACCCGCCGCTCTAAGGGTGGGAACAGGCCTATCTAGTGCGAAAGGTATGCGATAGCAAAAACAGTCTGTTCATTAGTACAGCAAAACTTAACCTTGGAGGAATACAAAAAACAAATATTGCAGCTGCTTTCTGTTGAGGCAGACACAGTGAGACAGAAATTAGCTTCGATCATGACTCAAAATGGCGGCTGAATGCAAAATGGTGCTGCGAATGCTACCTTTACATAGAGCAGTACACTGGCAGATTGAATACATGACATTTACATTTCAACACTGCACAGGCTTTGAGGTTGGCTGATGAGGCAAAAGCCACAACGTTTTCTTCTGGCACGTTGATATCGATTGGGGTTGACTTTTCCATATATTTGTGTTTTTTGTGCACTAACCCACAAGTTTATTGAATGCTCCTTTGAGTGCTCTTTTTGCAAGCCATCCTGGCCCAATGTGTCCACTTGGATGGCATGAGTGGGGCTGTCCCCCAGTGCCTTTGTTCAGTTGAAGAAATTGAAAAGAGTGTGTGGTGGATTCTGATCTCTCATATTGGATTTAATTTTGACCCTGCCCCAAGCCTGAAGCTGGCCAGCGTGTTTTTATTAGCTTTGACTTTATCAATTGTTGCCATATAATTTGGCCGCCGCTTCCTTGTGGTGAAAGTCATTAATCCTCTTAGTTTTACTGACCTCAGCCTAAGTAGTAGTAAGTAATTTTTTTATTGTTTTTGATTAGTTAAAACAATTACAAAAATACACATTGGTAAAAGTCATATATATTAAAACAAGTCGAAATACGTTTCTAAAAACTAAAGAGTCTTCGGTATAAGAGAGGCCCTTATTCGGGTTGTGCTGGAGACGGTCCAATATCTGTACTCACAGGTTGCATTTATGTAGGCTAAAACCTTGTGTAGTTTTTGCAATTGCTCGGGGTGCCACTGTTCCTTGCTTAGATGCTGCTAATAACAGGAACTTTACTAACTTCCCATTTAGCTGCAGGTCCTTGGGATCGAAGCAGGCAATCACAGCCTGTCTCCGAGTTCGAATCCCTTGTTCGTTGAAATGTGCTTTTAGTAGGCCTACCCTTTTCTCTTTTAATTTGGTGCAAGAGCATATTAGATGTTCTATATCCTCAAATCCGTTCCAACATAGCCTGCATGAGTTTCCATGGTTCTCTCTCTGCCAGGGTGGAAGGTGCGGTATAGCTGGTACGATTTTTAGCCTGTATTTTAAAAATTGGTCTTTGGTCTTCCTTGAGTACCCTAGTTTAAAATATGCCTGTGGCCCGAGTAGTTTGTAGCCGCTCAATGTCATCCAGGCGTGGCTCCTACGGGCAAAGGCAGCTTTGTCTTCAGCAAGAGAGAGCTTCTTGATGACCTTGTTTACTACATGCTTGAAGTGCAAGTGGGCAATTTGGGTTTCCCATAAGCCGACTAATCTAGTGATGGCCAGTGACTCCTCCAAATATTTTTGGGCCGGCGAGGTGGATGTGCTACACAGTTCTTGCCATAGCTGATGGTTCAGTGTATTCCTGGGAGAGATCTTGATTTTATGCCAACACTTGATATAGGAACCTTGCCTTGCAAAAAGTTGTTTGGTTAGGCCAAACTTGAGTCGAATCTGTGCAGGTGAAACATAAGATGGGAGGTTTAACATGACTCTCTATGCTTTGGCTAGGGTGATATCCAGCAGTTTGGCGTCCCTGCCCCTCAGGGCTTCGCTGCCGTAAGTAATCGAGGGTAGAATTTTACCTTGCTCTACCCGGAGCAGAGGGGAAATTATAGGCCCAGTAAGTTTTGTTTTAAGTTGCCTTAGTGTTGTCGCTATCGCCATCCCTTTCCTCTTGATAGCCTCAAGTTGGTTGGTGAATTGGCCACCCTTGTCGATGATTACCCCTAGGTATTTGTACGCGGAGGTGTTCACAATTGTTTTTTTTTCCAAAGACCAGGAGTGGGACCGTCGTTTGCCTTTAATTGTCAGGGTTTTTGTTTTATTGATGTTTACTTCTAGGTGGTTTTCAACTGCGTATTCGTGCATCTTATTGAGTAGCCATTGTAGACCACCTTGAGTATGGCTTGCCAGGACAACATCATCCGCGTATGACATACTGGAGATGGCTTTGACGCCAAGTCGTGGGGCGTGTGCGTTGCAGGTGCTGAGGGCTGATGTCATATCTGCTGTATAGAGGTTAAACAGAGTTGGTGCAAGCACGCATCCCTGTTTGAGTCCTTTGGTGGTTGGTATACGCCTCGAGAGATGGGAGCCATTGCCTAGTTTAACCTGTATCCATGTGTTGGTGTGAAGATGTATCAAGAGGTTCAAAAGAGATGGAGGGATTCCCCAGAGTGCCAGTTTCCTCCACAGTATTGCTCGATTGACGTTATCGAAGGCAGCCTTGAAATCGATAAAGCAAAAGTGAAGTGTTTGTTTGGATAGTTTCGCCTTATCGATAAGTAGTGACATAGTTAATATGTTAGTTGTTATACCAGTGTCTTTGCAGAACCCTGTTTGGTAGGGGGGAATATTTCTTTCTCTTTTACCCAGTCCTGTAGCTTTGTGAGTAGGATGCCTGCGAAGTATTTTGCCTCTACATCTAATAGTGCAATCAGACGATAGTTTTTTGGTGAGGTTTTGTCGCCGGCCTTATAAATCGGTGAAATAATGGAGCCCTTCCATGATGCGGGTAGGAGCCCGGACTGCCTGACAGTACCGAAGAGGGGGGCCAGTGTTTCTGACCAATATTCCGGGTCTTGTTTGAAAAGAGCTGGTGGAATCCCGTTTGGCCCCGGTGCTCCTTCTTTCCTCCCTTTTGAAATTTGCTTCCTAATCAAAACAGCATCGGTTCCATTGTCCTCTTCCTCTGTATTCTTCTCGGTTTGAGTGGAAGGAGCTAATTGATAGTCCGGAAATGCTTGTGATCCAGGTGTTTGTTGATTGAAGTGGGATTCTAGAAAGGTTGTCCATGAGTTCTCTGTGATGTGTGATGTTAAGCCTCCATGTGCCGGTTGTAGAATTTTGTTGATGGTGGACCAGAAACGCGCGCTATTGATTCCTTTGGAGTCATGGTAGAGTTTTGCCCAGAATTCGTTTTCATTGGACCTATTGATGTCCCACTTGAGTTTTTTTAATTTTGGCCTTTCTTTTACGAAGTTGATGGTTTAGATTCTCGTCTCCAGGGCAGAGCCTCAATGATCTTAAAAGTTTGTTTACAGATTTTTTAAGTTGTTTCAAGTCGGTCCTCTGTGTGCGCGTGGCTATCCCTGCGACCAATGGATCATTGGGAGGGGAATATCTGGCTAGGGTTGAGAAGGAATTTGCAAGCGAAGCAGTGAAATTTTCCCATATACTAGTAGGGGTGTCGGTAGGGTAATTAAGCTCGTATAACTGTGATTTCGCTGCCAGGAGCACCTCCCCGGAGTTTGCTAGGGACGACTTGATTCTTTTTAAATTTATGGTATGGCATGCGTGCCTACCAACAGGATTAAGTGTCGGTTTGTGTGGAAGAGCTTGAATTGAAACTTCCTGGGGCCGATGGTCACTATCCCCTTTGTCTCCTAGGCAGAAACCTGTTACAGGTTGAAAAAATGAGAGAGAAACTAGAGTGTAGTCTATGGTGGAGTTTGCTAATTCCATATAAAATGAGGCGACCGGGGGAGTGTCGTCAGCAAATCTTCCGTTTAATGCCCTTAGGCTGATATGCTCCAGGTCTTCTAGCAGCTCTAAACCGGTCTTAGATGGTCTTCCGTGGTTGCTTTTGGTTTGAGCTGGTATGTTCCAATAAAAGGACTGAACCTGTATGTCGTCATTTGATGATGTGCCTAAGATTTGTTGGTTTAGATCACCAGAGAGGATGAGGTTGGAAGTGCTGTGCAAACTCATGGATTGAAGCAAGTGTTCGATTAGAGTTTTTGACTCTTGTTTTTTCCGTTTTGGGTTTATATATGTATTAATCAATAGCACCTCCTCCTTAGAGCCGCTAAGGTTTAGGTGGATCTTGACAATGTTTACAGATGATAAAGAGGATGGAAATTCCTGTACGCTGTCAATTTTTGTTATGGCAATGTAGGTGGCTAAACCCCCTGATTGGTGGCCATATTTGGATTTCCTCAGTGCTGGGGTGTGGAAACAGATGTACCCCTGTAGTTGGAATGGGTCCACTAACCAGGTTTCCTGCAGGAGGACAATATCGAAGGTTTTTAGATAAGCAAGAAATTCAACATCGGCTACCTTACTATTCAGCCCGTTGATGTTCCATGAGCATAGCCTCAGGGTTGTTTTATCGTAGTTTTCCCAGTTATTATATCGATTGGTTTGTCATTGTGATGGTCTGGCTGTGTTGATAGTTCTAAGAATCTGGGGATATGCAGGAATAGTGGGATGATGGTAGTTGATGCCTGTTTGTATGCTCAGCACCTGCTCCCTATGGAGTGACCGACCTCGAGCTCCCCTGAGCACCGAGGATATTTTTTCTCTGTTGCTGTTGGTTCCTTGTCGTTTAGTGGCGAGTAGTGGAAGCGGATATCCTATATTGTAATGCGGGGAGGTTCGTATGCCCCATGCTTTAAAAGTTTCCCATTCTTCCAGGACTTTATTTGCAATTTGGATTGAGCCCCAGGTGGCTTTGGTGGATTCCCTGCCCAGAGCCTCATCTGACTTTATAAATTCTATTGATAGAAGATCGGTTGTCTTGAAGCCTCTTAATGTTGGTATTGCACCTAATAGTTGGAGAATGTTCCCTCTGTTCAGGGT
Source organism: Calotriton arnoldi (assembly GCA_963921515.1). Taxonomy (NCBI): domain Eukaryota; kingdom Metazoa; phylum Chordata; class Amphibia; order Caudata; family Salamandridae; genus Calotriton; species Calotriton arnoldi. The sequence continues at coordinate 553,893 of CAWUFW010012080.1, forward strand.
GTCGCAAAGCCCTTTCGAGTCATACTCTAGAGTGAAAAGTGTGATGGTAGAGTTTGTTGATTGTTGGTCTGGAGGTGCTCTAAGTGAGTGTTCCCCTGGGTGGTTTTCCCCAAAGGTGCTGCTGGGTTGGCCCGCTGCAGTTGTCGGATTTTGGGGTTTCTCAACGCCTGGGATCTAGAGAGGCTTCTGTGCCACGGTCTATGCTTTTATTTTGATATTGCAATAGAGGAAGGCCCGGGTGCCCGGTTGTCATTATTATTGACCCGTGCAGTGCTCCCTACACCTCCATTTGGGCTTTATTGTCGTCAGCATTTTCACGTTTCGCTACCCTTGACATTGGAATTGGAACAATGGCAGTACTGTGCTTTGAGAGCTCATTTGCCGTGGTGATTGTATTATGATGGTGGCTCTGTGGTTGTGATGGAGGTGAATTTGGAGTTACCTTGTCCCATGGGTGGCCCCTGTGTGAGGTCAGCGTTTCTGTTGGTGCCCGCGCCTGCTTGGGTTCCTGCGTGGGAGGGGTCCCCCTTTCTTCTGTTAATAATAAGAGTTGGCTGTTGTTGCTGTCTTCCTGATTCTGTGTGGCTGCGCTTTATCTGGTAACTGGAGTGCCAGTTAGACAGCCTAGTAACGCCGAGTCGGCCCCAAGTGGAGCTGTTGCCACTTGTACCACATTCTTGCCTGCCGCAGGCAAAGTTTCTTTTGGCTGACTTATTCTTTCATGAACTGTTGGATCATGTGCTGTAGTATCATGTGTAGTTATCTTCTGTGGCTGTATTTTTGTGACAAAGAGGGGATATACTGCTGTGTGACTCGGAATGTTGTTTTGTTGCGGCCTTTTCTCCGAAGTTGATGACGTTGCTTAGCGTTTTGAGCTGTAGTTTGTTCCTTTTGTGGCTGATGTGTCCCAGAGGCCGGGCTGCCCTCTATGCAGCTCATTTGGTTTGAGACGGTTCTGTTTTTGGCTGCAAGATCCTTTTTAAATAGTCCCTTGGGCGCTGCTTTGTCTTTGTTTGCGGTGTCTTTTTCATGATTTTGACCCTTTGGCAAGCTCTCTAGAAGTGTAGATACAATTGAGGGAAGTGACGACAGTTTGTCAATGATGGGACCGCAGCTGCAGTTCAGTTTGGCCCCCTGCTGGGCTCTGCTGATTAGTAAGTTTAATTGCCCCAGTTTTTCGTCTTTCCCCCCCTACAAAGAGAGCCAGGGTGTCAAGTAATGTCAGTTACAAGTCCATTTTGTCGGACTGATAATGTAGCGCTTCAACAGTTCTTTGCATTGTGTTTAGTAGAGTGTCCCATGTGTTGAGTGCTTGGCTTTCGACTTGGCTTGTTGAGTCCAAGGTGAGGCTTGAGGGGCTATGGCGTAAAGTCGTGTGTTTTTTGCTGCTTTGTAATCCCTGCCTTGTTCGAGGCCGATACTGGCCTAAATGATGGCGGTTTTTCTGGAGTGTCCAAGGTGTAGGAGGCAACTAAATCGGCCCACTCCTGAGATCCTAGGTAAGAGAGAGCGTCGTACCCACCGCCCCTGCATTCCGGGGTCGCTTCTGGGGTCACTTTTGAGGTCTCTGCCATATCCCCATTGCGGTTTCCGAGAAGGCCTTTGCAGCCTTGATGGCTTTTAACTGTGAAGGCTGGTCTTGAGAGGGCTTTTGGGGGTATCGTGCAGGTGATAGATTCAGTTGGGATTCGCTTATGGCATCATGCGCTGGACTTGTCCCCTTACTGTCAGATCCCGCTGCTGCTTGCACTGGTTGTGCTTCTTGAGTTTCATTGTACCTATCTGAGCCATTTGCTGTGGTTCCCAGGGTGATGGAAACTTGGGGTGCTGCCCCGTCCCCGCTATTGCTTGTTTGGGTGTGAGCCGGGGGGGCTAGCACGCTGGTCGGCTCCCTAGAAGGCAAGGAGGGGGAGGCGTGGGCGGCCGGAATTGGAGAGTTGACTTGCTCCTCCACTTCCACTTCCTCCACTCTTATTTGCAAATCAGTATTGCTGCGTTTATTAAGTTCCAAGATTTTTTCCGGTGGTTGTTGGGCGACCACCGGTTGGTCCGCGGGAGTTTCCGCACTGGCTTGTGCCACAGCGGGTTCGTTAATTGATTGTAAAGGGAGAAGCGGATCTTGAAGGCCTTCAATTTTGCCGCTGGAAGAGAATATAGACGATGTTGCGTCTTTGAGGAAGTAGAATTTTGAATAGATTTTTGGTTGGAAGAGGTGTGAAGAAGGATCCCCCCTCAGGTGATCTCCTGTCAGCGGGCGGTCCGGGTAGCTGCTGGACTGGGCCAGAGGGACCCACTGGGTCCTCAGATGGAGTTGCCGGGTTTATTATGATTGGCCTGGTGTTCCCGTTGCGTTTAATTTTGCGCTGTGGCACCAGGGGTTGGCCCCTATTCCTTCCGGACCTCATGGTGGCGGATGTTCTGGACCCCCCCCCCGGCTTGAGGATTAGGGTCTTTATGTGCCGCACCAAATTTTGCCCTCCTTGTTTTGAGCTTGCTAGCGGCCCTGATCGGTCTGCAGTCTGGGAGGCCTGTGGATGGAGTTAAAAGACAGATGGCCAAGGTGCAGCGTACAGCTGCGTGTGCGGATAACATGGAATCGCTTCCGTGGACTCCTCTCTCCGCTGCAGGTGTGGTCTCTGCTAAGCCGCCCCCCCCCCCAACTGACTCTGCTCCCTCTGTTGACCTTTTTACCGGATAAAAGTTCTAGCTTTGACTCTCGGTTTGGGGCTGCAGACTGGCAGGCGAGGGGTTTGAGGAGGATCTGGGAGCGGGCACAGGGTGGGCGCAAAAGATGGCTTGAATGGTGAGACCCCCCCTGTACTAACTAGCACCTATTAGCACCTATTCTGCCTATCCGACCGATCAGCAGCTCAGTGTCTTCCTCAGGGCCGGACTGGCCGTAGCGGGCACCGGGCATTTTCCCGGTGGGCCGCCAGGGTGGGGGCCGGTTTTGGGCCCCTTGGGGGCCGGTTTTGTTACAGGGCCGTTTTTGCAGCATAGCTCCAATATCGGCTCCTGTAACAAAATCGGCGGAAACCGGCCCTGGCAAACAGCTCGGCCGCACTCCCACCCCCCCGGGGGCCGGCCGAGCATTTGCCAGGGCCGGTTTTGGTTCCCAGTCCGGCCCTGGTCTTCCTGCAGGGGGGAGTGAAGCCTCAGAGCCGGTTGGATTGGGTTGGTAGTGTGTGGGGCAAGACGGAGGCAGGTGAGCATGGAGCAAAGAGCAGGGCACACTGGTGAGCCGCAAGCTGCACCCAACCTAGTTGGAACGCTACCGCGGACTCCCGGGCTCGCACTTAGCGGCCGCTGCTAATGGCGGCCGCTCTCTATGGGCTCTCTGGGCACTCACCTGCCCACCGTTGCCGGTGCCGCTTTCGTTTCTGCTTCCCAACACAGTTCTCCGGCCATTAGCTTGTTGCTTGTTGCTCGATGGTTATCCAGGCCCCAGAAGAGAGCGAGAAAGCAAGTGGTAGCACAAGCGGGGACCATACAGCGCAACTGCAGGCCTCACCCGAGCCTAGTCGGGCCGCCTCCGCAGGGCACCGCGTCACACACTCTGGTGGCCACCCACTAACGGCAGCCGCGCTTGTTTTCCTTCTGCACAGGAGAAGCACGGCACCCTGGTCACGGCGGGTCTGGCCGCAGTTTTCGCCGGTTTTGGCGGTCTTGGCGGTTTTTGCAGCAGGAACAAACGAACCGGCAAGTCGGGAATGTGATGCGCAGTAATATCACGCGGGCCGCGGGGGTGCGCCACATGCAGCGTAATGATGAGCGCACACCGCATTGCTGTATCACTGGAGGACTGCCCCCGAGCGGGCACGCCCCTCCCTTTTATTAGCGAGCCCCGCCCGCCGACGGGAGCGCGTGTGCATTACATCCGGCGGCAGCCGGCAACCACTAGACTGCTCATTACATCCCATCCCAACTCAGTCCCTTTTCCTTCCGCGAGTGGCTGGTTGCTCCACCGCCTGACATGCGTATTCTCTCAGTCGGGAGCTGGGTCTGGGGTTTTCTCGTAGCCTGTATCTCGGGCATCCACCCCGGGTGGCACTGCTGGCCTCGGCTGGCTCCGAGCCACTCGGCGCCGGATTGCTGCGGGTGGTGATCAGCGGCTCCGGTCCCGAGCCCTCTGCTCCTTGTGTTGTGGGCAGTGATGTCGGCTCATTCTCTCTCGAGGACTCTGTTTGTTCGGTGTCATCCCGACACTCGAGGTGTTGTTCTCCCTCGGCCTCTAGGGTGACCCTCGGCTCCGGTATCTTCTTGAGCCAAGATACGTTCCTTGTTACCCACTCGTCTCCTCTTGCCACCGTAATCATGGTACCTTTCACGTCGACCACCGTCCAGTGGCCCGGCTCATACCTAGTCCGAAACTTGCTGCCTGGCTTCCGGTCTTTCAGGAGTACCGAGCCTCCCCTGCGGATCTCTCGGAATGCTGCTCCCCGGCTCTTGCTCACGGCCAGATTCTGCCTCCTTCTCCTCTCGGCTACTTCTTCCGCATGGTACGGGGGCGGGGTCCATCCTGGGCAGGCTGGGAGCCTGTCCCTGCGAATACCGTTAAACATCAGGGACCATGGCGTGCACTTTGTAGTGCTGTGCGGGGTGCCCCTGTATTCCCGAAGGAAGGACTGTAGGTGTTGTTCCGGGTCTCCAGCTTCCAGGGTGGCGATGCGCAACGCTTTGTTAAGCGTTCTCATGAACCTCTCAGCCTCCCCATTGGCTTGGGGCCACTGAGGAGTGATGCGGCGATGTCTTATGCCATGTCTCTGCATGAGGTCACGGAACTCGCTGCCTTGGAAAGGGGGCCCATTATCACTCTTGATTTCCCCCGGGCACCCAAACATGGTGAACGTCTTCTCCAGTATCGGGCCCACTTGAGAGAATGCGGTAGAGCGGACTACCTCGACAAGGGGGTATTTCGAGTGACTGTCGATCATCACCAGCGTCACTCGCCCGTCGGGGAAACTCCCGAAGTCGATGCTCACTCTCTCCCATGGAGTCTTTCCATGTTCCTCGGTCTGTATTGGTGCCGGTCTCTCGGCTGCACTGGTCAGTTGGCATGCTGGGCATCTCTTCACGATCTCCTCAACTTGGGTCTCCAGCCCTGGAAACCAGACCTTTTCACGCATTCGAGCCTTCATTCTTTCGACCCCTTGGTGTCCTCCGTGGGCTAGTTGTGTCGCCTGGTGTTGCAGGGGGGACGGTATCACTATTCTGGATGCTCTGAGCACGACCCCTCCTTGTGTAACGCTCAGTTCGTTCCTGACCCTCCACATCTTTAGGAGGCTCTCCTTCTCGGGGCCGGCCCAGTCATTGGCTGACTGCAGGAATTGAGTCCAGTGACCTCCTTGGACGGCTGTCCTTACCCTAGCCAGTACCGGGTCGCTCTCCACGGCTGTGGCAATGTCTTCCAGCGTCAGGGCTTTCGGGCATGTTGCTGTGGATAGCATGTTGAGGTGACACTCCAAGTCGTCGGTTACCACTTCTTCGTCTTGGTCCTGGAGTGGGGCTGGGTGCCTCGAGAGGAAGTCAGCGGGATTCTTGGCGCCGGGGCGGTAAATCACTTCCATCGCGTATTGTTGTAGCCCGATGGCCCACCGTTCAATCCTCGGGGGAGGGTGTGGTGCCGACCCTCGAAACAATGGCACCAGTGGTTGATGATCTGTCACCATTCTGAAGGGTTGGCCACAGATGTACAGGTGGAAATGCCGGCAGGCCCACCGGATGGCCAGGGCTTCCCTTTCAATTTGTGCGTACCGCCTCTCCGTGGGTGAGAGCGCCTTGCTGGTGTATGCCAGGGCTGCCCACCTGCCAGGTTCTTGCTCTTGGGTGAGGACTGCTCCTAGCCCCACCGGGCTGGCGTCAACGAGTATCTCTGTTTGTTTGGCCGGGTCAAAGTATACTAGAGTGGTGTGATCCAACAGGGCCATTTTGATGCTCTGGAATCCTGTTTCCTCCAGGATTCCCCACTTCCACATGGCGTCGGCTCTGGTGAGGTTGCGGAGTGGTTCGGCTATGGTGGCCAGGTCGGGGATGAATCGGCCACAGTATGTGGCCATTCCTAGGAAACTTCGCACCTCGGATACTGTTGCAGGGGCTGGGGCGTCCTTGATCGCCTGGGACTTCCGCGGGTCTACTTGAATCCCTTCCTGGTTAAATAGGTACCCGAAGAATTCTATTTGTTTCTGAAACAGGAGGCACTTCTCTTTGTGTAGCGTGACGCCATGATCTCGTAGCCGCTTCAGCGTTGCCCTGAGGTGCCGGTAGTGGTCGTCCGCAGTTTCCGAGTGGATAAGGATGTCGTCACTCACGTTCAACACCCCGGGTAGGCCTGTTAGGATCTCTCTTACTGCGTCCTGAAACACCTCCGCTGCGGACGATATTCCAAAGTTGAGGCGCTTGTATCTCCGCAGCCCCAGGTGGGTACTGAACGTAGTGATGTATCGACTCTCTTCGGCGAGGACTAGCTGGTGATATCCTGCGTTCAAGTCTAGTTTTGAAAACCAGCGAGATCCGTTGACGTCGGCCACAATGTCGTCCATCGTTGGCGTGATGTGACGTTCTTGCTTGATGGCCTTGTTGGGGAGGCGCATGTCTATACACACCTGATTTTCCCTGGCTGTCTGGGTTTCTCGGCGATCGCCATGGGGGACACCCATGGTGTAGGTCCTGAGACTTTCTCAATGACTCCTTGGTCCTCCAACTTTTGTAGCTCTTGTTCCACGAGGGGTCTGAGGTGGAAGGGTATTCTCCTGTGTCGTAGTGCCGTTGGTGGAACCGATGGGTAAATGTGGAGCTGGACTGGTGCTCTCTTGATCCGGCCCAGTCCCTGGAACAGATCTGCGAATTGGTCTAACAGCTCTTTGGTCTGGTTGGCTTGCACACTCCTTGCGAACATTACCAGTTGGAGGTCTTCTGCAGCGTGGCTGTTTAGCAGGGTATCTGCCTCCTGGTTGATCACGTGGATGTCAGCTGTGATCTCGTTCTCCTCTGACCGTATGGGTACTGTCATCTTGCCTCGGACTGGTAGGGGTGTGTCGCTTCCATACGCGAATATTCTGGTTTTGGATGGTTTTAGTTCGGGCTTTGGCTTCAGCTGATTATATTGTTGGATGCCCATTACGTTTACTGACGCGCCGGTTTCAATTACTGCGCGCACTTCTGACCCCGCAATCTTCACCGTGCACGTGGGCTGGGGCATTCTTCGCTTCTTCAGTGCTTGTGTGAATGATACTAGATAGGTTTCACCAACGTCGTCCTCGGTGGATGAGTCTTCGGTTTGGTACAATGTTCGGTCGCCCTTTTGCCGCCCTTGAGACGACAGCAGTGACAGGTGTGACAGCTGTCTCACCAGCTTGCGTCCTGGCTTGGCTCCTCTTCTCTCCCTCCTCTTCTCTCTTCTCCGGCACACCGACGCAAAGTGGTTTGGTATCCCACAGTTGGTGCACGTCTTCCCTTGTGCGGGGCACTTGTGGGGTGGGTGTTCTTCATGCCCACAGTATCCGCACTGACCTCTCGGGGTCTGGGGCGGGTGGTCCCGAGGCCTGCTTCTCCTGTCCCGCGTGGTGATGCCGTCGGTTCTCTCCGTCTTGACGGTTGCGCTCTTCTCAGTGGTGCGTGTCAACGCTAGGTCCATTTCTTCCGCTCGGGCGGCTGATAAGTCGTGTGATCGGGCCATGACCAGGATGTCGTTCAGGGGGATGTCAGGCTGCCGTAGAATGAGTCCTCTCAGAATCTTGCTGCGTACCCCTTGGATTAGCTGGGCCCGAATCTCCTCTGCCGCTCGTTCATCGGCGAGATGGGTACTTGCTAGCTCTTATATATTATAATATATCAAAAATGAGAGAGAGGATGAGAGTACTAGTTCTGATCCCCTGGGGTAATGTATCTAATCAAGAAGAACTAGTCTGTCTAGACGTGGTAAGGGTCACAAGGGTGTATGTTTGATGATGTTTATTTTAAAGAAAAAATCTTGTTTCTTTTTATAAAGCCCTCACCCACCAACCTAGTTGGTGGCATGCTTCATCATCGGGCCCACCCGATGACACCGAATGTGTCCCGGGTGTGCTACAACGCCTGTATCACAGCGGAGCAGGTGTATTGCTGAGTGTGCAGTGTTGGGCAGGCCTTGTTTTTTGCCAACTGTGATGATACAGGCAGGGAGTGTGGGCCCGCCATCCCTTATTTTGTAGGCAATTGTGATGTGTTTTGTGTCCAGCGGGCCCCTCGGAGCCAGTTGGGCCAGGTGCCACTTCGGCTGCTGCGCTGGGGATATCTCTGCTCCCGTCTGTCGAGAGTATGATCTGTGGCTGATGAGGACTGGGTTAATTGTCAAGCTAGCCTGCTACTTTGTTTTGTGAACAATGTGCACCTGAGCGGCTCTTCTTCCACCCAGAGCTGCCTATACCGGAGTAATCTTTTTGAAGGGCAGGGGTGCGATGTTTGATAATTCACGACAGTCGCTCTGTTTATCAGTCTATTTCGAAAACGGCAGTATTCAGGATATGAGTGGGTGCACTCTAGGTATATAGCAGCCTGAATCGCATGGTAGAATGTGGACGCTGAAGGAATTAGTAGGGTGCTATGCAGGGTCCATGGTATTGGCTAAGTTTAAGGTACCAAGATATTTATGTGGGAGGCACCCAATTGTGGCACTATGGATGGGGGGTGGGTCGTTTTCCTAACTTTGCTAATGGTATGCTCCTGTCTTGTGCCTTTTTCGTTAGCAGTGCTGTTTGTTGGCCTGCACCTCTCTAAAATGATACTGATAATGCCTTGCAGCATTGACACTCCTTGTATCCTGGGATTACTATGAAATGAGGCTTAGCCTCTGCTAATGCACGTGCTAACCCTGTGCCACCGGTACCCACAGAAATCATTAATTCCTTGCAAATGACTGAGAAGATGAGTTTGTATGTGAGCGAAGTAAGCGGGAATTGGTCTAGCAGGTATTCAGCTAACTCAAACTCCTGAGGTACGGGCAGCATTTTCATGGTAGGCTGAGCCTACCGTTGCCTGAGTATTATATGCGTAGATGGATCATGGCAGTGCCACCGTCATCCACGTCTTTGGCAAGGAACGCTCAGCAGGACTCAAAGGCCGCATGATGCAGCACTACGGGCATGATTTGCCGAGGTTGTGCATTTTTGCATAGCTCAGCAAAGCCTACATTGACTCTACGTGCGCCACTCACCCAGTGAGGCATTGACAAGGTGTAGGGTCCAAGGAGTTTCTTGGACAGCAGCTGGATCCTTCGTCATTTTTCTGTGGGCGCAGAAGGGGTTACAGAGATGCAGGACTGCTGACCTCACACCCACCTGCCAATGCGCAGTGGGCGCAAGCTACGCACAGGCCCTTGGAGGGAGGAAGATGGGTGTATGGGGGTGCCCGAGGGAGGTATCCTAGCGGGCAGACGGGCCCCCTGCACAAGCACTTCCGGTATGGTTGGTGGGTCGGGTCCTCATGAAAGGAGGGACCCACCCAGTGCAGTGGGCTCAAGCTAAACATAGGCCCTTGGAGGGAGGAAGATGGGTGTACGGGGGTGCCTGAGGGAGGTATCCTAGCGGGCAGATGGGCCCCCTGCACAAGCCCTCCCGATATGGCTTGTGGGTCAGGTCCTCATGAAGGGAGGGACCCGGGAGGGACCCGCCCAGGTCCAAGAGGGTATTGATTTAAGGGTTTCTAAGAGGAAGAGTCCCGACCTAAGTCATATTCTCACTCTAAAATTGTTAGCAATGGATGCAGAGGTGCAATGGAAGGGTGCGGGGGGAGGGGAAGTTCCGCTTCCGGTAGGCCTTTTAGGGCCAACCCCCACACAAGTACAGTGGCGCAAGAAACTTATAATGTCAGCACAGCCCGGGAGATAATATTGAGGGCGTAGGGGGTGCCGGGGGAGATAACTTTTCTGGCGAACTGGGCCCCCGGCGCAAGTCACTCCGGTAGGAGGGTGGGCTCACATCATCTCATGATTGCTGTGGCGCGGCGATTCGGTCTGGGCCTGGAACCATTCTGTCAAAGGGACCTAATAAGAAGACAGATGAGTTAGTTAGGTCCCCATAACCCCACACCATCTCGCATGGATGCATTCGGGAGGGGGCAGTTTCTTACAGGATGGCGTATGGATAGTTGGTCACTCATATGTGAGCACATTGAGCAGCCTTTACTTTAGCACTTTATGGCGCCTTCCGCGTATGGGAAACTGGTAGCAAGGAACAAGCATGACTGGCATGGGGGGCTGCAATGCAGCCACATTAGGATGCATGGGGGATCACGACTTGTAACCATTCCCAGGTCTAAAACCGATCAGGCCGGAAGAGGGGACCAAACTGTTTCTTCAAAAGGCGCAGGGTAGTGTTTGCTACCCCATCACCAATTTGGAAGCATTCATTGCACAGGGGCCACAAGGTGTGGAGGGTCCACTATTAATACACGGTGATGGAACCCCACTCACTAAATTCCAAGTCAGTAGAGTCTTGACTGTGGCCCTCAGGGCGGCCGGTTTTTGGACCCATCAAGGTTTGGTACCCACTCTTTTGGATTAGGGGCTGCTACTGAAGCCAGGGGCTTACCGGGGAGCGCGGTCCAGAGGATTGGTAGGTGGTCCTCAGAATGTTACAAACGCTATGCACGGTTACACATGCTGTGAGGGGGCTCTCATTGCTATGCGTTATTGATGGTGTCTTTTATATTTTGGTTGGTTTGCAGTTTCCATGTCCCGTCCCACAGGAAGGGAAGCTTGCAGCAGTTACAAGTGCTATGTGCGTTTACACATGCTGTGAAAGCTTTTGCTATGTGTTACTGACGGTGTCTTTTATCTTTGGTTTGGTTGCAGTTTCCATGTCCTGTCCCGCAGGGAGGAAGCTTGCAGCGGTTCATCCATTGTCTGATCCCATCGCAGCCCAGGTACATGCCTGGGGGGCGAAAGGAGGCGAAAGTGTGGATGGTTGGTCACTCATATGTAAGCAGGTTGAAGCACTTTTTTCTTTGCAGGCAACTATGCACACCTGGCACAGCAGGCATGTTTCAATATTTCTTTTCATGGCCGTGGGGGTTTACGTCTTGACCAATGAAGAGAGGTTGGGTAGTGTACTTGACAGGGCGCACATGCCCCCCGCAGCAGTAATTTTGCATCTGGGGGCAAGGATCTGGTGCACCTGGGTAGGAAAGGTGTGGTGGAAGCACTGATCATCGAGGTGAGTTGGCTGGCAAGAAGATGCCCACAGACTGTGATAGCATGGTCCCACATTGTCCCCAGATTGCGGTGGCAGGGGGGTGAGTCTGTTTGGGCTTTGAACCACTTGGTAAAAAGAATCAATAAGCGTATTGATACATTGTTTCGTTCCCCATGATTGCAGAGGATTGCACATGGGTGCATCATGGGTGAAAGGTTTTTCCTGCAGAATGGCGTGCATCTCTCCAAAACTTGGAAATGAAATTTATCTGGAAACCCTATTAGCTTGGTTAGAGGGAGCATGGAGCAGGGCATGACCTTGTAGATGCAAGAGAGGGGGCAGATAGTCGGTCAACTATGCTGGCCTGTGGCGGTAAGGTCATGATTGGTGGGCATAATTTTTCAGTCCTTAGTATGCATCACCATTGTCAAAGGAGGACGCCTGGGGGAGGGGACAGTTCGTCTCTCTTGGAACTCCAGGGGTCAGAAGGGTGCGGGGGGAGGGGAAGTTCAGCTTCCTGTAGGCATTTTGGGCCAACCCCTGCACAAGCGCAGTGGCACAGGAAACTTGGCATGACAGCACAGCCCCTTGGAGATAATATTGAGGGCGTAGGGGGTGCCTGGGGAGGTAACCTCTGTCAACTGGGCCCCCTGCGCAAGACACTCCGGTAGGAGGGTGGGCCCTAGAACGATCTTGGGCCAGTCATTGACCTTGCCGTAGGCTCAAACAGTGATACGCAGAAAAGGATTGATTGTTGAACATTTAGCTTAAGACAGGAATGGCTATGTATTAGAAACATGTTAAGGATAGCCAACTGGAATACTGTACATATCAATGTAATACTGAACATATCAATGTAACGGACTGGACTTTTCTGCGTATTATAAATAATGTAAATATAAAAATTAATGTTTTGTTATGTTTAATAATAAAATACGGCCGGGGTTTTACGACCCCTAACCCAAGCCACTGTGTGTTGCTTTTCCATTGCGGATGCCTTGGGGAAAAGTGGAGGGTATGTGGTTCCCTAAGGTCAACAAGTGAGCAGGTAAAAGGTATGTCTAGGGGTGGGGGACTCGGCAATACCTGGCCATAATCATTTTTCATGAATTAACAGTTTCACAATGGATATGGACGGTGAGGCCTTTTGGGTTGTGTAAAACTGAGACATGTCT